>CM038214.1:7619441-7881409 GCA_021442155.1 Cymbidium sinense | reverse complement strand
AACCTAAAGATAAAGTAAAAAATAAAGACTAAAGGCTAAAAGTTAAGCATAGAGCTAGAAGCTAAACCAAAGATTCTGGGATAAAAGGCCTAGCAGATGGAAATGGAAGCTAGGCTAGGTAAAAGATAATGATAGGCACTGAAATAAAATGAATGGAGTTGATTAAATAAACTGAGCCCTGGGTTTGCTTGTTAAAGGTGTGAGCCCTAACCCTAGGCTCTAGGCCTTCAGGCCAGCCTGGACCTCCGGGCACTGGGCACAGGCCTGAGGCCTAAGGCACTCTGATCCACAAGCTACATGGCAGCCGTTGGACCACTGAGCCACTGGGCCACTGAGCCCTGAGCCACAGGTTAGATCTTGAAGCAGGCCAGCTCTGGAGGCCCCTGGGCCACTAAAGTCAGGGAGCCCCAGACCTGGGCCCTGGGCTTTAGGCCTGGGCCTGACACAGGCCTGGCTGAGCACAGATCAGCGGCACAAGGCCACTGAGACCACAGATCCTGAGGCTGGGCTCTGGGCCTTGGCCAGGCATGGGCAGCCCAGGCTGTACTGGGCCTGGACCATGAAGATCTGAGCCTGGGCTTTGGGCCTGGGCTGGGCCACTGGGCCCTAAGGGCACAGGCCGAGGAGGCTAAATGAGTAAACTAAAATAAATAAAAGGCTAGAGTGAGTAAGATAAGATAAAGATAGATAAAATAAAATAAAACTGACCCTACTTAAACCTAAAATGATAAGATAAGGCTAATTAAAATAAAATTAAAAGATAAAATAAATAAAACCTAAAATAGAAAAAATAAAATAAACTGAAGAATGAAAGAAAGATAAAAATAAAGAAATAAAATAAAATAAAGAAACCTAAAATAATCCTACAAAATTAGAAAATAAAACTAAAATAAAAAACCTAAACCAAATGTAATAAAATAAAACCAAAGACTTTAAACTAAAAAAACTGACTAAAATAAAATAAATAAAATAAAATATCTTAATGAAATGATGCATAAACTAAAATAAATTAACTTTAAACCTAAATTAAAGATAAAATAAAATATAAACAAAATAAACTTAAATAAAATGCACCTATTAACTAAAATAAAACCTAAAATAGACCTCTGAGATAAAAGATAAAACAAAACATGACCCTAAAGATAAAAATGGAGCATAAACATAAAGAAAAGATAAAAAAACTCAAAAAAGAATGGACTATCCTTGAGCCCAAATACCAGTCTAAAGATGAAACTAAAATTAAGAAACATGAAATAGATAAATACTAAATGAAAATAAAAAAAATAAACATAAAATATAAATAAAATGATTTGAAATAAATAATAATAAACTAAATAAACTAAATTAGCTCAAACTATGTCGGTTTGCCATGTTTTATAAAGATTACTAAACTGAGCTAACCACAAACCTAACTCTAAACCACAACCTAAAACCACAACTACACAAACCTGGGCCACAAGCCCAACTAAAACCTAAAACCTAAACTAAATAAAACCTAAAAAATAAATATATAAAAAAACCTAAACCTAAATAAAATAATAAAATAAAATAAAATAAAAACCTAAACTATAACCTAAACCTAAAAATAAAAATAAAATAAAATAAACTAACAAAAATAATTAAAATAAATAAATAAAAACTAAACTCTAAAAATAAAATAAACTTAAGAATAAAAAACTAAATAAAATAAAACTAAAGAAAGGTATTCAATCTATTGTATGGGCTATCATTATAGTTGATTCTAGTTATCTCAGGGTTTTGATTTGCTTTCATGCTCATTTTTATCATTCATAAACTGTGTCTTAGAAAAGTTTGTGTGTTACTTGGTTGATGAAATCAAAGTGAAGAAATGTTGAATCTAAATTTGATCTATATTAAAAAAACCAAAAACCCTAAAACTAAACTAAAACAGACTCTAAAACTAAACCTAAACCAAACCACAAATCCTAAAAACCACAAACCACTAAACCAAAAATCTAAACCATAAAGCCACTAAACCAAACCATAAAACACTAAACCACAAACCTAAAATCCAAAACCACTGAGCCACAAACCCTAGGCCACTAAACCGGACACACTAGAGCCACCAGGCAGCGACCCAAAATGGGCCTTGAGCCTACCACAACCATTAAACCACAAAGGTAAAACCAAATCTAGCTAAATAAAACCTAAAAATAAATAAATAAATAAACCTAAACCAAAGATAAGATAAAAAATAAAATGAATAAAGCATGAACTAAAACCTAAACTAAACATAAATAAAACTATAATAATAAAAATAATATAAACTTAAGAGTAAAATAAAAACCTAAATAAAATAGAAACTAAATCTAAGAATAAAATAAGATAAACTTAAGATAAAAAAAAATAAAAACCTAAAACCCTAAAAATAAACCAAAATAAATAAAATAAAACTGACCCCTAAACTAAAAAAACCTAAACCTAAAATAAAAAATAAAATAAACCAAACCTAAACTAAACTAAAATACATAAAACTAAAATCAAAACCTAAACTTAAAAATAAAATAAAAGATAAAACTAAACTTAAAATAAACATAAACCTAAACCTTAACTTTGAAAAGATTAATTTAAAAGAGCTTAAACTAAAATAAAATAAAACTAAAATAAATAAACTCAACTAAATAAAAATAAAATAAAATCTGAAAATGAAATAAATAATAAAATAAACTAAAATAAATAAAAAATAATCTAACTAAATCAAAACCTACTAGTTTGTAATTTTGAAAAATGAAAAAATAAGAAAAATAAAATAATAAAAAACCCTAACTAAACCTAAACCCTAAACCATAAACTTTAAGGTAAACCTATGACACCCTAAACCTATAAACCTTAAAGGCCCTAGGCGGTGACCTAAACTGAGTACTAACTCCTGAAACTGACTAACTGAGCCATACCACTGATCACTGACCATAGGCATGACAGTGACAAAACCATGAAACCCCAGATCTGACTAACCCTAAACCCTAAAACTTGGACAATTGTAAACTAACCCACAAATCCCTAAACCCTACCACCAGGCTCTAAAGGCCTTAAACTTTAAAACCAAAACAAAAATCTACTAAATAAAACCTAAAATTAAAATAAATAAAACCTAAAACAAAATAAAATAAAATAATAAAATAAAATAAAAGCTAAACTACAACCTAAAGCTTAAACCTAAAAATAAAATAAAAAAATAATTAATAATTAAACTAAAATAAGATAAAATAATAGCCTAAACTACTAAAATAAAATAAACTGGAATACAAACATATAAAATAAATTCAACTTAAATTAAAATTAAAATTAATTTAAAATAAATTTTAAATATAATAAAATAAAAAATAAATTAAAGCATAAACCTAAACAATAAAACTAAAATTAAAACCTAAACCCTAACTAAAATAAATTAAACTAAAATAAATAAAACCTAAATCTAAACTAAACTAAATAAAATAAAATAAACTAAAAATAAACCTTAACTTTATAAAATTTAAAACCTAAAATAAAACCTAAAAAATAAAATAAAACCAAAACCTAAACTAAAACTAAAAAATAAAACCTAAACCAAAAAATAAAATAAAGAAAACCCACTAAAAATAAACCTAAACCTAAACCCTAAAGCTAAACTAAAATAAAATAAACTTAAAAGATAAACTAAACTAAATAAAAAATAATCATAAATTAAAATAAAAATAAAATATACTAAAATAAATAAATAATAAAATAAATAAACTAAATTAACATAAACTATCGATTTATTTAATTAAAAACTTTAAAACCTAAGCTAACCCTAAACCGTAAACCTGAAATCTTAAACCATAAGAAACTCTACACAAACCCTAAACCCTAAACCTTAAAGCATAAACCCTAAACCTAACCCTAAACCCTAAACCATAAAGCTATCCCTAAAGTAACTAAATAAATTTAAAAATAAACCTAAACCTTAAGAATGGGCAGAACCTTGACGACAAGAACATCACCATCAACTAGGCTCAATCTAGATATTGCGGTGGAGGCGAAGGTCGAGCCGACAGTTATCACAGTGGTGGTGGGGGATCTACAGGTGCTAGTGAAGATGGAGGTGGTGGTTGAAGCAGTGGTGGTCATGGAGGCGGGATGAGCGATGGAGGTTACAGCCATGGTAGTGGTAGAGGGAGAGATCAGGGATATAATGGTGGATCTCGCTACTCGAGAGGCCGGGGTGGTTCTAACAGGAATAAGAGAAACTGAAGAATGATCGATTCGATCTGCTGCTTATGGAACTGTGTCCTTATAGTAGAGACGATTCTAGTTATCTAGGGTTTTTGATTTGCTCTATGCGTGCTCATTTTTTATCTATGTCATCGCTTGTGTCTTGGAAAACTTAGTGTGTTACTTGGTTAATGAAATCAAAGTGAAGAAATGTTGAATCTAAATTTGATCTATATTAAAAAAAACCAAAAACCTAAAACCTAAACTAAAACCTGAACTCTAAAACCAAAAACCTAAACCCTAAACCCTAAATCCTAAAACCCTAAACCCTAAACCCTAAACCAAAAATCTAAACCATAAACCCTAAACCCTAAACCATAAAAACCCTAAACCCTAAACCCTAAAATCCTAAACCCTAAACCCTAAACTCTAAACCCTCAACCATAGACATTAAACCCTAAACCCTAAACCTTAAACCCAAAATAGCCCTTAAACCCTAAACCCTAAACCATAAACCATAAACCCTAAAAAGGTAAAAACCTAATCCTAAACTAAATAAAACCTAAAAATAAAATAAATAAATAAACCTAAACCAAAATAAAATAAAAAATAAAATAGAATAAAAGCATGAACTAAAACCTAAACCTAAACATAAATAAAAAACTATAATAATAAAAAATAAAAACTAAACTAAATAAAATAAAGAAAAACATAAACTTAAGTAAAAAAATAAAAAACCTAAATAAAATAAAAACTAAATCTAAAATAAAAATAAGATAAACTTAAAATAAAATAAAATAAAACTAAATAAAACCTAAACCTAAAAATAAACATTAAAATAAATAAAAAAAAACCTAACCCCTAAACTAAAAAAAACCTAAACCTAAAATAAAAATAAAATAAACCAAAACCTAAACTAAACTAAAATACATAAAACCTAAATCAAAACCTAAACCTAAAAAATAAAATAAAGATAAAACTAAACTTAAAAATAAACATAAACCTAAACCTTAACCTGAAAAATAAATTAATTTAAAAAACTTAAACTAAAATAAATAAACCTAAAATAAATAAACTCAACTAAATAAAATAAAAATAAATCTAAATAAAATAAATAATAAAATAAACTAAAATAAATAAAAATAATCTAACTAAATCCAAACTCTTGGTTTACTTAATTTTGAAAAAAGATGAAAATAAGAAAAATAAAATAATAAAAAACTAACCCTAAACCATAAAAAAACCCTAAAACCATAGGCTCTAAGCATGAAACGTGGCCTGAAACTGAGCCTAAACCCTAACCTTGGCCCTAGGCAGTGACCTGAGCCACTAGCCCTAACTCCTGAGCCCTGACTAACACTGAAATATAAACTAAATCCTCCAAACCATAAACCTTAGTAAACTAACCATAAATCTTAAACCACAGTCACTAACCCTAAAATAAAGCTTGAACAGTTGTAGTGACCCTAAATCCCTAAACCCTGAGCCTGAACTGACCCTAAACTCAGGCCCAGGCTTTAAAACCAAAAAAAACAAAATCTAAACTAAATAAAACCTAAAAAGATAAATAAAAACCTAAACAAAATAAAATTAAATAATAAAATAAAATAAAGCTAAACTACCTACTTAAACCTAAAAATAAAATAAAATATTTAATAAAATTAAACTAAAATAAAATAAATAATAACCTAAACTAAACTAAAAAATAAAATAAACCTTAGAATAAAAAACCTATGTAAAATAAAAATTAAACTTAAATTAAAATTAAAATTAATTTAAAATAAATCTTAAATAAAATAAAATAAAAAATAAATTAAAGCGTAAACCTAAACAATAAAACTAAAATTAAAACCTAAACCCTAAACTTAAAAAATTGAACTTAAAATAAAAATTAAATAAAAATAATAATATAAACTAAACCTAAACTAAAATAAATTAAACTAAAATAAATAAAACTTAAATCTAAACCTAAACTAAATAAAATAAAATAAACTAAAAATAAACCTTAACCTAAACTAAAATATAAAACCTAAAATAAAAACCCAAAAAAATAAAATAAAACCTAAACCTAAACTAAAAACTAAAAAATAAAACCTAAACCAAAAAAATAAAATAAAGAAAACCTACTAAAAAATAAACCTAAACCTAAACCCTAAAGCTAAAATAAAATAAAATAAACTTAAAAAAGATAAACTAAATAAAAAAATAATCATAAATTAAAATAAAAAATAAAATAAACTAAAATAAATAAATAATAAAATAAATAAACTAAATTAACATAAACTTATCAATTTATTTATTTAAAAAACTTTAAACCCTAAGCTAACCCTAAACCCTAAATCTTAAACCATAAGAAACTCTACACCTAAACCCTAAACCTAAACCTTAAAAGCATAAACCTAAACTAAACCCAATCCTAAACCCTAAACCATAAAGCTAAACCTAAAGTAACTAAATAAATTAAAAAATAAACCTAAACCTTAAGAATGGGCGAGAACCATGACAAGAACATCACCATCAACTAGGCTCAATCTAGATATTGCGGTGGAGGTGAAGGTCGGAAAGTTATCACAGTGGTGGTGGGGGATCTACAGGTGCTAGTGAAGATGGAGGTGGTGGTTGAAGTAGTGGTGGTCATGGAGGCGGGATGAGCGATGGAGGTTATAGCCATGGTAGTGGTAGAGGGGGAGATCAGGGATATAATGGTGGATCTCGCTACTCGAGAGGCCGGGGTGGTTCTAACAGGAATAAGAGAAACTGAAGAATGATCGATTCGATCTGCTGCTTATGGAACTGTGTCCTTATAGTAGAGACGGTTCTAGTTATCTAGGGTTTTGATTTGCTCTATGTGTGCTCATTTTTTATCTATGTCACCACTAGTGTCTTAGAAAACTTAGTGTGTTACTTGGTTGATGAAATCAAAACAAGAAATGTTGAATCAATTTGTTCTCTTTTAAAAAAGATAAAAATAAAAACCCTAAATCTAAACTAAAACCAGAGCTTTAAACCTAAAACATAAACCCTAAATCCTAAACCCTAAACCTAAACCTTAAACCCCAAATCCTAAACCACACCTTAAAAATAAAATAAAATACTAAATCTTAATCCACAAACCCCAAACCCAAACCCCAAACATAAAACACATACCACTAAACCCTAAACCACAAAAGCTAAAACCTAAACCTAAACTAAACAAAACCTAAAAATAAAATAAATAAACTAAACCAAAGATAAAATAAAAAAATACAAATAAATAAAACATAAACTAAAACTTAAACTAAACCTAAAATGAAAATAAAATAAAAAATAAAACTAAACTAAAATTAAATAAATAAAACATAAATTAAACTAAAAATAAAACCTAAATTAAATTAAAATAAACCTAAAATAAAACAAAATAAAACTAAATAAAACCTAAACCTAAAAAAATAAAACCTAAAACTAAATAAAAATAAAACCTAAAACTAAACTAAGAAAACCTAAATCTAAAATAAAATTAAATCAACCTAAAGGAAACTAAAATAAACTAAACTAAAATAAATAAAACCTAAACCTAAACCTAATAAATAAACCTAAACTAAACCTAAACTAAAATAATAAATAACTAAGAATAAAAGTAAACTAAAAAAACCTGAACTAAAAAACTAAAACCTAAAATAAAAAACCTAAACCTAAACTTAAAAAAAATAAAATAAAACCTAAACCTAAAAAAAAAATAAAATAAAATAAAAAAAAATAAACCTAAACCTAAAAAAATAAGCTAAAATAAGGAACCTAAACTAAAATAAATAAACCTATAATAAATAAAGTAAACTAAATGAAAATAAAAATAAACATAAATCAAATTAAAAATAAAATAAACTAAAAATAAATAAATAAATAAATGAACTAAATAAACCTAAACCCACTAGTTTACTTAATTTTAAAAAAATACAAAATAAAATAAAAAATAAAAAAACCATAACCCTAAACCCTAAACCCAAAAAAAAACCCAACCCCTAAACCCTAAACCTTAAACCTTAAAACTAACCCTAAACCCTAAACCTACAACCCTTAAACTGACCCTAAACCATAAACCCTAAACTTAGAACCCTAAACTCTAAATCCTAAACTTACAATCCTAAACATACAACCCTAAACCATAAACCCTAAACCCTAAACTAACCTAAACCCTAAACCCTAACCCCTAAATCTTAAACTCAACCTTAAACCTAATCCTAAACTAACCTAATCCCTAAACTATAAACTAACCATAAACCCTAAAACCTAATAAACTTAAACCTTAACCTAAACCCTAAGAATTGGCTGAACCTTGATGGCAGGAACATCACTGTCAACCCAGCTCAGTCTAGATCAGGAGGTGGAGGCGAAGGCGGAGGTGGCGGTTACTAGTGGTGGTGGGGGATCTAGAGGTGCTGGTGGATATGGAAGTGGTGGTCAGAGTAGTGGTGGTTATGGAGGTGGGAGGAGCGGTGAAGGTTACAACCATGGTGGTGGTGGAGAGAGAGATCGGGGATATAATATGGATCCAGAGGTCGGGAGTTTCGATGGGAACCTGAGAAACTCGTGAATGATCAATTGAAGCCGCTATGGAACGGTATCTTTATAGTAGAGAATGTTCTAGTTATGTAGGGTTTTTGATTTGCTCTATGCGTGCTCATTTTTATCTATGTCATCGCTTATGTCTCAGAAAACTTGGTGTGTTAATTAGCTGATGAAATTGAAAAGAAGAAATGTTGAAACTGAATTTGTTCTTTATTAAAAAAAACTAAACATAAACTTAAAAAAAACCTAAAATAAAAACCTAAACATATAAATAAAAAATAAAACCTAAACCTAAAAAATAAAATAAAAAAAACTAAACAAAAAATAGACCTAAACCTAAACCAAAATCTAAAATAAAGTAAAATAGAAAACCTAAACTAAAATAAATAAACTAAAATAAATAAACTAAACTAAATAAAAATAAAAATAATAAATTAAGTGAAATAAATAGAAAATAAACAACATAAACTAAATAATCCTAAACCTTCTAGTTTAATTAATTAAGAAAAAATAAAAAAACCCTAACCCTAAACCCTAAAACTAACCTTAAACCCCAAACCATAAACCTAAAATCCTAAACCCTAAACCCTAAAACTAACCCTAAACCATAAAGACTAAACCCTAAATCCTACAACCCTAAACCTTAAATCGTAAACCCTAAATCCTAAACCCTAAAAACCTAAACTAAACCTAAACTAAATAAAAAAAAAAATAAATTTAAATACTTAAACCAAAATAAAATAAAATAAAACATAAACTAAAACCTAAACTTAAAAAAGAAAATAAAATAATTAATAAAACTAAACTTAAATAAAATAAATAAAACCTAAACTAAACTAAAAATAAAAAACCTGAATAAGATAAAACTAAACCTAAAATAAATAAAAAAACATAAACCTAAAAAATAAAGCTAAAACCAAAAATAAATAAAACCTAATCCTAATCCTAAAATAAACTAAAAGTAAACCTAAACCTAAACTAAAAAATAAAACCTAAAAATAAAACTAAAACTTACCCCAAAAAAATAAAATTAAAACCTAAAGCTAAACTTAAAAATAAAAATTAAAACCTTTACTTAAAAAATAAAATATACTAAAATAAAAAACATAAACCTAAAATTAAAAAGATAAACAAAATAAAGCAACTTAAAATAAATAAACTAAACTAAATAAACATAAAAATAAAGCTAAATAAAAATAAAAATAAATTAAATTATAAAAAATAAAAAAATAAAACCCTTAACCCTAAACACTAAAACTAATCCTAAATCCTAGACCCTGAAGCCTAAAACTAACAGTGAACCTACAATCCTAATCATACAACCTTAAACTCTAAACCATAAACCCTAAACCCTAAAAAACCCTAAACCCTAACCTTAAACCCCTAACCTAAACCCTAAACCTAAACTAACCATAAATAAAAAACATTAATAAACTAAACCTAACCTAACTAAACCCAAACCCCAAGTTTTGGGTTTAGAGTTTATAGTTTTAGGTTTAGTTTAAGTTTAGGGTTTAGAATTTTGTGGTTTAGGTTTAGGGTTTGTGGGTTTAGTAGCATTTAGGGTTTGAGATAGGGTTTAGGTAGTTTAGGTTTAAGGTTTAGTGTTTAGGCATGGTTTACTTTAGGGTTTAACATTTAGGGTTAATTTTGGGGTTTAGGATTCGTTTGTGGTTTACGATGGTTTACAATTTTTTTTTGTAAAAAAATTTAGTAACCTAGTAGGTTTAGGTTTATTTAGTTTATTTTTATTTATTTTAGTTTATTTTATTTTTATTTATATTTAGGTCTATTTTTTATTTTTATTTAGTTTATTTTAGGTTTATTTATTTTAGTTTAGGATTTTTATTTTAGTTTAGGTTTATGTTTATTTTTTAGTTTAGTTTTATTTTTATTTTATTTTTTAGGTTTAGGTTATATTTTTATTTTAGGTTTAGGTTTTGATTTTAATTTTACTTTTTTAGGTTTAGGTTTTAGATTTTTATTTTAGGTTTATTTTTAGGTTTTATATTTTTAGTTTAGGTTTTTGTTAATTTTTAGTTTATTTTATTTTATTTTAGGTTTAGGTTTAATTTAATTTAGATTTAGGTTTAGGTTTTATTTATTTTAGTTTAAGATTAGGTTTATTTTATTTTGTTTAATTTAGTTTGTGGTTTTTTTAGTTTTAGGTTATATTTTTATTTATTTTAGGGTTTATTTTTAGGTTTAAGTTTATTTTAGCTTTATTTTATTTTATTTACATTTATTTTATTTTATTTTATTTTTTTATTTTAGTTTTAGGTTTATTTATTTTATCTTAGTTTTAGGTTTTATTTATCTTTAATTTTATTTTATTTTATATTTTTTATTTTATTTTAAGTTTAGTTTTTATTTTAGGTTTAGGTTTTTTTAGTTTAAGCTTAGATTTTTTGGCCAAGTAGGGTTTAGTGTCAGTGGTCTGTGGTTTTAGGGCTCACGATCAGGTTTGTGGTTTAGGTTTTAGGGTTTAGGGCTCAGTGGTAGGGTTTTAGGATTTAGGGCCTAGGGTTTAGGGTATTAGGGTCAGTGGTAGGGTTTAGGGTTGTAGGTTTGGGGCATGTGGTAGGGTTTGGCTTAATTTTATATTTTAGGCATAGGGTTAGAGTTTTTTTTAAAAGCAAGTTAGTTATTTATTTATTTTATTATTTATTTTAATTTATTTTTTATTTTTTTATTTTAAGTTCATTTTTATTTCTAGTTAGTTTAGTTTATTTATGGAGTGCAATTTAAATTATTGAAGTTATAGTGGTAGTGTTGTGACATTAGTGAACAAGTCATTAAAAAAGAGTGAGTGATTCAGATATTTAGGCTATATTACTCAAAATGATGATGAAATAGATGGAGATGTTATTAGTAGAATTGTTGAATGGTTGAAGTGAAGGAATGTATCTGGCCTATTGTGTGATAGAAAAGTATAGCTTAAACTTAAGGGAAAATTTTATAAGATGGTGGTAAGACCTACAATGATTTATGGTGCAAAATGTTGTCCAATAGAAGGGAAGCATGAGACTAAGTGTTGCGAGATAAGGATGCTCGTGGATGAGTGGCTTTACTCTTAAAGATAAAATGTAAAATTTGAATGTTCTGGGAAAAGTTGGAGTAGCTCTAATGGTAGATAAAATTAGAGAGAGTGGTTTTAGATGGTTTGCCACATAAAGTGGCCTACCAATGACCCAATTAAAAGAGTAGATGCATTTGATTTTCCCTTAGGTTAAGAAAGGTAGATGTAGACCCAAAAAAGACATGGTTAAGATGTAAAAAAAATGACCTTAAGATACTTGAATTGAGTGATAATTGTACATAATAAGATACAATGGAGATGAAGGATTTATGTAAAAATCACTAGTGGGATAAAGGCTTGTTGTTGTTATTTAGTTTATTTATTTTTGTTTAGGTTTAGTCTAAGTTTATTTTTTAGTTTAGTTATATTTTTATTTTATTTTTTAGTTTTAGGTTTTATTTTTTATTTTTAGCTTTAGGTTTAAGTTTTTATTTTATTTTTTTACGCTTAGGTTTTAGGGTTTTATTTTAGGTTTATTTTGGTTATACTTTTTAATTTAGGTTGTGGTTTATTTTTAGCTTATTTATTTTATTTAGGGTTTAGGTTTAGGTTTAGGTTTAGTTTATTTTAGGTTTAAGTTTAGTATTTGTTTATATTAGATTAGTTTATTTTAGTTTAGGTTTTGGTTTATTTTATTTTTATTTTAAGTTGAGGTTTTTCTTTTTAGTTTAGGGTTTAGGTTTTATTATTTTATTTTATTTTTAGGTTTGTTTCTCAGGTTTAGATTTTATTTAGTTTTATTTTATTTTAATTTAGGTTTATATTATTTTAATTTTAGGTTTATTTTAGTTTATTTAGGTTTTTTATTTAGTTTAGTTTACATTTTTAGGTTTAGGTTAAGTTTAGGTTTTATTTTATTTTTTTTATTTTATTTTGGTTTATTTTCAATTTATTTTATTTTTTAGGTTTTATAGTTTTTAGTTTTAGCTTTAGGGTTTGTGGTAGGATTGACATTAGGAGTTTAGGGTTTATTTGAGTGTTAGTAGGGTTTGTGGGTAGGTTTAGGGTTTGGGTTTGGGGTTTTGAGTTTTAGGTTTAGGGTTTAGGGTTGGGTTTGGTTTGTGGTAGTAGGGTTTAGGGTTTTTGTTGGGTAGGGGTTTAGGGTTTAGGGTTTAAGTCTAAGATTCAAGTTTTAGTTTAGAGTTTAGGGTTTAAGTTTTTTTTTAATAGAGAACAAATTTAAATTCAATATTTCTTCTTTTTGATTTCATCAACCAAGTTACACATGAAGTTTTCTAAGACACAAATGATGACACGATAAAAAATGAGCATGCATAGAGCAAATCAAAATACCTAGATAAGTAGAACCATCTCTAGTAATCACACGCTCCATAAGTAGATCGGATCATCCATTCTACGCTTTGTCTAGTTCCCATCAAAACCACTCGCCTCTCGAGTAGCAAGATCCACTATCATATCAATCTCTCCCTACCACCACCATAGTTGTATCCTTCGTTGCTTCTCCTACCTCCATAACAACCACTACTCACCAACACCTCCATATCCACTAGCACATCCGATCCACCACCACCACTATGATAACCATCCTCCTCGCCTCCATATGTGATCTTGACCGAGTCGAATGGATGATGATGTTCCTGCCATCAAGGTTCTACCCATTCCTAGGGTTTAGGTTTATTTGGGTTTAGAGTTTAGGTTTATTTTTTAATTTATTTAGTATAGATTAGGTTTGGGTTTAGGGTTTAGGTTTAGGTTAGGGTTTAGGTTTAGATGGATAGGTTTAGTTTGGTTTAGAGTTTAGGGTTTAGTGGTTTTGTGGTTTAAGGTCAGTAGGTTTAGGGTTTTTTTTTAGTTTAAGTAAACCTGACAGTTTTATTTAGTTTATTTTAGTTTATTTTAATTTATTTTAATTTATCATTTTATTTAGGCTTATTTTTAGTTTTAGTTTTGTTTATTTATTTTAGGTTTATCATTTTATTTTTAGGTTTTATTTTAGTTTAGGGTTTAGTTTAGGTTTATTTTACCTGAGTTTTTTTTATTTATTAGTTTATTTTTTTTTTAGGTTAGTTTTTTATTTTCTTTTTATTATTTTAGGTTTTTTTATTTTAGGTTTATTTTAGGTTTTATTTTTTAGTAGTTTAGGTTTATTTTAGTTTATTATATTTTATTATTTAGTTTAGGTTTTACTTTATTTAGTTTAGTTTTAGTTTATTTTATTTTTTATAGGTAGTTTTTTTAGTTTAGGATTTTAGGTTTATTATATTAGGTTTTCTTAGATTTAGTTTATTTAATTATTATTTTATTTTATCTAAGTTACTATTTTATTTTATGTTTAGTTATTATTTTAGTTTAGTTTAGGCATTTTATTTTTTTATTTTATGTTTAGGTTTTATAGATTTTCACATATTTTAATTTATTTATATTTTTTATTTATGTTTTAGTTTAGGTTTTGGTTTTTTTATGGTTTAGGTTATAGTTCATGGCTCATTTTAGGTTTAGGTTTTAGGGTTTAGGTTTAGCCCAGGGCCTAGGGCTCAGCTCAGGGGTTGTGAGTTAGGTTTAGGGCTCAGGGTTTGGCTCAGGTTGGGTCATTTTTATGGTTTAGTTTATGGCCTAGGGCCAGTTTAGTTAGTCAGTTAGGGCCTAGGCAACAGGGCCTGCTGTCAAGGTTTTCCTGGGGTTTTTACAGGGCTCAGGATCTTGAGATCAGGTTGCTGCATGGTTTCTGCCATGTTTAGGGTTTAGTTAATTTTAAAGTTTAGGGTTTAAGATTTAGTGTTTAGAACTAGGGTTTACAGGGTTTTTTAAAGTATAAACCCAGAGGTTTAGCTTATTTTGATTATTTTATATTATTTTAGTTTATTTTATTTTATTTATTTTATGTAGGTTTATTTCATTTTAATTTATTTTGTTTATTTATTTAGTTTACTTATTTATTTTAAGTTTTTTATTTTAACATATTTTATTTAGTTTAGTTATATTTTTTTATTCTTAGATTAAGTTTTAGGTTTTTATTTTATTTTCTTACATTTAGGTTTTATGTTTTATTTTAGGTTTTTAGCTTTTATTTTAGTTTAGTTTAGGTTTATTTTAAGTTTATTTTATTTTTAGTTTAGGTTTAGTTTAGTTAATTTTAGGTTTAGGTTTTATTTATTTTAGTTTAGTTTATTTTAGTTTAGGTTTATGTTTATTTTATTTGGATTATTTTAGGTTTTTTTTTAGGGTTTAGGTTTTATTATTCTTCATTTTTTTAATTTTATTTAGTTTTATTTTATTTTATTTGGTTTACATTATTTTTTATTTTATGTTTAGTTTTATTTGTTTAGGTTTCTTGTTTTAGGTTTATTTTATTTTATTAGTTTATTATTTTAATATTATATTTATTTTAGTTTTATTTTTATTTTATTTTATTTTAGGTTTATGTAGGTCAGTAGGTTAGTAGTTTTTTTATATATATATTTTATTTTATTTAGTTATTTTATTTATTAGGTTTTATTTAGTTTAGTATGTTTTTAGGCTCAGATTAAGTTTAAAGTAGTATTTATAGTTTATTTTTAAGTAGTCAGTATTTGGGGTTAGGTTTAGTTTAGGGTTTATATATGGTAGTTAGGTTTGATTAGTTAGGTTTTATTTTATTTTTTTTTAAATCAAGTAAACCATCAGTTTAGGTTTATTTAAATTTTTTATATTTTATTTATTTTATTTTTTATTTTATTTAGTTTATTTATTTATTTAGGTTTTTATTTAGGTTTTTATTTTATTTATTTTTTAAAGTTTATGTTTAGTTTAGATTTAGTTTTAGTTTATTTTTATTTTATTTTTTAGGTTTAGGTTTTATTTTAGGTTTATTTTTGGTTTATGTTTAATTTTATTTTTACTTTATTTTATTTCATGTAGTTTAGGTTTAAGTTTAGGTTTAGGTTTTATTTATTTTTTTTAAGTTTATTTTATTTTATTTATTTTATTTTTATTTTCGATTTAGGTTTTTTTAGTTTAGATTTAGGTTTTATTTTTTTTATTTTTTAAGTTGTTAGATTATTTTTAGGTTTAAGATTTTATTTGGTACTTAATTTATTTTTTTTATTTTATTTTTTTTTGTTTTATTTTATTTAAGATTTTTTTTTTAATTTAGTTTAGTGGTTTTATTTATTTATTTTAGATTTTATTAATTTTTTTATTTTATTTTTATTTTGGTTTTTTTATAGGTTTTATTTTCATTTTTATTTATGTTTTGGTTTATTATATTTTATTTTTAGGTTTATTTATTTAGTTTATTTTTTTTAGGTTTGGGGTTTTATTTTAGGTTTATTTTGTGGTATTTTTAGTTTAGTCAGGTTTAGTTTATGATTTATTTTAAGGTTTAGTTTTTTAGTTTAGGGTTATTTATTTATGGTTTTTTTAATTAAGTAAACGGTTTAAGTTTATTTTATTTTTAGTTTATTTTATTTTTATTTATTTATGTTTATTTTTTATTTTGTTTATTTATTTATTTTAGTTTATGTTTTATTTTAGTTTATTTTAGGTTTAGGTTAATTTTAGTTGAGTTTTATTTTATTTTTACTTTTGGTTTAGTTTTATTTTTTTATTTTTTTTTTTTAGTTTTTTTTATTTTATTTTAGTTTATTTTTTTTATTTATTTTAGGTTTTATTTATTTTAATTTAGTTTATTTATTTTAGTTTAGGTTTTATTTTATTTTATTTTTATTTTATTTTATTTTAGTTTATTATTTAAAGTTTTATTTGGAAGTTTATTTTATTTTATTAATAGGTTTATTTAGTTTATTTAGTGATTTATTTTTTATTTATTTACATTTAGTTTAGTATTATTTTTATTTATTTTAAGTCAGGAGTTTTATTTATAGGTGTTTTATTTTATTAGATGAGTTTAGGTGGGTTTATGGCCCAGGATCCATAGTAGGGCCAGTTAGGTCAGGGGTTGGGTAGTAGGGCCAGGCACACCCACCATTTAGCCTTTAGTTTAGGATTTAGGGTTTAGGATGGTTTGGTCAGGTCAGTTAGGGCCTGGGTTCAGTAGTTTAGGGTAGAGATTTAGATTTAGGCATATAGGGATGGTAAGTCAGTGATTGGTGGGCTCAGTGATCAGATTGTGGCTAGGTTTTAGGGTTTAGGGTTTAGGATTGGTAGGTTTAGGTCAGGTTTAGGTCAGAAGGTTTTATTTTTATTTTTTATATTAAGCTCACAGGTTTATGTTTATTTAGTTTATTTTCTATTAATTTAGTTTATTTTATTTTTATTTTGATATAAGATTTTATTTTAGTTTATTTTTGGTTTAGGTTTAAATTGCTTATTTTTTAGTTTAGTTTTATTTTATTTCTTAGGTTTAGGTTTTATTTTTCTTTTAGGTTTAGGTTTATTTTTTATTATTTTAGGTTTAGGTTTCAGGTTTTTATTTTAGGTTTATTTTTAGGTTTTATTTTTTTTTGTTTATGTTTATGCTAATTTTAATTTAATTTATTTTATTTAGTTTCGGGTTTTGGTTTAGTTTATTTTAGGTTTAGGTTTAGGTTTTATTTATTTTAGTTTAATTTAGTTTAGTTAGGTTTAGGTTTATTTTATTTTGTTTATTTTAGATTTTAGTTTTTTTTTTTAGTTTTGGGTTTAGGTTTTATTCTTTATTTATTTTTAGGTTTATTTTTTAGGTTTAGGTTTTATTTTATTTTATTTTTATTTTACCTTTGGGTTTTATTTTATTTATGCTTTTTTTAGGTTTATTTTATTTTTTAGTTTAGTTTAGGTTTTTATTTATTTTATTTTAATTAATTTTTATTTTTTTATTTTATTTTATTTTTAGGTTTAGGGTTTAATTAGTTTAGTTTAATTATTGTTATTAATTTTTGTTTTATTATATTTATTTGTTAGTTATTAGTTTATTTAGGTTTAGGTTTATTAGTTTTTATTATTATTGCTTTAGCTATTTGTTTTGGTGTTTATTTGGTTTTAGGTTTTTTTTGGGTTTATTGGGGTTATTATGGTTTAGTTTTTTTTTAGTTTAATTTTAGTTTTTGGTTTTTATTTAGTTTTAGTTTAGGTGGGGTTTATTAGTTTCGGTTAGGTTTTTAGTTTAGTTATGGTTTAATTATTAATTTAGGGTTTATTTTTAGTTTTGGGTTTTATTAGTTTTTAGCTTATTAGTTATTATTAGTTTAGTTTTTATTAGCTTTTTGGGATTCATTTAGTTTAGTTTATTAGTTTAGGGTTTTAGGCTTTAGTTTAGTTTACTTTTTTTGCTTTAGTTTATTTATTATTGGGTTATTGGTTTGGTTTTATAAGTTTTTTAGTTTTATTATTTATTAGTTTATTATTATTATTATTATTATTATTATTATTATTATTATTATTATTACTATTATTTATTTATTAGTTAGTTTAGTTTATTTTATTAGGGTTTTGATTAGTTTATTTGGGTTTAGTTATTATTATTATTAGTTATTTTTATTAGTTTTAGTTTTGTTTATTAGTTTTATTATTATTTATTTAGTTAGTTTGTGAGTTTTAGTTAGGTTTTATTATTAGTTATTATTTAATTATTATTTTATTATTTATTAGTTTATAATAATAATAATAATTATTATTATTAGTTTTAGTTAGTTTTTATTAGTTTTTCAATATTATTATTATTATTGTCATTATTATTATTATTATTATTATTATTATGATTATTATTATTATTATTATTATTTATTATTATTATTATTATTATTTTATTTATTAGTTTAGTTTATTTATTAAGGTTTATGGTTTTAGTTAGTTTATTTGGTTTATTATTATTATTATTTTTAGTTATTTTTATTAGTTTTAATTTTTTTGGTTTATTATTAGTTTAATAATTATTTATTTAGTTAATTTTGTGAGTTTTAGTTAGGTTTTATTATTAATTATTAGTTAATTATTTGTTTAGTTTTGTTTTATTATGTTTGTGTTTAGGGATTAGGTTACCAGTGTTTAGATTAGTTTTAGGGTTAGTTAGTTTAAGATTTGTTAGGGTTTTTGGGTTTAGGGTTAGTTTACGGTTTAGGATTTAGGGTTTAGGGTTTATATGCTTTAGGGTTTAGCATTTTGGGTTTTTATATTAAGTAATGGTTTAAGTAAACTTTATTTAGTTTATTTTATATTTTTTTTGGTTTATTTTTTAATTTTATTTAGCAGTTTATTTATTTTATGTTTATTTATTTTAGTTTAAGATTTTATATTAGTTTATTTTTTAGGTTTATGTTTATTTTTTAATTTAGTTTAATTTTTAATTTATTTTTTAATTTTAAGTTTTATTTTTTATTTTTAGGTTTAGGGTTTAGGTGTTATTTAGGTTTGGGTTTTTATTTTCTTTTTATAGGTTTAAGTTTTAGGTTTATTTATAGTTTAATTTTTAATTTAGGTTTAGGTTTATTTTAGTTTATTTTATTTTATTTAGTTTATTTTAGGTTTAGTTTATTTTAGGTGTAGGTTTAAGTTTTATCTATTTTAGTTTAGGTTTAGATTTATTTTATTTTGTTTATTTTAGGATTAGGTTTTTTTTGTTTAGAGTTTAGGTTTTTTTTAGGTTTTATTTTTAGGTTTAGATTTTTATTTAGTTTTTACTTTTATTTTACTTTTATTTTATTTTTATTTTACATTTAGACTTGAATTTATTAAGGTTTTTTATTTTTAGGTTTATTTTCTTTTTTAGTTTAATTTAGGTTTTATTTATTTAATTTTTGCTTAGTTTTTAGTTTTTATTTTATTTTGTTTTTAGCTTTAGGTTTAAGTTTAGGTTTAGGTTTTTATTTTATTTTATTTTATTTTTGTTTTTTAATTAATTTTATTTTACATTTATTTATTTTATGTTTAGTTTTTAGGTTTTTGATTTAGGCTTCAGGGTTTTTAGTGGGGTTTAGGGTTTGGGTTTAAGGTTAGGGTCAGGTTGTGGTTTAGGGTTTATGGTTTATGTGGTTTAAGATCTAGTGGTTTAGGGTTTTTTGGGTTTAAGGTTTAGGTTGTTTTTTTTTTATTATTATTTTTCTTTAAATTAAGCAAATTTTTAGGTTTATGTTTATTTAGTTTATTTTTATTTATTTTAGTTTATTTTAATTATATTTTTATTTAGGGTTACTTTTATTTTTATTAGTTTAGTTTATTTAATTTAAGATAAATTATTTTAGTTTATGTTTTTTATTTTAGTTTATGTTTTAGGTTTGGGATTAGGTTTTGGTTTATTTTTAGTTTAGTTTTATTTTTATTTTATTTTTTAGGTTTAGGTTTTATTTTTTATTTTTAGGTTAATGTTTAGGTTTTTATTTCATTTCTTTAGGTTTAGGTTTTAGCTTTTTATTTTAGGTTTATTTTTAGGTTTTATTTTTTAGTTTAGGTTTATTTTTATCTTCTTTTATTTTATTTAGTTTAGGGTTTAGGTTTAGTTTATATTAGGTTTAGATTTAGGTTTAGGTTTATTTGTTTTTGTTTATTTTAGGTTTAGGTTATCTTTTTGTTTAGGGTTTAGGTTTTATTTTTTATTTATTTTTAGTTTTATTTTTTAGGTTTAGGTTTATATTTGGTTTTTATTTAAATTTAATTTACGTTTATTTTATTTTTATTTTACATTTAGGTTTGATTTTATTAAGGTTTCTTATTTTAGGTTTATTTTCTTTTTTACTTTAGTTTAGGATTTTTATTTATTTTATTTTCATTTAGTTTTATTTTTATTTTATTTTACTTTTAGGTTTAGGTTTACATTTAGGTTTTTTTAGTTTATGCTTTTATTTTATTTTATTTTATTTAGGTTTAGGTTTTTTATTAATTTTCTTTTATCTTTTATTTAGTTTAGACTACATTTTAGGGTTTTTAGGGTTTAGGTTTATGGTTTAGAGTTTAGGGTTTGGGGTTTGGGTTTATTCATTTTATGGTTTTAGGTTTTAGGGTTTAGAATTTAAGGTTTAAAGTTTAGGTTTTTAGGGTTTAGGGTTTAGGGTTTAAGGTTCGGGGTTTAGAGTTTAGTGTTTTAGGATTTAGGGTTAGAGTTTTTTGTTTAATTAAGCAAACTGGTAGGTTTTTATTTATTTAGTTTATTGGTTAATTATTTTAGTTTATTTTAATTTAATTTTTATTTAGGTTTATTTTTATTTTTATTTAGTTTTTTATTTATTTAAGTTCATTTATTTTGTTTAATTTTTATCTTAGTTTATTTGTTAGGTTTGGGATTAGGTTTAGGTTTATTTTCTAGTTTAGTTTTATTTCTATTTTATTTTTTAGGTTTAGTTTTTTATTTTTTATTTTTAGGATGATTTTTATGGTTTTATTTTATTTTTTTAGGTTTAGGTTTTAGATTTATTTTTTGGTTTTATTTTTTAGTTTATATTTAGGTTTAACTTTTATTTATTTTAGTTTAGATTATTTTAATTTAGGTTTAGGTTAATTTTATTTTGTTTATTTTAGGTTTAGGTATTTTTATTAGTTTAAGGTTTTGGTTTTATTTTTTATTTATCTTTAAGTTTTATTTTTAGGTTTATATTTTAGGTTTAGGTTTTTATTTTAGGTTGTGGTTCTATTTAGGTTTTATTTTATTTTATTTTAGGTTTATTTTATTTTTAATTTTTGTTTAATTATTATTTTATTTAGGTTTTTTATTTTTAGGTTTATTTTAATTTATAGTTTAACTTAGGTTTTTGGTTATTTCATTTTAGTTTAGTTTTTATTTCATATTTATTTTTTGGTTTAGGTTTAGGTTTAGGTTTTAGTTTAGATTTTTATTATATTTAGGTTTAGGTTTTCTATTTTTTTTAATGTTTTATTTAGTTTAGGTTTAGGTTTTTAGATTTTTAGGGTTTAGGGATTGAGGTAGGTTTTAAGTTTAGAGTTTAGGGTTTAGTGTTTAGGGTTTAGGTTTAGGTTTAGGTTTTAAGGCAAGTTTAGTATTATGTGGTTTATTTTGTGGAGTTTATGGTTTAGTTTAGTTAATTTTATGGTTTATGGTTTAGTTTAGGATTTAGGGTTTTGGGGTTTAGGTTTTTTAGTAGTTTTATGGTTTAGGTTTTTAGGTTGAGGGCATTTTTTTAAAATTAAGTAAACTAGTTTAGTTTATTTAGTTTACTTAGTTTATTTAATATATCTAGTTTATTTTATTTTTTTTATTTTTATTTTATTTAGTTTTGTATATTTTAAGTTTATATATTTTGGTTTATTTTTAGGTTTAGTATATTTTTTTTTGAGTTTTATTTTATTTATTTTTATGTTCAAGTTTAGGTTTGGTTTAGGTTTAGGGATTTAGAGAGTTTTAGGGTTTATTGGAGTTTGGTTTAGGGTTTATAATGATCAGTTTAGTGTTTATTAGTCAGGTTAGGTTTAGGGTTTATTAGAGTTTAGGGTTTAGTTTAGGGTTTAGGGAGTTAGGGTTTTAGTTTAGGGTTTAGAGGTTTAGGGAGGGTAGGTTTAGATTTAGGTTGGATGATTTAGTTTTTTGAAGTTTAATAGGGTTGGTGGGTTTAGTTGATTTTATTAGAGTTAGGATAGAGTTAGGGTGGTATGGTAGGATAAGAGTTTAGATTTATTTTTTAAAATAAAATTGATTAAAGGTTTAGTTTATTTATCATTTATTTTATTTATTTTAGTTTATTTTATTTTATATTTATTTAGTTTATCTTTATTTTAATTAGTTTATTTATTTTAGGTTTATTTATTTTAGGTCATTTTAGTTTATCTTAGAGTTTAGGTTTAGCCTTTAGTTTAAGTTTATTTATATTTAGTTTTGGTTTTAGTGGAGAGGGTTATTTAGTGTGATTTAGTTAGGGTTTAGGGAGGGTTTATGGAGGGTGGGTTTAATTTGGCTGGTTTAGAGCCAGGGTGGGAGTTTAGGTTTTTTAGTGAGTTTAGCCTATGATTTGGGGGTTTAGGGTTGGGGGGGTGATTAGATTTAGGGTTTAGGATTAAGAGTTAGGTGGTTTAAGGTTTTAGTTTAGTAGTTTTGGGTTCATGCTAGGGTTTTTTTACTTTATTTATTTTAGGGTTTAGGGTTTAGGGTCTAGGTTTAGTGTTCAAGTTTTAGTTTAGGTTTATTTTTAAATTACATAAACTACTAAATTTAGGTTTTTTTTAGTTTATTTTTAGGGTTTAGGGTTTAGGGTTAGCTTAAGGTTTAAGTTTTTTTTTATAATTAAGTAAACTAGTAGGTTGAGGTTTATTTACTTTATTTAGTTTAGTTTTTATTTATTTTAGTTTATTTTAGTTTATTTTATTTTTTATTTATATTTATGTTTATTTTTTATTTTTATTTAGTTTCGTTTATTTGTTTTAGGTTTATTTATTTTAGTTTAGGTTTTTATTTTAGTTTATTTTAGGTTTAGGTTTCATAAGTTTATTTTTAGTTGTTTTATTTTTTATTTTATTTTTCAAGTTCAGGTTTATTTTTATTTTAGGTTTAGGTTTAGGTTTTATTTTATTTTTAGGTTTTGGTTTTAGGTTTTATTTTATTTATTTTAGGTTTTATTTTAGTTTAGGTTTAGGTTTATTTTTAGTTTATTGTTTTAGGTTTAGGTTTATTTTAGTTTAATTTAGGTTTAGATTTAGTTTCATTTTAGTTTTAGTTTTATTTTACTTTAGGTTTAGATTTTTTTAGTTTAGGTTTTAGGTTTTCTTTATTTATTTTAGTTTTTTTTAAAGTTTATTTATATTTAGTTTATTTTTTATTTTTATTTTTTTTATTTTATTTTAGTTTTATTTATTTAGGTTTTTTATTCAGGTTTATTTTATTTTTTATGTTATTATTTATTTTATTTTAATTTATTTTAATTAGTTTATTTATTATTTTATTTTAGTTTGGTTTTATTTTATTTTATCTTTATTTTATTTATAATTTTATTTTATTTTATTTTATTTTATTTATTTTAGGTTTAGGTTTTTTACATTTTAGGGTTTAGGGTTTATAATTTAGGATTTTAGCTTTTAGGGTTTTAGGGTTTAGGTTGGGTTTTAGGTTTAGGTTTAGGTTTAGGTTTTAGGTTTAAGGTTTTTTAGGGTTTAAGATTTATATTTTAGTTTGGGGTTTATTTAGGGTTTTAGGGTTTAGGGTTAGGGTTTAGGGTAGAATTTAGGATTTAGTTTTTTTAAATTATTTTATTAGTTATTTTATTTAATTATTTTAATTTTTTAGGTTTATTTTATTTTTATTTATTTAGTTTTATTTTAATTTTAGGTTTAGATTTATGTTTATTTTAATTTAATTTATTTTATTTTATAAGTTTAGGTTTAATTTTATTTATAGTTTAGGTTTTGGTTTTATTTTTTATTTATATATTTTATTTATTTTAATTTATTTTATTTATTTGGGGTAGGTTTAGGGAGTGGGTTTAGGTTTAGGGTTTAGATTTAGGCACAGGGTTTGGCCAGGTTAAAATGGTAAGGTCAGTGGAGTTTGGCCCAGGTTTAGTAGGTTTAGTGGAAGGAGTGGCAGGTTTAGGGAGGTTAGGTTTGGATTAGGGTCAGTATGTGGAGATTTAGGAAGTGGGTTTAGTTTCATTTAGGTTTGGTTTTTTAGTTAGGTTTTTTGGGTTTAGGTTTAGGTTGGGTTTAGATTTAGAGTTATTTTAGGGTTTAGAGGTTTAGTTTTTTTAATTAAATTTTCTTTATTTATTTATTTTAAAAAAAGTCAACCCGAGTTTAAGTTTATTTAGTTTATTAGCTTCTTTATCTTTTATTTTATTTAGGTTTATTTTATTTTATTTTATTTAGTTTATTTTATTTTAGGTTTTATTTTGTTCATTTTAGGTATAGTTTAGGATTAAGTTTTATTTTTTAGTTTAGTTTTATTTTCATTTTATTTTTTTTTTTATTTTAGGTAGTTTATTTATTTTATTAGTTTTTTAGGGTTTTGGTTTTATTTTTTTAGGTTTAGGTTTATTTTTAGTTTTATTTTATTTTATTTTAGATTTAGGTTTTAGCTTAGTTTTAGGGTTTGTTTATTTAGGTTTATTATTTTAGGTTTTGGTTTTAGAGTAGTTTTTTTTAGGGTTTAGTTTAGGTTTTTAGAGTTAGGCTTTAGGTTAAGGTTGTGGTTAGGGTTTAGTATTTTAGGTTTAAGATTTAGGGTTTAGGTTTAGGGTTAGTATTTAGGGTTTGTGGTTTAGAGCTCAGTTTAGGGTTTAGTTTAGGTTTAGGGTTTGTTTATGATTTAGTGAGTTTAGGATTTTATAGGGTTTAGGTTTTAAAAAAAACAAAAAAGCAAACCCAAGG
Source organism: Cymbidium sinense (assembly GCA_021442155.1). NCBI lineage: Eukaryota > Viridiplantae > Streptophyta > Magnoliopsida > Asparagales > Orchidaceae > Cymbidium > Cymbidium sinense. The sequence goes on along the minus strand of CM038214.1, from coordinate 7,856,415 downwards.
TATTTATTTAATTTATTTTTATTTATTTTATTTTTATTTAGTTTATTTTTTTTTTTTTTTTATTTAGTTTAGTTTATTTATTTTGTTTAATTTATGTTATTTTATGTTTTTTTATTTATTTTAGGTTTATTTAGGTTTATCTTTATTTTTTTTAGTTTAGTTTTTATTTTATTTACTTTAGGTGTAGGTTTTATTTTTTTATTTTTAGGTTTATGTTTTTTTTATTTTATTTGTTTTAGGTTTTAGGTTTTTTATTTTATGTTTATTTTAGGTTTTATTTTTTTAGTTTAGGTTTAAGTTTATTTTAGTTTAATTTATTTTATTTAGTTTGGGGTTTAGGTTTAGGTTTTATTTATTTTAGTTTAGGTTTATGCTTATTTTATGTTTAGGGTGTTTTATTTAAGGTTTAGGTTTTATTTTTATTTATTGGTATGAGTGTTGCTATTTATTTTATTTTAAGTTTGTCAAGTGTTGCATTTGATTTGTACAACCCTTTAATGGTTCTATGAAGACTTTTGTCGAGTTGAGTACCTCTTTATCAAGAGGTTTGCTAGAGTCAGAGAGAGGGTGATTGTAGCACTCATTGTAGAGAAACAAACTCAAGTCCCTTGTTGATTACATGGCGTGCAACCTAAGCATGAAATGAGAACTACAACTATCTCAAGAGCATGCATCGAGATTCTTCTCATGAATATCCATGGCTCCGCCTTCATGCTTAAGGGCTACCATCAAAAACATTCGAGAAATTAATCAATAAGGTGGCTAGCCTATAAGAGGAAGCCAAACACCTTTCCCAATCAATCATCCCAAGCATGGTGTTTAAGAAGAAGAGGGGATATCAATGGACGAGGGAAGTAGCCCGCCAGAGTTCAATGAGAGACTACGAGCTCAAGAGTCTCCTTGCCACCTCCTCTTCCACCACACCTCACCATCATACCACCACCACCACAATGATCATTTCCACCACCTCAGCTACCCAACAGGTATTCATATCCATCGCCAGTAGCTTTCCACCTACTCTTGATAGATTGATAAGTCATATTCATTCAAGGGAGAGGTAGTTAGGAAAATCTTTAAGAATCTCTTAAAGAAACCCGACTTTCGCCACTAGCTTAAGAGGCTAAGGAAGTGGGCAAGAATGATGATCCTAGCTATTGCCCCTACCATCGCATGTTAGGCCATGTCTTAGAGGATTGTATCACTTTTAAGGATTATCTTGACAAGTTGAGAGCCATAATTATCCCTAAGGAATACTAGAACAACCATCCGCTCAAGTTAGAGTAACTTGGGGATACTTGTGATTCTCTTAAAACCAAAGAAGGTTAAGATATCTCCTATCCCAAACCTCTAAGAAGATCATTTTTAAGATCAAAAAACTTTCCTTCCAGATGCATGAAGTTGTTCAAACCTCCAACACCAAGGAAGGTTTGCTAGTTGCAAAGGATAACTCAGGGAGGGTGAGCCAAAGAATAGTAGTCATGATATTTGGGATAGTCCAAAGAGCCAGCCACATTTTGAGTCCTATACTTCCACCGTCGCTGCAGCTACCACCTCTTCTTCTGGCTCCTCTTCAACTAGCAAGAGTGTTGTATCTATGGATAAGGGAACTAAATCTTTACTTATATTACTTGATTTCTATCATGTACCTCCACCCAAAAAGTAATTAATGAAGAAAGCTGATTCTACTTATTTATTGTCTACTTTTGATGCTCTTGATTTTATTCCTATTGAAAGCTCTCCAAGTCTAAATAAAAATAATAGCTCTAATAGTTTTGATTCTTTCCTTTCTGATTTAGAGCTGGACTATCCTTCTCTAAATTAACCAGGTTCACCTCTTGAGATTGACTTAGAGTCAACTCACTCTCAGGATCCCATAGAAGTTGTAGGTATGCCCGATAAGAAGGTAGAACTTTCCACAAGCTCATCTTTCCAAGATGTCACTGAAGTCAATCTACATAGTGGCAAAGTTTTACCTCCTAGGGTAGCACCTCAGGATAAGGGTAAGCAAGTCATTGGTTCCAAAGTGAGAAAGCCCTCTATAGATACTCCACCCATGGATATACTTGTGGAGGACCAAGCTAGAGTTGATTACAACCTAGCTCACCTTAGAAAGTTTCCAAAGTTAAGCATATGATTCCCTTGTCTTATCCAAATAGATGAGAGAACCTCTAATCAAGGCCTTACTTGATCTAGAGATATGCTTAGCTTATGACCGCTAAAGAGAGAGGCATGCCACTTGAAAGACATCTTAAGAGTTACATTCAATGATGAAAGACTTACTCTAGGGATGAAACAACCTTCTTTACATAGAGATGTTGGTAGATATATCCAAAGTGAGTTGACTGTGTGTATCACCAACATTATGAGTCTAAGAACCTTGCCTACTTGAGGATCGAATCATCTCTAAACTCCAAAAAAGAAAGGATGATATTGATTCAATGATGAACAAGGTGAGAGGGCCTTGTGGTGTTTATTTTTAAATGTACATGGATGGGGGGGGTACTTTTGAGGTGATTCAAAACATTGAGGTATGATATACTATCTCGAAAGATAGAGGCATCCCCTAATGGACCCAATAATAAGGACTCTATGATGGGTCTTCAAATATAGAGATTTTTCCCTACTTTACATGGATGAATTAAGTAGGGTTTATATTAAAAAAGGTTCTTAAGTTCTATGGAGACAAGCCCATAGTTAATTACATCTTAGAAATGAAATTTTCTAAAAATACTCGATTAAAGTAGACAATTATCATCTCTAAAGATTTCAAGGTTAGACTATCAAATGATTTGTTGTATTTGGAAAATCAATTGGGAAAGTTCAAGGAAAAGGTTTATTTTTTGAATCCAAATGAAATAAGTAGGAAATTCTCATGAAACTATGAAGCCTAGTGAGCATTCCAACCTATCCTATGGTTGGGATTTATAATTTTGAAGTTGAAGAGATTTATATGTTTTGAGTTGAAATTTAATTAGATTATCTGCTCATAATCCACCAACACAAGGTTGTGGGAATGCCCAAGAGGTGAGGATTTATGTAGCGTAGAAGGAAATAGCTACCTCATATCCTAAATCTAGAGCTTTAGTATGAGCTAAAGCACCTACAAATTTGCACATATGGACATAAGGGTTTACCTCCATAAGAGAGAATAAATTATCCTCTTCTAACCAACCAACTCCTACAATTTTAAAACCATGTAGTTTGATCTTATTAATTGCAAGATAGCTAGGGTAGTTATTTAATAAGAAAGAGACTAAAGTCCTAAATGCACTCCCTAAGAGACTAGAGCATGAGTGACATGAGCATATGACTTAATCTATAGATACAAAATCTTTTCAAATTTCATTTTAGATAGATCATTTTGAGAGGTTTTAGGATTTCTTATGCCTAAATGCATGATGAAATTTATGGGTTAAATCAGCTAGAAGAAGGTGTTCTCCACCACAAGGGATGCCCTCACAAGCATTCTTTATATCATCCAAGGATGGAGATCCTTCATGTTCAAGAGAGAAAGAATATGCATACATGATGAAACATACAACCATACGTAAGGGGTTGCTAAATCTTTTAATTATCTTATTTATGTCTTAGGCTTTATGATAAGGTTATGAGTTATTTAAAATTTAGTTATATGTGAGTTGGGTAGAAAAGTTATTTTTATCCTAAGAGCCTAATCCTATCCAAGCCACACATTAAAGCATCAATCATTTATGAAACTATGAAAATCATGTTGTCTTAATACACAATGTAAACATAACATCAAATAATTATATAAACTATCATAAAAGAATAAAATGGCAGTGCGATTGGGTACCGCCATACAACCCGAAGAGAGAAAAAATGGGTAACCGAACTCTATGCTTATACAACCTAGAATATGAAAGAATAATTATAATTGTGTTAAACGCTCTGAGGGTCTTCTTTCTTCATATCTATTTTGATTTGGTTCATTTTGATTTGGATGGTGCTTACTTCAAAGGCATCATAGGGCACCCCAAGGACAAAGCCTTCTGGCCATTGCTTATCCTAATCCCCATAGCACTAATCCTAATTCCTATTGCAAAAATTACATTTATATGGGAAAAGTAAATCTAACTACACCTACAAAATAGAGGTTAGCTAAATATACATATAATCCCAAGCTAATAATTATAATTGCACCTTACACATGGGTAACTATGCCCACCTATCCTAACTTGAATTATTCTTAAGTATTTAAGCAACCACAAAAAGAGCATTCACATTTATTTTTAAGCATCCCTTAAGCATAATCCCCAGAAAACATGATTAGGCTAATATTGGCCTATCATCTAGTCTACGAAGCATAAACCCTAACATTCAATCAATACATCATAAAAGAAAACATACATCACACCATACACTAACTTAGAGCTAGAAGTGGTGACTTAATTCTAATTTATTAAGGCTTGTGTGGTAAGTCTTGTTAGGCATTAGTGTTGTATTATCTAAGTGTAGAAGGATTAATTTAACATGAAAGGTTGATTTCACTTGAAGTAGTTTAATTGATTTGAGAATTTTAATTTGTGTTTTCTTTTGTTTCATTTTATTACACTTAACAACTAAATGTTATAAAGAGAGAAAAGAGGATTTCTTCATCTCCCTACCTTAAGTCACTTTCTAAAGTATATTAATTTGATTTAGTTCTCTTTAGTGAATGGAATATTAAATGATTTAATTAAAGTTTAAGTTCACTTTAAATAATCCTATTCAAAATGAAAGGCATCTTATGATTAATTTAATTGAATTACTACCACATGACATATATTAAATCAATCCTTTCCATCACATGTAACATGCATATGATTTAATCTTAAGTGTATCTATACATGCAACATATTTTAGCACACTTAAATGATGAATGTATGTGTATGTTTAGAATTTATATTTTATTTGATCAAATTATTTAAACATTTTTTTAAAACTTCATCTAAATTCTTCTAAAAAAGGACATAAGAATGAAATTAAATAGGCATGTGCCATTGTTAAACCGGAAAGTGAGGTAATTAAATGACCTCCTTGGAGCTAGCTAATGGTTCATATTCTCGTGATGTCTAGACTATATACCCATTTGCATTCAAACATATATAAATATACATGAACATAGGAAGTAAGCTCCAAATAATATGGCTAATTAATAAACCACTTAGCTAATTATGAATGCATGCAATTTTAATGTAAAATGGGATTTTCATTCACTAATCACATATACATATACATGTACAAAGATATACAAGTATGTGTCAATTAAATCGAGAAAGTGAGGTAATCAAATGACTCCTTGGGGCTAACTAAAGCCTCATATTCGAGATGTCCGTGACTATATACTTGTTTTTTTCTTGGACACACATGGATGTATGCATAAATGAGGGAAAGAAAACCATGCAAAGATTCTATATTTTTTGATTGAATCATTTATATATATGAATTAAAGCTTTATCCAAATTCTAATGTTGAAATACATAAGAATGAAATCAAATGGGCATGCACCATTGTTAAACCAGAAAAGTGAGGTAATCAAATGACCTCCTTGGGGCTAGCTAAAGCCTCATGTTCCTGGGATGTCCAGACTATATACCCATTACCATTCAATCTTATATAAATCAACACATGAATAGAGGAAAGAGAACTCAACATTCATACACTTAAGCTATAACCACATGCATTTCTTATGTATTTATAACTATCATCATAACACATATTATTATTCATTTATAAGCTTTTGAAAAATACATTTGGATTTAATAGTGATAATAGTCACACATATATTAAATTAAATCAACACATGCAAGCTTACATAAAAGAAATCCATTTTTTTTACTTGATTTTAAAAATATGGATGCTTGAATTCAAATGACATACCAAATTTAACATGATTGGAAAGAGGACAATCAAATATAAGCATGTGATTAATTCAACCAAACTAGTTCTTAAGGCAATCAAATCAAATAAGATTATTTAAAGCAAACCAAAGCTTCTTTATTAATTAAGTTTTAGATTTGATTTAATTTAAAGAGTAGAAGAGAAATCATCACTTACTGTTATAAACCCATTCCCACATTAGTGATTTGATTTAATTTAAGGAAATGTAATTAAGTTGATTTTATGGGTTAATTAAGTTGAACCCTTAATTAGATGAATTAAATAATTCTTACCTATGTCACCTTAAAGTAATTAACTAAATAATTATGAGCCAACATGATATGCATGGAGAATAAACTTGCAATGATCCTAGGATATAAAAGGACCCTAATGCAATTGGCTCATGATTAATAGTTAATTAGATTAAGGGACTTAATTAATTACTCTTATGGTTTTTCCACACATGTGGACTAACTATAATTTCATTAAACTCTTTTAGGTTATTAAACACCTAAAGATCTACCCCATGATTTAATTAGTTAAGGTCTAATGTGATTATGATTTCAATTTTATTAAGTGATTTAATTAATTAGTTAAATATTAATTAATTTCATTTTAAAAGCTGAAATGAACTTATGGAAAGGTGTCCCAACCCTATTCCTTAGTTCACTTACATTGAACAATGATTAATAAACTTAATTAACCAATTTGTTACTCTTCATGGGATTAATTAATCATTAATTTATTTAAAAGAGTAGTTAAGGTTTAATTAGTCCATTTTCCTAATTAATGATCAATAAATCCCAAGAAAATTATGGGAGGTAGAGGTCATCCCATTAAATTAACTCACAAAATTTGGTATTAATTGCTCAAGAAATTAAGGAGTAATTAAGTTAATTAATTTTGTAATTAAACTTTAATTAAACCTTAATTACTATTGAAAATTAGTTAAGATAAATTTTAATTAATTCTCCAAATACCTTTAAAATAAGTATTTATTTGCATTTTTTTTATCTATGATTTTTATTGATTTTTAAAAATTTTAGACATTAAAATGATTAATTAAGCTAAATTAAAGCCTAATCCTGTTACCTCCATGTGGTGCATTGATGCAACGTTCTTTCCACATGGCACTGTGAGATTAGCTACTTAATACTTATCTGACTCAATGCCTATGTGGCAGTGGCAGACATGCTTTCTCCCCATCGATCTAAGATCGATGGCTATGATTAATCCCATTTTAAATCGATCAATCTAGTGGATATAATCATAATCGTCCATTCCGACCATGCAGAATGGATGGTGTGTGATTTAACGTCAAGATAGTGAGGAAGAATGGAGTTTATCCATCATTATTTGCTTGATCTGAGCTTACCCGAGCTCAGATCAACTCCAAAAGGATTCCACACCTTCACAACATCGATCGAAGGGGATCCAATGGTCAAGATCACACGAGAAGCAAGTTTTCTTCAAAAAGCTCCAACCCATTTTTGCCTAAAGATTATTTTGGGAAGCATACCTCATCGAAGCTCAAGACTGGCAGCTCAAATAATTGAAGAAGCTTCATCTAGTGGAGATGAAGCCATGTTGAGTAGTAATTGGATCAATTCCTTGTTGTTCACTCAGAAGGCAACAAACAGATGATTTGGAGTTGTGCTTTAATTGAAGTCACACCTCCAGTGCTCAAGAAGCTTGGGAGATGATTCATTCTTACTTCACGAGGCCTAGGGAAGGTGTGAAAAGTTAATTTGAGTTTGATGGAGAACGGGAAGATATGTTGGAAATGGGAGTGTCCTATTTCGGATGATGAGAATGGCCTTGATTGAGGAATGAGCTTGGGAGCTTAGAAATGGCTCTAGTCTCATCTTGGGTAGCTAGGGCTCTAAGGATTAATTTTTATGTGTGTTTGAGTGGAAATGAGGGGGTGTATACCCCCCTTCATCTTGAATGGATGGTGGGATCGTTTCTAATGGCCATCCCACCATCTCGTGGAGTCATGTGAGGAGGTGAGTTGGCTATCTTGGTTGGTTTAAGGTGTGGAGGTCGCCAAAGAAAAAATCATGGGTATGGGTTTCAAATGCTTCAATGGGGAGGGTGAGCTGATTTCACCTCCCATGAGTCATGGCTGACCCAACCACCCCTTGGGTCAGGTTTGGTAGTGTCTTAGGTGCCTAAGTGGACCATTGAAGAGTATAAAGTGGCCAAGGAATGGAAATGACCACTTACTTGGGTGATTTGTCTCATGTGATGCCCTTGACCCAAAGGTAGAATGATCATTTGGTTTTAGATTTGATTTGGGCAGATTTGAAATAAGTTAAAAAGTGGGTTAGCCCAAATTTTAAGTCAATTGAGTTGATTTGGTTAGTTTGGTCAATTTGACTCATTTAGGTCAAATTAGGTTGTTGGGTCAAGTTGACCAATTGGTCAAATTAGGTCAAACCAAGGGTTGGGTTAAGTTCATATGATCATTTAAGATGTTTTCAATTGGTTTGGTTTAGTTTGGCTTAGATTTGATTTTGGCTCATTTGAATTCATTTGGGTCAAATGGATTGCCAATTTGACCAAATTGGCCAAATTGCTTTGGGTTTGGGTTTAGTTGACCAATTGAATGTGATTTTAGGCTTTGTTTCAATTAATTTGTATTTTGTTTTGATTTATGCCAACTTGAATCTTCATGTCAATTTGGGCTAAGTAGGTTAATTGTGTTTAATTGGGTCTAATCATTGCTTTGGTCAAGTTCAACAATGAACTTGAATAGTTGTACAATTTGGTTTATATTTTGATTTGACCCAATTTAGTCTTTTAGGTCAATTTGGGTCAACTTGGGTCAAGAGGACCAATTGGGTTTTGACTCAATCGAAGTCAAGTCATAATCAAGTAGGAATTTTGATTTGGTATGAATCATTAGTTTCGGGATTTGACTAGGTTATAATTTGGCTAGTTTAGGTTCATATGGGTTAAGGGGTTGACTTGGTCAAATGACCAAGTTGACTTAGTTTGACCAAATTTGTGACAATTGATCAACCTAAGGTGATCAATAATTATGATGGAAGTTTTGATGGGCTTGGTTCAATCCAATTTGGGTAGGATTAGAACTTGGCTCAAATAGGTCAAATTGGCCACTTTGGGTCAAGTGGACCAATTGGATTAGTTAGCCTAATTTTGATTTTGATTGAGTTTGATTTAGTTGAGTTTATATATGGATTTGGGATTGATATAAAATTCAATGAATGGGTTTAAATGGGGTTTTGGTTCATTTGAACATTTTCAAGTCAAAAAGGTTAAGTTGGGTTTGACTTGGGTTGATTTTAGTTTGATGATTGTAGATTTCATTTATATTTGTGAATATGATTGAAGGTATGATTAATTCATGAGAAAATATAAATTGAATTTGGGTTTTGGAATGAAGGAATTTGGCTAAGTCCAAGAGTTGGGTCATGTGGCTTAGGTTTGGATTTTGATTTAGTTTGATTTAGTTTTGATGATTTAAATGTATATTTCATTTAAATTTTGAAGATGATTGAAAATATGATTGATTTGTGAGAAAATCAATTGAATTTGACTTGATTTAGATTTGGCTAAATCTATGGGATAGGTCATATGGTTTAGGAAGGGTTTTGATTAAATTTGATTTAGTTTGATTTAGTTTTATCATTTGAATGTAGATTTGATTTAAATTTAGGAAGATGATTGAAGATATAAATTGATTATGAGAAAATCAATTGATTTTGGATTGATTTGGATTAAGATTTGGCTAAGTCCATGGGATAGGTCATATGTAGGAAGGGTTTCAAGTTTGGATTTGATCATGGGCTTCAATCATTTGGTTTTGGAATTTGGGTTTGATTTGGATTTGGGTTTGATGTTTGAATTGAACTTGAGGTTTAGTTTGAGAAGGTGAACATGGATTGGATTTTTGTTGTAGGGTAGGTGGATTATCTTAATCCCTAAGGCATAACCTAATCCTATGGTTAAACCTTCTAAGTCTTTAGGCTTAGGTTAAGTGTTTACCTAATTATAAATGTCTTATGACTAGGAAGTCTTAGTGTCTAGAAGACTCCTAAGTCTAAGATGGGAAGATTGAATCGCACTCCAAAAGTGAGGTCACAGGGCCTTAGGCTCCATAGTGTTGTCCTTGGAGATAGATGATTAGAAGACCAAAGAAAGTTTCACATTATAGTCTCGGATACATCTTTCAATGTTTTGCTTGGGAGACCATGGATACATGAGAACTAGTTCCATCCTCTCTACATCAGTGTATGAAGTTTGTGAGAGGTGGGATCATCTACCGTGTCAAACGAGATCTCAAGCCATTTATAGTTTAGGAGGTTGACATATATTAGGATGTGGCTTGCTACCTCCCTCAAAATCAACAAGTCTATTCTGGTGAACTTGGCCAAAGTTTAAAATAAAAAAAAAAAAGAAAAGAAAAAGAAAAGGAAAGAGAAAAAAGAGAAAGAAAAAAAGAAAAAAAAAAAAAAAAAAAGGGAGATGAAATATACTTGGAGGAGGAAGTGGAGCCTGACATTAGATTCCACCCACAATTTGTTACTCCATTTGAACATATAGGTAGGACGACCTGACCTCCACCAGATAGAGGAAGAGGCCAGTTCAGAGGTGTCCTAGGGGTCGAAAACCTCTTTATCGGCCACCCAATAGAAGATATGTCCCATTTACTAGGAGTGCACCTGCTATCCATATAGACTTAGAATCTAGTTCAAAGGTAGAGTCTTATATGGTTAGCACACCAGGTAGCTCTTCTCAGTAGTAGATTCTCTTGGGGGTGACACCTGAGCTAGATAATGAAGAAGACCGGGCTCCAAAGAAAAGCATAAGTGTATCCAAGTCTATATGTGAAATAGTTAGGCATCAGTTGGTAACCTTAGCTCTAACCCCAGTTTCCTCTCAAAAGGCGAGGGTTTGGTACTTAAGGAAGCCCCAAGTCATCCACAAGTGTGAAGACTGAGGTTCTTTTTTGGGAGCATCATCTTCAAGTCAAGAAGTTGATGTAGAACTTGAGGATGATTCATATAAAAAATTTAATAGAATTACCATTTGATTGGTACTTGCCTTGTGTTCATAATTTAGCAAAGAAAGGGTTAATCCCACATACTTGGTCAAAGCACAAGTCAGACTACTTCAAAAGAATATGGAAGAACCAATGCAAAAGCTCTTAATTAAGGCTAGGACTAGGATTCGGTACAGTGGGTACAGTTGATGATGATGATTATTGCTTCGTCATCACCAATCATTTGGAATCTGATAGGTTCTTTTCAAATCATATTAACTCATATGAGAAGCTATGCTTAGAAACTTCAGATGATCCAAATTATTTTGAAGTCAAAGATGCACCATGAGAGTTTGAAGAAGATTTCAAGTCAACCATTGATGAGCTCAAGGAAATCAACTTAAGAGAAGATGATCCACCCAACATACATCAATTCTTTGTTGAATGAAATTGAAACCAATGACTTAGTTAGGCTATTGGTTGAGTTTAAGGACTTTTGCATGGAGTTATGAAGAGATGCTTGGATAAGCTCCTAACGTAGCAATCTATAAACTAGCAATAGAGCTTACTATTAACCTTATCAAGCAAGCTCCTAGATGCATGCAATTAGACATAGAAAAATAAGTCATTTATGAAGTCAAGAAAATGATTGACACTGGCTTCATCTGGGAAGAAAAATACCCTACCTGGTTAGCCAGCATCATCCCAGTTAGGAAAAAGAATGGCCAAATTCACATATGCATCAATTTTAGGGATTTAAATAAGACATGTCCAAAAGATAAATTTCCACTACCAATCCGTCGATGGTGGACATTGCCTCATCTCATGTAGTCTTCTCTTTCATGGATGGCTTATCTAGATATAACCAAATAAAGATGGCCACGAAGATGAAAGAAACACTACTTTTAAAACCACGATCAATCTATTGTATAAATTCATGCCTTTCACCATAAAATGATGGTTCTACATACTAGCGAGCTATGACTCGAATCTTTAATGAAGTTATTCATCATCAAGTCAAGTGCTATGTCGATGATCTCATGGCCAAAAGTTGAGAAAAGGAAGACCATCTCTTTGAATTGAGAGTAGTTTTGACAGTTAAGATAATTTAACCTCAAAATGAACCCCAATGTGCATTATTCAAGGAAATTCTTTGGGTTTGTTGTCACGAATCAAAATCAATCCGGAGAAGATCAAGTCGATATTATAAATTCCACCCCCAAAAATTTTAACTCAACTCACATCATTCCAAAAGCGATTGGTGTATTTTACGACACTTTATATCCAACCTCGGAAGATGTTAGACATTCTGCTTATCAAAAAGGATGCCAAGTTCAAGTGGGATGACAAGTGGGAGCATGCCTTCAAAGACACCAAACATTACCTGAAGACACTACCAGTTCTAGCAGCCCCTATCCTGGGCAAGCCACTCATACTTTACACTATGTTAGATGACACCTTGGTGCTTTGTTGTCTGAGCCAATGATGGAGGGAAGGAAACACACTCTCTACTCTTGTCATCTAATCCTTGTTGAGGCTATTTATCCACCCATTGAGAAGCATTGCCTAGCTTAACCTTTGCATCCCAAAAGCTATGACACTAAATGCTTCCTCATAAGGTAAACTTAATCTCTAGAATCAATCCATTATAGTATCTCATGAAATGGTTGATGTTATCCAGATTGTTGCACAGTGGTCCATGATCCTCTTCGGTTTGACATTACCTTCATACCCTTACGTGGTTAAAGGATAAGCACTAGATTTCTTAGCACACACTTCACTAACTCTCCTTAGTGATGATCTCCCCTAAAAATCATGAACTTAGGGGATACTAGCATTCACCACTGGGAGATATACTTTGATGGTGTGACTTCCTCTCAAAGAGGAGAAGAGCCATAATATACTATTCTAGTAAAGATAGGGGTATGAATAGTTCTCTTAACTCTAGGCTATGATGTGATGAGATTCTCATATCATCTGTCCAATCCTTGTGCAATAACAAAGCTATGAGGCTCGATTGTCGATGCGGAGTTTTCGTTACTCTAAACATCGAACATCAACATCTTTGAGGATTCTCAACTAGTTATCAACCAAATTGCTGGGTCCTGTAAGGTTATAAAGCCCAATCTCTATCACTACCACAAGTACACAATGGAGTTATTGGCCCAAATCCTAGAGGTTACCATTTATAAGATTCCTCGAGGAGAGAACATCATAGCGTATGCTTTAGCTGCTTTAAAGAGTTGGCATGTTTAGAGGATATGTCCATATCAATAAAGGTCCAAAAAAGTTAAGTCTTATCCCTTATTGATATTGAACTTATCAAAAGTACTCTCTTGAAGAGGAGGTTGCCATTCCCAAGAAGGATAAGGAGTTAGATTGCAACCATTCATGGATTACCTAAATAAAGGCAAACTACAGAAGAGAGTCCCAAGCCCATCGATTAAGTTGAAAGCACTTTCCTATGCTCTTGTTGATGGTGTCTTGTGCTAGGACTTTCGATCATATGTGATTACATTGTTTAATCAAGCATGAAGCCCATAAGATCATGACCAATGTACACTCAGGATAATATGGAGCCGACCAATTCAGTCCGAAGATGAATGCCAAGATCAATATACTAGGATACTACTTGCTGTCGATGGTCAAAGATTGCATGGATACGGCTAAGCGAAGCCACCATTGTCAAATGCATGGTGTGATCCTACAATAACCACCCAACATTCTACATCCTACATTGGCATGAAGTCCATTTGAGTGTTGGGGTACCGACATAGTGGGTCTGATTGTTCCTCCTTCTTCCAAGGGTCATCTATTCATCTTAGCTTCTACTGACTACTTTTCCAAATGGGCAGGCGATTCCGTTTAGAAAGGTCACTATTTTTTTTAGAAACCATATCATATATATATTCAAAGTTCCTCGATGAATTATATCTGATACTGGTACTACATTCAAGAGAACCGAGATCAAAAACATTGCCCAGAGACATAGCTTATATTGTAGATATTCTACCATCAACTACTTAAGGAAAAATGGCTTAGCAAAATCCTTCAACAAAACTCTCATCCAAATATTAAAGAAGACACTAAAATAAGCAATAATGAAAGTTTGAGAAGTTGAAGCCTTGTGGGCCTACCACACTATATAGAACTCCAACTCGCCTACTTCTTTCTCTTTAGTATATGGGTCCAAGCCATTCTACCATTAGAAGTTAAACTCCCATCACTAAGGATAGCTATGGTTAGCAAGATCACAATATAGCGAATGCCAAGTTGCGTTAGAAGAGCTTGAAGGTTTGGAGGAGAGATGCTAGAGGCATGCCAAAATGATTCAAGCTCATAATAAGTTGGTCCATCCCTAGAGCTTTTCAAGTAAGAGAGCTTAGTTTAGTTCTAGGAAGATCGATTGTTGTCCATTGTAAGATGGGAGGAAAGTTTGAACTCACTTGGGAAGGCCCTTTTGCCATAGAAAAGGCCTACTAAGGAGGATCTTATCAGCTTATTAATCATAAAGAGAGTGCCTAATGCATCCAATCAATGGGCTCTACTTAAATAAATATTATAAGTCATTTTTGAAAATAATTATCATTAATCAAAATTCCATTTTAATTCAATCTCTTAAATATCAAAATTATTCTTGTTTGAGAATCGCCATAATGTGTTTAGGTTAAAAGAACCATAGTAGCATCTTATCATTCATCAACACAACATAAACACAAACTACACACAAACATATGAATAAAACATATATTTTTCCTCGAGCTACTCTAAGTTGAGATAACCCCGCCACTCACTCACTAGTCTCTAGGTCGCTAACGTACCCCAAGTGTCAACCGGTCTTCTTGCTTTAGAGGATGTAAGTCTACTATGCTTTCCTTCTTTACTTGGCCACTGAACACCGACAAGTGCCTTGTTAGTTTGGTAGGCCTTACCACATGGTGGTAAACCTACCATGTTATTTCATCTAAGAATATGTGAGTCTACTATGCTTTCATCTAGGATTAGCCTTCGTACACAAACTAGGTTGAGTATATTGGAGGTTTAGGATAAGTCTCGTAGTGACTCCTTCCCTCATGATTGCTTCAAGTTTGGGTCCAATCCTTCCTCAGGGCTTCCCTCTTAGTAGTCGCTCTAGGTCAGATAGCATCTATCTCGCCGACGACATACTATCCCGATGATTATTTTCACTTGTAAAGTTGTAAGCCTACACTCTTTCTTTTGGATTAATTGTTGCACACTAATGACACCTTAGGTTGGTTGGTTCACACTATGCTGATAGATACACCACTAATTTTGATGGATACACTTTAGGTTTATTGGTTCTCGCACCTTAGGATACACCACACATGGTAGATGTAAGTCTGTTATGCTTTCTCCTTGAGTACCCGTACACCTATAGCCTTTCTAGGGCTCGGATAACGCCTAGCAACATCTCCCACAGTGGGCACTATATTTGGATCACATCCTTTGCGACCCTATTTAGACATTACTCGAGTTACTATCGGATTGGACAGTTCCTCTTTCCTAGTAATAATCCCTATGGTTGGAGAATCCATCTTGTGGATGTGCAGATTCTCCCTTGGTCCAGTAAATCTAAGATAGGTCAAGGACATAGCTTCTCGTGTGCTCGACACCAACAGGTCCACACAAATATATAAACAAAATATATATTCACTTGTGGATTAGAGGACCCCTAGGTACCTTTTCCCAAGCAGTCATCCTATTTTTAGGGTAGTGTTAGCAAAACTCCCTATAGGAATTGGCTGACTACTCTTGAGTTGATATAAGTCCCTATTGACATTCACTCAGTAGTCACCCTAAATGATTTGTTGTGCCACTAATAGGTCACCCTAGTAGTTGTTCCTTGCTTTAGAAGATGTAAGTCTTCTACACCTTCTTGTTAGCACAGCCGTTGCACAACGAAAGGCAACCCTTTAGGTTTGCTAGATCTACCCCATGGCCAGTAGACTATCCTTTTGGGTTTGTAAATTTGAGATATGACAAGTCCGATATAGCCCCTTCTCAGTGGGTCCATCGCACATCAACATGGTCCATAAATTAAATCTATCAAATTTGACTGACCTCACATCCCTAGCAAATATGCCCTCAATTCAAAATCAAACTAAACCAAACAAACCATATCAAATCACATGAAATAAAGATAAAATTAATCTTTACTACTTTTGAGTTGACATAAGTCCTGTGACATTCACTTAGTAGCCCTAGGTTAGGATTAATTGTGCATCTAACAGTCACCAAGTTGTTCCTCACTTTCAAAAATGTAAGTTTGCTACACTTTCTTTTTAGCATGGCCATTGCACACTGAAAGGCAACCCCTTAGGTTGGCTTGCTTTACCCCACAGCCGGTAGACTATCCATTTGGATTTGTAAACCTGAGGTCGGTCAAGGCTAATATAGCCCATTATGGGTCTATTTCGATAGGGTCCATACATTAATTGATTAAATTAAATCCAATCGATTTTCCTGGAGTTAAATCACACCTTCTCCTGGAGCCCCAAATCATATATAAATAAGTCAAGAAAACAAATCAAATTCCAAACCAACGCCCCTAGTGGAACCAAATTAAACCAACTCCCAAGAAAGTCTAAATCAAAGAAATCCAACCAAACTCTTATCCCTAGTGGATACATCCCAAAAAATCTATGAAATCAAACTCAAATCCTAATCCCTAAGATAGAGAACTCGCTTCCTTAGTGGAAGGTTCATATACCTGATCCCTAGTGGACTTGAGCCCATATCTCTACCAGATATGATTCCACATCAATTAAAACAAAATAAATTAAAGTTGATTCGATCTTAATCCCTGTGGATTATAGATTCTTATCCCTAGCGAATCTTCTATTCTCAAATCATATAATCAAATCAAATCCAAACCTTATCCCCAAAAGATTTTCTTCTTCTATCCCCTCAACATAAACCCCTCACATGTCATGTATAATGCATTAGTAATCCCCTAGCGGAGCTCCCTCCATGTCCTTGACATGGAATTCTAATCAAATCTTATTTCTTCTCTTATGTACACCTTTAATACTTCAACCAAAAGCCTAACAATGTATTTTTTCAAATTACATCATCTTAACATTGTAATCAACATTTTATGATTTGTGATGGTGTAAGCACAAACTAACTATACAATATCATGCTAAGCATATTATAGTGTTAATAAACATACTATATTATCTTATAATATATGATGTTATATTATAATTTGCTATAATATAATATATTATCTAATATTACACCTCATTAGAATCACTTAAAAGGACCAAATAACAAAATTTTCTTAATATATGAATAATGTTCATTTTGGATGTAAAATTGTTATTTTTCTATTAGGAATGGTACAAAATAGCATAATTTTGGTGTTCCTTCTTGTTGTATGCCATGAATTTGCCAAAATTCTTCCATCTCAACCTTTAAATTAACATTTTTATGAGTTTTTATCCAATGTATTATAAGAAAAGTAAAACATACTAAAATATACAATAACATTTAGTAACAAACCACCACATTCATATATATGTGAATTTATATTGTTATGTACATTATATTTTAGTATGCTTTCATATAATATATTATCTTACATTACACCTTAAAATGAATCACTTTAAGCAAAAAATTATAAAATTTGGTTGAAAAAGAACATTTATTTTGGATGCAAAATTCCATTCTTTTGATTAAATGACACTCCATAGCACACACCCAATGATGTTCTTTAATCTTACCTTAAATTTGGCCAAATCCCATCATCTTAGTCTATAAATCAGTATTTTTATGAATTATACTAGTACAAACTCTACTACATCATACAATAAGATACTAAAATATGCTAAACAATAAGAAGTAATACACAAAAGTATGCTATAATGCGTGATGCTACACTATGTTATGGCATCCTATATCATAAGACACAAACATATTATATTATATTGCATCTCACATCACAAGGGATTGCTTAAGATAAAAAATCATAAAATTAGTCTAAACAATAAAAAACTATATATTTTAGTCATATCACTGACAAATTTTAAATTATAATAATATATTATAATGTCATGCTCTACCTATTATGAATTTGGCCAAATTCCACCATTTTAAAGTCTAAATCAACATTTTTATAAATAATGCTAGTGTAGGCTCGACTACATGATTGTAAAATACTAAAAGAATTTAAAATGCGCAGAACAATATATTATGATATATGATGCTATACTATGCTACAACATATAATATTTATTTTGAACATAAAATCTTACTTTTTAAACTACAAGTGGTGTAGCACACCTTTGGTAGTACAACCTAATTCCCACTTCAAATTTAACAAATTTGATCATCTAATTTATTAATTAAATATTATTAAGATTTATATTAATATAGATTATAGGGAACAATACCATAATATACTAAAACATTTCAAAACATCTTATAACATCCAAAAAAACACATCAATATATGCTCAAATATATGATGCTACATTATACTATAATATATGGTAATATAAAATGATTTAGGGTTAGGGTTTAGGGTATTCAAATCACTAACAGTCAAGTGAAAGTCTCTTAAAGACATTTTCTTTAGCTACCGTAACTATTTTAGGATCTACTCCTAATGAAAACTTTATTCAAGGTTTTTGGTTTAGGGTTTAGGGTTTAGGGTTAGTTTAAGGTTTAGGGTTTAGGGTTTAGGGTTTAGTATTTAGGGTTTAGGGTTTATGGTTTTAGGGTTTAGGGTTAAGGTTTATGGTTTAGGTTTTAGGGTTTAGGTTTAGGTTTAGGTTTAGGGTTTAGTATTTAGGGATTTGGGTTTAGGGTTTAGGGTTTAGTGTTTAGGGTTTAAGATTTTTAGTGTATAGGATTTAGGGTTTAGGGTTGAAGGTTTAAGTTATAGGTTTAGGGTTTATGTTTTAGTTTAGGATTTAGGGTTTATGTTTTAGTTTAGGATTTAGGATTTAGGGTTTAAGGTTTAAGATTTAAGGTTTTTTTAATAGAGAATAAATTTAGATTCAACATTTATTCTTTTCAATTTCAACAACCAAGTAGCATCCCAACTTTTCTAAGACATAAGTGACGACATAGATAAAAAAATGAACACCAATTGAGCAAATCAAAAACCCTAGATAAGTTGAACCATCTCTACCAGAAAAGACATCCATAAGTACAGATCGGTGGTCATTCTTCGCTAGTTCCCATCAGAACAACCCAGCCTCTTGACCAGCAGGATCCACCATCATATCCCCAATCTCTCCCTCCACCACCACCACCACGATTATAACCTCTATCACTCCGCCTGCCTCCATAACCACCACTGCTCCGACCACCACCTCCATATCCACCATCACCTCCAAATCCCCACCACTACAATAGCCGCCTTTGCTTCCACCGCATGATTTAGACAAGTTAGCGATGTTCCTACCATCAAGGTTCGCCATTCAGGTTGTTAGTTTGGGGTTTAGGTTGAGGGTTGGGGGTTTAGGGTTTAGGTTAGTTTAGGGTTTGTATTTGAGTTTTAGGTTTAGGTGTTTAAGGTTTAGGGTTTAGATGGTTTAGGTTAAACCCTAAATCGTAAACCCTAAACCCCAAAACCCTAAACCCTAAATTATAAACCCTATTATCAACCCCAACCTAAACCTAAACCATAAACCCCAAACCCTAAAACCCAAACCCTAAACTAACCTAAACCCTGGCCCCCTAAAACCCTAAACTCTAAACCTAAACTAACTAAACCAAGTTAACCCTAAAACCTAAACTTTAAATCTAAACCCTAAAAACCCTAAACCATAAAGCCTAAACACTAAACCTGAAACCCTAAACCCTAAACCCTAACCCTAAACCCTAAACACTAAAACCCTAAACCCTAAAACCCTAAACTTTAAACCCTAAACCCTAAACCCTAAACCCTAAACCCTAAATCCTAAAACCTAGAAACCTAAACCTAAACTAAATAAAACATAAAAATAAAATAAATAAATAAAACCTAAACCTAAACCTAAAAATAAAATAGAGTAAATTATAAAAATAAAATAAAATAAAATAAATTAAAACCTAAACTACACTAAAATAATAAAATAAACCTAACAATAAAAAACCTAAATAAAATAAAAAACTAAACTTAAAATAAAAATAAAATAAACCTAAAATGAAATAGAATAAAAACTAAATAAAAACCTAAACCAAATAATAATCCTAAAAATAAATAAAAACTAAAACCTAAACCCTCAACTAAAAAAAACTATAACTAAAATAAAAATAAAATAAACAAAAAAACAAACTTAAACAAAAATAAACTAAACTAAAATAAATAAAACCTAAACCTAAACCTAAAATAAACTAAACCTAAACCTTAAACTAAATAAAATAAAATAAACAAAAAATTAACCTAAACCTAAACTAAAAAAATAAAACCTAAAAATAAACCTAAAATAAAAACCTAAAACCTAAACTAAATGAAACTTGAAAATAAAATAAGTAGAAAAACTTAAACCTAAATAAAAATAATAATAATAATAAAACATGAACTACAACCTAAACCTAAACCTAAACCCAAAAAGGAAATAAAATAAGAAATAAAAACAAAACTAAAATAAAATAAATAAAAACATAAACTAAACAAAAAAATAAAAAACCTAAATAAAATAAAATAAATCTAAAATAGAATAAAATAAAAACTAAATAAATACCTAAACCAAAAAAATAAAACTTATCCCTAAACTAAAAAAATAAAACCTAAACCTAAAATAGAAATAGAATAAAATAAACCAAAGCTAAAACTAAAATAAACTAGATAAAATGAGAAAGCCTAAACCTAAACCCTAAAAAACTAAACTTAAACATAAACCTAAATGGCATAAAATAAAATAAAGCAAAATAAACCTAAACCTAAAATTTAAAATAAAACCTAAAACCTAAACCTAAAAAAATAAAAGAAACCTAAACCAAAATATAAAAATAAAAAATAAGACCTAAACGTAAAAAATAAAATAAAAATAAAACTAAAGTAAAAAATAAACATAAACCTAAACTTACTAAAATAAAACCTAAAAATAAATAAATAAACTAAAAATAAACTAAACTAAATAAAAATAAAAAAAAGCCAAATTTAAAATAAAAAATAAAATAAACTAAATAAACTTGAACCTACTAGTTTACTTAATTAAAAAAAAACCCTAACCTTAAACCCTAAACCCTAAAATGAACCCTAAACCCTAAATCCTAAACCTACAACCCTAAAGCTAAAACTAAACTAACCCAAAACCTAAATAATAAAAAAAAATAAATAATAAAACCTTAACCATAAACCCTAAACCCTAAAATAAACTTAAACCCATCTAACCCTAAACCCTAAAACTCTAAACCCTAAATCATAAACCCTAAACCCTAACCCTACAAAAACCTAACCCTATTCTTAAACACCAAACCATAAACTCTAAACCTTAAACCCAAAACCCTAAACCCTAAAAACTTAAAACCCTAAAAAACTAAACCTAAACTAAATAAAACCTAAAAATAAAATAAATAAATAGATTTAAACCTAAATAAAATAAAATAAAATAAAATAAAATAAAATAAAATAAAATAAAAACCTAAATTAAAACCTAAAACTAAACCTAAACTTAAGCCTAAACATAAACCTAAAAATAAAATAAAATAAAAACTAAAATTAAACTAAAATAAAATAAATAAAAACCTAAACTAAACTAAAAAAATAAAATAAACCTAAAAAAACCTAAATGGAATAAAAACTAAATGAAAGATAAAAATAAAATAATCCTAAATTAAAATAAAATAAAAACTCAAAAAAGACCTAAACCTAAAATAAATAAAATGAAATAAGCCTAAACCTAAACAAAAATAACCTAAACTAAAATAAATAAAACCTAAACCTAAACCTAAATTAAACTAAACCTAAACCCTAAACTCAATCCAAAACTAAACTAAAAATAAACCTAAACCTAAACTAAAAAATAAAACCAAAAATAAACCTAAAATAAAACCTAAAAATAAATAAAGTAAACCTAAGTGAAACTTAAAAATAAAAAATAAAACCTAAACATAAAAAAAAACAAAACTAAAAAGCAAACATAAACCAAAACCTAAACCTAAAAAATAAACTGAAAAAAAAATTGTAAATTAAAATAAATAAACCTAAAATAAATAAACTAAACTGAATAAAAAAAACTTGAATAAAAATAAATAATAAAATAAACTAAAATAAATAAATAAACTAAAAAACCTAAACCTATCGATTTTCTTAATTTTTTAAATAAATCCTAAATCCTAAGCCCTAACCCCTAAACCCTATACCATAAAGCTCTAAACCCTAAATCTTAAACCCTAAAAATAACCCTAAACTAAACCCTAAACCTAAACCACGGATAAAAAAAAATAAAAAAATAAAACCCTAACTGAACCCTAAACCCTCACAAACCCTAACCCTAAACTTTAAACCCTACCTTAAACTAAACCCTAAACCATAAACCCTAAACCCTAAAACCACTTAATCCCTGGTTGCTAAAACTTAAACCTAAACTAAATAAAACCTAAAAAAGTAAAAAATAAAAAAATCTAAACAAAATAAAAATAAAAATAAAAACTAAAACCTAAACCTAAACCTAAACCTAAAAAGAAAGTAAAATAAGATCAAACTAAACTAAAATAAAATAAATAAAAACCTAAAATTAACTAAAAAATAAAAACCTAAATATAATAAAAACTAAACCTAAAATAAAAATAAATAAACCTAAGATATAATAAAATATAAACTAAATAAAAACCTAAAACTAAAAATAAACCTAAAAATAAATAAAAATGAAAACCTAAACCCTAAACTAAAAATATATATATCTTAACCTAAAAAAAATAAAATAAACCAAAACCTAAACCTAAACTGAAATAAATAAAACTTAAACCTAACCTAAAATAAACTTAACCTAAATCTAAAGCTAAACTAAATAAAATAAAATAAACTAAAAATAAACCTAAACCTAAACTAAAAAATAAAACCTAAAATAAAAACCTAAAACCTAAACCTAAAGAAATAAAATAAAAAACTAAACCTAAAAAAAAAATAATAAAATGGACCTAAACTAAAAGATATAATAAAAAATAAACTAAACTAAAAAAATAAACAACCTAAACCTAAACATAAAATAAATAAATAAAACCTAAACTAAAATAAATAAACCTAAAATAAATAAACTAAACTAAATAAAAAAAATAAACCTAAAATAAAAATAATTAAAATAAACTAAAATAAATAAAACTAAAATAAACCTAAACCCTTTACTTAATTTAAAAGAAAACCTATAAACCCTTAATCTTAAACCCGATAACCCAAAACCCTAAACCTTAAACACTAAACCTACAACCCTAAACCCTAAACCCTCAAAAACCTAAACCCTAAACCCTAAACCCTAAATGGATCATCCCAAAAACCCAAAACCCAAAACCCAAAACCCTAAAACCTAAACCCTAAACCCTAACCCTAAACACTAAACCCTAAAACCCAAACCCTAAACCTATACTAAAAGTAATTAAATAAATTTAAAAGTAAACATAAACCTCTAAACTTAATAAACCTATACCTAAACCTAAACCCTAAGAATGGGCAGAACCTTGATGGCAGGAACATCACCGTCAACTAGGCTCAGTCTAGATCTGGAGGTGGAGGCGGAGATGGATGTGACCATTATCGTAGCGGTGGTGGTGGATCTAGAGGTTCTAGTGGATATGGAGGTGGTGGTCGGAGTAGTGGTGGTTATGGAAGCGGGAGGAGTGATGAAAGTTATAGCCTTGGTGGTGGCGGAGGGAGAGATTGTGGAAATGATGGTGGATTCCACTACTCGAGAGGCCGGGGATGTTCTATTGGGAACTGGAGAAATTGAAAAATGGTTGATTCGTTCTGCTGCTTATGGAACTGTCTCTTTATAATAGATGCAGTTCTAGTTATCTATGGTTTTTGATTTTCTCTGAGTGCTCATTTTTTTATCTATGTCGTTGCTTGTGTCTTAGAAAACTTGGTGTGTTACTTGATTAAATCAAAAGAAGAAATGTTGAATATGAAATTTGTTTACTATCAAGAAAAAACCAAAAACCTAAAACTCTAAACTAAAACTTGAACCCTAAACCTAAAATGTAAACACTAAACACTAAAACCACTAAACAAAATTGTAAACCCAAAACCCTAGTAAACCCTAAACCCTACAACCTAAACCCTAAACACTAAATCCTAAACCCTAAACCCAAAAAATAAAAATAAGAAAACCTTAATCCAACCTAAACCCCCCAAACCTTAAACCTAGTAGTAATCCTAAACCCTAAACCCTAAAACCTAAACTTAAACTAAATAAAAAAATAAAATAAATAAATAAAACCTAAACCTAAATAAAATAAAATAAAATAAAATAAAATAAAAACCTAAACCTAAACCTAAAAGTAAAATAAATAAAATAAAATAAAACTAAACTAAAATAAAATAAAATAAATAAACTAAAACTAAAAAATAAAATAAACCTAAAAAGAAACCTAATTAAATTAAAACCTAAACATAAAATAAAATAAAACAAAAAACTAAATAAAACCTAAACCTAAAATAAACTTAAAATAAAACCTAAAATAAATAAAATTAAAACCTAATCCCTAAACTAAAAAAAACTAAACCTAAAATAAACAAAATAAAATAAACCTAAACCTAAACTAAAATAAACTAAACTAAAATAAATAAAACATAAAATAAACCTAAGAATGAAAAACTTAAATAAAATAATAGCTATATAAAAATAAAATAAATAAACTAAAATAAAATAAAATAAAATAATAACTAAATAAAATCCTCAATCTAAAAAATAAAACCTAAAAGAAAACCTAAGAATAAATAAAAAATAAACCTTAAAAAATTTAAAAAAATAAAATAAAAATAAAATAAAATAAACAAAATAAAATAAACCTAAATAAACCTAAAATAAATAAAATAAAATAAAAAAAATAAAAACAAACTTAAATCTAAACTAAAAAAGAAAAGCTAAAAATAAACCTAAAATAAAAACCTAAAACCTAAACCTTAACTTAAAAGTAAAAAATAAAACCTAAACTTAAAAATAAAATAAAAATAAAACTCAACTATAAAGTAAACTTAAACCTAAACCTGAACATAAAAAATAAACTAAAATAGAAAAACCTAAACTAAAATAAATAAACTAAACTAAATAAAATTAAAAATAATCATAAATAAATAAACTAAACTAAATAAATAAATAAAAACTAAATAAACCTAAACTGGTTTACTTAATTTTAAAAAAACCCTAAACCCAACCCTAAACCCTAAAACCCTAAACCTAAAGCAACATTAAACCCTAAACCCTAAACTCTAATACCTAACCCCTAAAAACCCAAAACCAAAACCCTAAACCCTAAACTAAACTTAAACCTAAATAAATTAAATACCTAAAAAATAAAATATTTAAGAAAACTAAACCTAAACAAAATTAAAAATAAAATAAAAATACCTAAACTAAAACCTAAACTTAAAAATATGAAATATAAACTAATACAATAAAATAAAATAAAACTAAACTAAAAAAAACATAAACCTAAACCTAAACCATGATAAACTAAAATAAAAAACCTAAACTAAAATAAACATAAAATAAATAAACTAAACTAAATAAAAATAAAAATAAAAAATAAAAATAAATATACATAAACCAAAACCATTTTTTGCTTAATTTTTAAAAAACCTCCTAAATCCTAAACCATAAACTTTAAACCCTAAACACTAAACCCTAAACATACAACCCTAAACCCTAAGTTCTAAACCCTAAATCCTAAACCCTCAATATTAAAAGCATAACCCTAAAACCACACCCTAAACCTATGCCCCAAACCCTGGCCTAAACCCCAAACCCTAAACCAAAACCTAAAGTAATTAAATAAATTTAAAATTAACCTAAACCCTAAAACCTAATAAACGTAAACCTAAACCCTAAGAATGGGCAGAACCTTAATGGTAGGAACATTACCATCAACCAAGTTAGTCTAGATCTGGCAGTGGAGGCAAACGCAGAGGTGACGGTTATTGTAGTGGTGGTGACGGATATGGAGGTGCTGGTGGATATGGAGGTGGTGGGCAGAATAGTGATGCTTATGGTGGCGGGAGGAGACACCAAGGTTACAAGCGTGGTGGTGGCCGAGGGAGAGATCGGGGATATGATGGTGGATCCCGCTACTCGATAATCTAGGGTGGTTTTGATGGAGAAATTGAGAAGAAACGATCCAATTTGTTGCCAATATAACTGTGTCTTTACAATATAGATGGTTCTAATTATCTATGGTTTTGATTTGCTCTATCGTGCTCATTTTTTCTATATCATCATCGTGTCTTAGAAAACTTGGTGTGTTACTTGGTTGATGAAATGTTGAATCTGTTCTTTATTAAAAAAAGTAAAACCAAAACCCTAAACCTAAAAAAACCCTAAACCCTAAAAACCCTAAATCCTAAACCTAAATCCTAAAAAAAATAAACCCTAACCCTAAACCTAAAGCCTAAACCCTAAAGCCTAAACCCTAAACACTAAACCCTAAACCCTTAACCCTAAACTTGAAACCCTAAAAAAACCTAAAAACCAAAACCTAAACTAAATAAAACCTATGAATATAATAAATTAAAAAACCTAAACCCAAATAAAATAAAAACATAAATTAAAACCTAAACCTAAACCCACACCTAAATCTAAACCTAAACCTAAAAAGAAAATAAAATAAAATAAAACTAAACTAAAATATAATATATAAACACTTAACTAAAAAAAATAGAATAAAAAACCTAAATAAAATACAAAACTATACCTAAAATAAAAATAAAATTAGTCTAATTTAAAATAAAATAAAAATAAAAATAAAAATAAACCTAAATAAAAAAGTAAAATAAAATAAACTAAAATAAATAAAAAATAAATTGAATAAACCTACTAGTTTACAAAATTCTTAAAAAAAAACCCTAACCCTAAACCCTAAACCCTAAACCCAAACCCTAAACCTACAACCCTAAACCCTAAAAACCCAAACCCCACACCCTAAACCCTAAACCCTAAACCATAAAATCCTAAACCCTAAATCCTAAACCCTAAAAATATAAAAAGTTAAGCCTAAACTACATAAATCCTAAAAATAAAATAAATAAAAAAGCTTAAATCTAAATAAAATAAAAAATAAAATAAAATAAAAACCTAAACCTAAACCAAAAAATAATATAATATAAAAAATAAGAAGTAAACTAAAATAAAATAAATAAAAATGTAAACTAAACTAAAAAAATAAAAAAATCCTAAAAATAAAAAACTTAAATAAAATAAAAACTAAAAGAAAATCAAAATCAAATAAACCTAAAATAAATTAAAATAAAAACTAAATAAAAACCTAAACGTGAAAGATAAATTTAAAAATGAAACCTAAAAATAAATAGAAAATAAAACCCAAACCATAAACCAAAAAAAAACTAAACCTAAAAAAAAAAAATAAAATAGACCTAAACCAAATATAAAATAAATTAAACCAAAATAAATAAAATCTAAACTTAATTCTAAAATAAACTAAACCTAAACCTAAATAAAATTAAAGAAACTAAAAATAATCCTAAACCTAAATAAAAAATAAAACCTAAAAATAAACTTAAAATGAAAACCTAAAAGTTAAACGTAAAAAAATAAAATAAAAACCTTAACCTAAAAATAAAAATAAAAAATAAAACCTAAACCCATAAACTAAAATAAAATTAAAAGTAAACTAAAAAAAACATAAACCTAAAAAAATAAACTAAAATGAAAAACCTAAACTAAATAAAATAAATCTAAAATAAGTAAATAAACTAAATAAAAATAAAAAATAACCCAAAATAAAAATAAACAATAAAATAAACTAAAATAAATAAAAAATAAACTAAATAAACATAAACTTATTGATTTTCTTAATTAAAAAAACCCTAAACCTAACATAAAGTAACTAAATAAATTAAAAAATAATTCTAAAGCCTAAAACCTAATAAACCTAAACCTAAACATAAACCCTAAGAATAGGCAGAACCTTGATGTCGGGAACATCACTGTTAACTAGGATCAGTCTAGATTTGGCAGTGGAGGTGACAGTTATCGCAGTGGTGGTGGGGATCTAGAGTCCCTGGTGGATATGGAGGAGGTGGTCCGGGTAGTGGTGGTCATGGAGGCTGGAAGAGCGGCGAAGGTTACAGTCGTGGTGGTGGCGGAGAGATCAGGGATATGATGGTGGATCCTGCTACTCGAGATGCCGAGGTGGTTATGATGGGACATGGAGAAACTGAAGAATGACCTATCCGATTCCAATGAAACTATGTCTTTTCAGTGGAGATAATTCTAGTTATCTAGGATTTTTGATTTGCTCTATGTGTGCTCATTTTTTATCTATGCCGTCACTTATTTCTTAAAAAACTTAGTGTGTTACTTGGTTGATGAAATCAAAAAGAAGAAATGTTGACTCTGAATTTGTTCACTATTAAAAATAATAAAACAAAAACCCTAAACCCTAAACCTAAAGCCTAAAACCTAAACCCTAAATCCTAAACCTACCAACCTACCCTAAATCCACTAAACCCTCCTAAACCTGTTAACCTAAACCCTAAACCTCTAAACCTCCACCTTTAAACCTAACCACCCCCCCCTAAACTCCACACCCATAACTTAACCCCCCTTAAAACCCTCTACCACTATAAACCTCCCACTCCACTCCTAACCTAAAAATACTAGCCCCAAACCTCCACACCTAAACTCCCTCTCCACCTCCACCAAACCCTCCTAAATCCAACTTACCCAAACTCCCAAAACTCCAAAATCTAAACTAAAGAAAACCTAATCATAAAAGAAATAAAACCTAAACCTAAACCAAAATAAAATAAAATAAACTAACTAAATTAAATTAAAAATAAACTAAACTAAAAAATAAAATAAACCTGGAATAAAAGCTGGATAAAAATAAAACTAAATGTGTAAAATAAATAAACGTAAAATAAACCTAAAATAAAATGAAATAAAAACTAAATAAAACCTAAACCTAAAATAAACTAAAATGAAACCTAAAATAAATAAAATAAAACAAAATCTTGGACTAAAAAAAACTAAACCTAAACTAAAATAAAAAAAATAAAATAAACTTAAACTAAACTAAAATAAACTACACTAAATTAATAAAACCTAAACTTAAACCTAAAATATGCTAAGCGTGAGCCAAAATAAAAATAAACCTAAAGTAAACTAAATAAACTCTAAAAAAAAAACTAAACCTAAATAAAATAAAAAAATAAAATAAAACATAAACAACCTAACCTAAAAAAATAAATATAAACTAAATAATAAAATAAAACCTAAACTAAAATAAAATAAAAAACCACATAAAATAAAAATGAAAAAAACATAAAATAAAATGAAAACTAAATAAAACCTAACTATAAAATAAAACCAATAATAAAATAAAATTAAAACCTAAACAAAATAATAATACAAAAATAAAACTAAAGTAAAAAAAATTAAACATAAAACTAAACCTCAAAATAAACTAAAATAAAAAAACTAAACTAAAATAAATAAACTAAATTAAATAAACTAAAATAAATAAAATTAAAATAATCAAAATCAAAATAAAAAGATAAAATAAACTAAAATAAATAAAATTAATTAAATAAACCTAAACCTATGGGTTTACTTAATTTAAAAAAAATAAAAAAAAAAAAAACCTACTGACTAAAAACCTAAACCTACCCAACCTAAACCTAAAAACCTTAAACCATAACACTAAACATTATTAATCCTATAACCCTAAGCCTACAACATTAAATCCTAAACCCTAAACCCTAAACTAACCCTAAATTCTACATTAAACCCTAAATAAAATAAATAAAAATAAAAAATAACCCATACCAAAACTAAACAAAGCTAAACCCTAAATTCTTAACCTAACCTAAACCATAAAAAACCCTAATCCCTAAACCTAAAACCCTAACATGACCCTAAACCCTAAATCTTAAAACCTTAAACTTAAACTAAATAAAACCTAAAAATAAATAAAATAAAAATACAACCTAAATAAAATATAAAAAATTAAATTAAACAAAACCTAAATGTTAACCTAAACTAAACCTAAACCTAAACTTAAATTAAAATAGAAAAACTAAGAAATAAATAAATAAATAATTTTAAACTAAACTTAAAAAAATAAAATAAACCTAAAAATAAATAAACCTAAATAAAATATAAAATAAGATAAAAATAAAATAAACCTAAAATATAAACTAAATAAAAACCTAAACCTAGATAATAAACTTGAAAATAAAACTAAAAAATAAATAAAAAATAAAACCTATACCATAATCTAAAATAGAAAAAAACTAAACATAAAATAAACAAAATAAAATAAACCTAAACCTAAACTAAAATAAACTAAACTAAAATAAATAAAACATAAACCTAAACCTAAATAAAACTAAACCTAAATCCAAAACTAAATAAAATAAAATAAACTGAAAATAAACCTAAAATAAAAACCTAAAACTTAAACCTAAAAAATAAAATAAAAACCTAAACCTACACCTAAAAATAAAAAAATAAAACCTAAACTGAAAAAAAACACTAAACTAAAAAATAAATAGAAACTTAAACCTAAACCTAAAAAATAAACTGAAATAAAAAATGTGTACTAAAATATATAAACTTAAAATAAATAAACTAAACTAAAAAAATTAAAAACATATTCTAAGAAAAGTAAAAAATAAAACAAATGAAAATAAATTAAAAATAAACTAAATAAACCTAAACCAATCAGTTTTCTTAATTAAAAAATACCCTAAACCTTAACTGACCCTAAACCCTAAATGCCTAAACCCTAAACCTTACCATAAACTAACCCTAAAGCCTAAAGCCTAAACTAAACTTAAAACCCTAAACCTAAACTAACCCTCCCTAAATAAGTTTGAAAACCTTAACCTACCCTAAACTAAATCCTAAACCCACTCTAAACCGCCCCCCACCTAAACCCTAAACCCTAAACCTTAAAACCTACCCTGACCCCACCTATGCCTTACTAACCCTAAACCCACTAAAAAAATAAACTAAATAAAACCAAAATAAAATAAATAAAAAGATCCTAAATTAAAATAAAATAAAAGAATAAAATATAATGAAAACATAAATAAAAGCCTAAGAAGAATAAAATATAAACTAAACTAAAATAAATAAAAACCTAAACTAAACTAAAAAAAACTTAAATAAATTAAAAACTAAACCTAAAATAAAAATAAAATAAACCTAAAATAAATTAAATTAAAAACTAAATAAAAACCTAAACTAAAAAAAAATCTAAAATAAATATAAAATAAAAAACCTTAAATAAAAATAACATATCCTAAACCTAAATTAAAATAAGTAAAACTAAACCAAAAAAATAAACTAAACCTAAACCTAAAGATAAACTAAATAATATAAAATAAACTAAAAAATAAACTTAAACCTAAACTAAAAAAAATAAAACCAAAAATAAACCTAAAATAACACCTAAAACCTAAAAAATAAAATAAAAACCTAAACCTACACCTAACAATAAAAAATAAAACCTAAATCGAAAAAAAACACAAAACTAAAAACTAAATAGAAACATAAACCTAAACCTAAAAAATAAACTAAGATAAAAAATTTGTACTAAAATAAATAAACCCAAAATAAATAAACTAAACTAAATAAAAATAAAAACTTAATAAAAAAATAAAAATAAAAATGAAAATAAATAGACAAATAAACTAAATAAACCTAAACCAATCAGTTTTCTTAATTAAAAATACCCTAAACCTTAAACCCTAAACCATAAACCCTAGATCCCTAAACCCTAAACCATAAACCTTAAACTAACCCTAAACCTAAACCCTAAACTTAAAAGCCTAAACCTTAAACTAACCCTAAACTTGAAATAAGTAAAAAATTAAATAAAATCTGACCTTAAACCCTAAAACCCTAAACCCTAAATCCTAAAACCACAAACGCTAAACCCTATAAACCCACAAAACCCTGACCACAACCCCAAACCCTAAACCCTAAACCATAAAATGCTAAAAGCTAAACCCAAAACTAAATAAAAAATAAAAATAAAATAAATAAAAGAACCAAAATTAAAATAAAAAAAATTAAAATATAATGAAAACATAAATTATATAAACTTAAACCTAAAAAGAATAAAAACTAAACTAAAATAAAATAAATAAAAACCTAAAATAAACTAAAAAATAAAAAACCTAAATAAAATAAAAAGTAAACCTAAAATAAATTAAATTAAAAACTAAATAAAAACATAAACCTAAAACAAATCTAAAATAAATATAAAATAAAACTTAAACCTTAAATAAAATAACATATCTAAACCTAAACTAAAATAAATAAAACCTAAACCCAGACAAAAAAAAACAAACAAAGCTAAACTAAAGCTAAACTAAATAATATAAAATAAAGTAAAAATTAACCTAAAAAAAAACTAAAATAAAACCTAAAAACTGAATAAACTTAAAATATAAAAAAATAAAACCTAAACCTTAAAAAATAAAATTAAAATAAAACTATACTAAAAATAAACCTAAATGAAAACCTAAACTAAAATAAATAAACATAAAATAAATAAACTAAACTAAATAAAAATAAACTAAATAAAATAAATAATTAAATAAACTAAAATAAATAAAATGAACTACATAAACTAAATAAACCTAAACCTGGGTTACTTATTAAAAAAAAACCATTAACCCTAAATTCTAAACCCTAAACCTACAACTGAACCCTAAAACCCTAAACCCTAAACCCTAAACCCTAACCCTAAATCCTAGCCCTAAACCCCCCTAAACCACTGATGATCTAATCCTTAACCCTAAAGCATATAAAACCTAAACCTAAACAAAATAAAACCTAAAGTAAAATAAATAAAAAGTTAAACCAAAATAAAATAAAAAATAAAAGAAATAAAACCAAAACTAAGCTTAAACCTAAACTAAACCTAAAAAAAAATACTAAAACAAAATAAACAAAACCTAAACTAAACTAAAAAATAAAATACCTAAACAAAATAAAACTAAACCTAAAATAAAATAAAATAAAATATAATAAAACAAAATAAAATAAATTAAAACCTAAATAAAATAAAATAAAATAAACCCAAATAAAATAAAAAAATAAACTAAATAAATAAATAAAATAAACTAAATAAACCTAAACCTACCGGTTTGCATAATTTTAAAAAAATAACCTAACATTAAAACCCTAAACCCCAAACCCTAAATCATAAACCCTAAACCCTAAACCTTAAACCCTAAATCCTAAAACCCTAAAACCCTAAACCCCAAACCCTAAACCCTAAACCCTAAAAGCCTAAACCCTAAACCCTAAAATAAAAACTAAAATCTAAACTTAACCTAAATAAAGCCTAATAAATAAATTAAAACTTAAACCTAAAAAAAACCTAAACTAAAACCTAAACCTTAACCTAAACTAAAATAAAATAATATAAAAATTGAAACTATAATAAAATAAAATTAATAAAATCTAAACTAAACTAAAAAATAAAAGAAACATAAAAATAATAAAAACCTAAATAAAATAAAAACTAAACATAAAATAAAAATAAAGTAAACTTAAAATAAAATAAAATAAAAACTAAATAAAAACCTAAACCTAAAGATAAACCTAAAAATAAAACATAAAAATAAAGTAAAAATTAAAAATCAACCAAGAAATTAAAAAAAACCTAAACCTAAAATAAACTAAATTAAAATAAATAAAACATAAACCTAAACCTAAAATAAACTAAACCTAAACCCCAAACTATTTGAAATAAAATAAACTAAAAAATAAACTAAACTTAAACTAAAACATAAAACCTAAAAATAAACCTAAAATAAAAGCTTAAAACCTAAAACTAAAAAAATAAAATAAAACCTAAACTTAAAACAAAAAAGAAATCTTAAACCTAAAAATAAAATAAAAATTAAACTAAACTAAAAAAATAATCATAAATCTAAAATATTAGCTGAAATAAATAAACCTAAAATAAACAAACTAAACTAAATAAAAATTAAAAATAAACCTAAATAATAAAAATTAATAATAAAATGAACTAAAATAAATAAAAAATAAACTAAATAAACTTAAACTACCGCTTTTCTTAATTTAAAAAAAAACTAAACCTAAACCCTAAACCTAAAACCCTAAACCCTAAACCTAACCTAAAGTAACTAAATAAATTAAAAAATAATCCTAAACTGTAAAACCTAATAAACCTAAACCTAAACTTAAACCCTAAGAATGAGCATAACCTTGATGGCAGGAACATCATCATCAACCAAGCTCAGTCTAGAAACAGTTATGGAGGCAAAGGCGGAGGAGGCAGTTATCATAGTGCTGGTGTGCGATGTGGAGGTGTTGGTGGATATGCAGGTGGTGGTCGGAGCAGTGGTGGTTATGGAGGCATGAGTATCGACGGAGGTTACAACCGTGGTGGTGGCAGAGGGGAAAGATTGGGGATATGATGGTGGATCTTGCTACTCGAGAGGATGGGGTGGTTTTGATGGGAACTAGAGATACTGAAGAATGATCGATCCGATCTGCTGCTTATGGAACTTTGACTTTATAATAGAGATAGTTCTAGCTGTATAAGGTTTTGATTTGCTCTATGGGTGCTCATTTTTTATCTATGTCATTGCTTATGTCTTAGAAAATTCAGTATGTTGGTTGGTGAAATCAAAAAGAAGAAATGTTGAATCTGAATTTATTTTCTATTAAAAAATAAAAACCCTAAACCTTAAACATAAAACTTAAACCCTAAACCCTAAACCCTAAACCCTAAACCCTAAACCCTAAAAACTCTAAACCCTAAACCTTAACTCTTAAACCTTAAAACCCTAAACCCTAAACCTAAACCTAACACTAAACCCTAAACCCTAAACCTAAACCTAAAACTAAACCATAAACCCCAAAGCGACCTAAATCCTATACACAAAACCCTAAAACTAAAACCACAAAGCAAATGCTAAAGCATAAACCTTAAACCTTAAACTAACCCAACACTAAGCTAACCCTAAACCCTAAAAACCCAAAATCTTAAACCCTAAACACTAAACCTTAAACAATAAAACCCTAAACCTTAAACCCTAAACCATAAATTGTAAACCCTAAAAATCTAAAAACCTTAACCTAAACTAAGTAAAATCTAAAAATAAAAATAAATAAATAAACCTAAACCTAAACTTAAAAATAAAATAAAATAAACTAATAAAAATAAATTAAAATAAAGAAATAATAATCTAAACTAAATAATATAAAATAAAATAAACTTAAGAATAAAAGCCTAAATAAAATAAAATTAAACATAAAATAAAATATAATAAACCTATAATAAACCTAAAAGAAAATAAAATAAAACTAAATAAAACCTAAACCTAAAATAAAACATAAAAATAAATAAAAAAACCTAAAAACTGACTAAAAAAAAACAAATAATATAAAATAAACTAAACCTAAACACTAGACTAAATAAAAGAAAATAAACCAAAAATAAACATAAAACTAAACAAAAAAATAAATCTTAAAAATAAACATAAAATAAAAACCTAAAACCTAAACTAAATAAAACTTAAAAATATAATAAATAAATAAACTTAAACCTAAATATAATAAAAGATAAAATAAAATAAAAACATAAACTACAACCTAAACCAAAACCTAAACCCAAAAAGAAAAGAAAATAAAAATTAAAAACTTAAATAATCAATAATAAATAAAACCTAAGTTAAACAAAAAAATAAAAACCTAAATAAAATAAAACTAAAACTAAAATAAAAATGAAATAAACCTAAAATAAAATAAAATTAAAACTAAATAAAAACCTAAACCTAAAAAATAAAACCTAAAATAAATAAAAAATAAAACCTAAACCCTAAACTAAAAAAAACCTAAACCTAAAATAAAAATAAAATAAACCAAAACCTAAACTTAAATAAACTAAACTATAATAAGTAAAACTTAAACCTAAACTTAAAATAAACTAAACCTAAACCTAACCCTAAAAAATCTTAAATAAAATAAATCAAAAATAAACCTAAACATAAACTAAAAAAATAGAACCTAAAAATAATCCTAAAATAAAAACCTAAACCTAAACATAAAAATAAAAATAAAACATAAGCCTAAAAAATAAAATAAAAATAAAACTAAAGTAAAAAAAAAACAAACATAAATATAAACCTAAACCTAAAAAATAAACTAAAATAAAAAACCTAAACTAAAATAAATAACCCTAAATTAAATAAAAATAAATAAAAATAAAACTAAAAATCAAAAAATAAAAATAAAAACTAAAAAAATAAACAAAACTAAACCTATGAGTTTATTTAATTTTAAAATAATAAAAAAAAATAAAATCCTACCCTAAACCCTAAACCTTAAAAATAACCCTAAACTTACAACCCTAAACCCAGAAACAACTAATCCCTAAACCCTAAACCCACCCAAACTTACAACACTAAAGCCTAAACACTAAATTTAAAAAAAAATAAAATAATTGAAAAAACTAGAAAATAAAAAAAAAAAAATAAAAACTAAAATAAAATAAAATAAATGAAAACCTAAACTAAACAAAAAATACAAAAACCTAAATAAAATAAAAATTAAAAGTAAAATTAAAAGTAAAATTAAAATAAAATTAATGTAAAATAAAATAAAATAGAATAAAACTAAATAAAACCTAAACCTAGAAAATAAACCTAAAATAAATAAAAATAAATCCTAAACCATAAACTAGAATAAAAATAAAATAAACCTAAACTAAAATAAATAAAGGTAAACCTAAACTTAAAATAAACTAAACCTAAACCTAAGCCTAAAATAAATAAAATAAAATAAACTAGAAATAAACCTAAACCTAAACAAAAGATAAACCTAAAATAAAACCTAAAACTTAAACCTAAAAAAATAAAATAAAACATAAACTAAGCCAAAAATAAATAATTCAACCTTAACAAAAAAAAAATAAAATAAAAATAAAACTAAACTAAAAAATAAAATTAAACCTAAAGAATGAACTAAAATAAACAACCTACACTAAAATAAATAAACCTAAAATAAAAACAAAGAGAAAATAAATATAAAAAATAAACTTAATTAAAATAAAAATATAATAAACTAAAATAAATAAAAATAAACTAAATAAACATAAACCTACTAGTTTACTTAATTTAAAAATAAAAATATAAAAAACAAAAATAAAAAAAATAAAACCAAAAGTAACCCTAAACCCTAAACCTTACCCCAAACCCTAAATAAACCAAATATGCCCAACCCTACTTAAACCCTCTACCTTAAACCTAAACCTAAACCCTAAACTACCCTTAAAGCCTGAGCCACAAACCCTAAACTCCTAACTCTACTAAAACCTACTAAACCCTAAACTAAACCAAAATAAATAATTCACCTTAACAAAATAAAATAAAATAAAACTAAACTAAAATAAACATAAACCTAGAATGAACTAAAATAAACAACCTAATAAATAAACCTAAAATAAAAAAAAGAAAATAAATATTAAAATAAACTTAAATAAAATAAAATATAATAAACTAAAATAAATAAACTAAATAAACATAAACTTGGTTTACTTAAAAATAAAAATATAAATAAACAAAATAAAAATAAAACCCAAAAGCTAAACCTAAACCTACAACCTTAAACCTAAACTAAACCTCAAACCAAAACCCCTAAACCACAAACCATAAACCCCAGCCCAAACCTGGCCACAAACCCCAATAAAACCTAAACCCTAAACCTAAACCTAAACCCAAACCTACCCTTCTAAACCTTAAAATAAACCCTCTAAACTCAAACTCCCAAACTACCTATAACTCTAAAATCAACACCATACAAACCAAAATCTAAAACCCTAAACAATGCTCCTCTCTGCAATTTTGTGGGGTTTTCCATTCTGTGTTCTCGATGGTTTTGCTGTTCTGATCATCCGTCTGCTCATTTTTCCCCGGTATGTGATTCTCACCGGGTTGATTAATGGCGAGGCTTCACCACCGGCCACCTTCTTGATCGTAATTATAACGATCCTAAAGGTGCGGATCATCTTCTTGATGCGCTGAATTCCTTTAAGGACGCTCTTTCTGGTAAGACCCCTTGTACTAATGCCTTAGTTAATCTTTTCTCTACATCCTTTCATGGATTGCTGGCTGTCATGTGTTCTGACTAGGATGTCGAGAAATTAGCTCAGCCCTATGAGTTCTCTCTAGTTGGTAAATTCTCTCTGAGGCGGCCTACTCTAGATAAGATCTGATCCTTCTTCCATAGCTTAAGTTTTTCCTTTATTGGGCTACTTGATCCTCGACACATCCTCATTCAATTATCAAATGATTTGGATTACTCTCGTTTCTTTGCTCGTCTCTCTTATTATGTGTATAATTGCCAAATGCGTCTCTTAAAATGGTCACCCCTATTTGATGTCAAGGAAGAATCACCTATTGTTCCTCTATGGCTTGCTTTCCCAAACATGACAATTCACTATGTCACTCATCAAGTATTATTTGCGGTTGGGGCTCTATTTGGTAGACCCCTTCAAATTGATCAAACCCTTTTTAGATCTCGACCATCTGTTGCACGCATCTTGGTTGAAATTGACATTACCAAAAAATATCCCAAAGAAGTTTGGATTGGATCAGAAAAATTTGGATATAATCAAAAAGTTGAATTTGAAAACTTCCCAGTCTTTTGTTCCCACTGTAAGATCCATGGCCATGATCATACCGACTGCTTTGTGCTACACCCCAACCTTAAAAAGAATATTTCACAGGACACTAGTACCTCTCTTGGAACAGTGAAAACCACTAAGTTAACTTATGTGCCAAAAGCTACTCAAAATGGAATACATCCCCCTACACCTGCCTCCTTAGTACCTATTGATTTGTCAAATGAAAAGCATTATGAGCTAGGTATACATACTACTATTGAGGTGTGTGCTGAGACTAATGCCAACTTACCTAGCACTTCTCCTACTTGTAATACATTGGCCCCTCATGATAAATCTTTGCTTAATTTAAAACTTAATGACAATCAAAATTTAACATTGGATCAAAATAATGTTGATCCCATGGTGTAGACCAAAATTGAATATGCATCATGGCAATGAAAATGTTATTTGCATTACTAATGGTGCAAGAACCTCCCCTCTACTTCTCTGAGTGATACTCGGCTATCCAAATTTCTCATCCTAACTCTGATACTGAAGAAGGAGAAATCACCACTACTAAAACATTGACTGATAATGCTGCTACTCTAGAAAATAAAAATCAATCTCTTTCTGATGGAGATACTTTAGATTCTGATAGACCTTTCCAAACTGTTCTTAAAAAAAATCTTATAAAGCTAAAATAACTAATAATAATTTCACTAGAACCACACGTTCTTCCCTTACACCTCATAAATAATTATGTTCTCTCTCTTCATTTTCCATTTTCCTTCTCTATCTTTTCTTTTTCAGAAATTTTTATTATGATAAATTTTCTTATTTGGAATATCCGAGGTTATGGGACACTCCCTGTCCGCAACCATGCTAGGAGCCTCTGTCGCACTCATAACATCAAACTTCTTGTTATTATTGAGCCTTTCATTAGCTTTTCCAAAATTGCCTTTGTTGCTAGATCGCTTGGATTTCAAAATTTCTTCTTCAATCTTAATAACAAAATTTAGTGTTTTTGGGATAATTCTATCACCATTTCCATCATTGATGATCTTGATCAATTGGTTAATGTCAAAATCTCTTTAGGTGATTTTTTGGCCTTTGGTTCCTTTATCTATGCTTCTTGTAATAGAGCTGGTAGGAACATCCTCTGGAATCATTTAAGATCATTTTCCTCCTCAGTTAACCTACCTTGGTTGGTTGGGGGCGATTTCAACACTATCATTGCTTCTTTGGAATGGAGGGGAGGATGTTCTCCTAACCTTCATTCCATGGAAGTCTTCTTTAATATGATCCTTGATTGCAATCTAATTGACATTGGTTTTTCAGGGTCTGATTACACATGGCACAACTCTAGACTTTGGCAGTGTCTGGACAGGGCCCTCTTTAATTCTCTTTGGATTAATCAATGGCCTCTCACCTCTGTTGAACATTTGGCGGACTTTGTCGATCATTTTGATCTCTATCAAAACTCCCCCCACTAATCCTCCTACTCCCTCATCTTTTCATTTCCAAAATATGTGGACCCAACATGGTGATTTCACTAATTTTGTTTCCACTAACTGGATGGCTCGTACATCCGGATAATTCCGTTAAAGGCATGGTTAGGCTTTGGGCTCAAGAGGCTTAAACAAAACCTCAATTGGTGGAACAAGCATATTTTTAAAAATCTCTTCACAAATCTTAAAGCCATGAAACAAGTGGTTTGTTCACTTGAAGAGGCTGTCTTAACCGACCCTAGTAAGCTTGAAGAGTTGAGCACTGCCAAAGATAGTCTGATTAACTACCAAAATATGGAGGAAACCTATTGGCATTAAAAGCGCTAGCAAACATATTCTTGATGGTGAAACACTAGGTACTTCCTATATAATGTAAAGCTCTAAACTCGATTAAGAAAATTAAGAATCCTAATGGTGGTGGATAAGCGATATGATGAAATCAAGGATTACGTACATCACTTTCAAAATTTATTAAATTCTAATCCTTCATTAGAAACCCCCTCCAACACTCATCTTATCTCTTCTATGCTTACCAATGAGGATAACCATTTGCTCACTATGCGTCCCTCGGAAGCAGAGATTAGTAGTACTCTCAATGGCATGAATAATGACTCTATTGCTGGTCTTGATGGCTTCACGACTCATTTCTTTCAACATTGTTGGCCTTTTATTAAATATAATCTTGTTAATGCTATTATTGATTTCTTTGATGGTAGCTCTATTCCCAGATATTTTTCTAGTACTTTTATTATCCTTATTCCCAAAACCATCAATCTTGAAACCTGGGGCGACTTTAGACCTATTAGTCTTTGTACCATTTTCCAAAAACTCATTGCCAAACTAATTAATAATAGAATTAGCCCCCTGCTTCATAAAATCATCTCCCCTAACCAAATTGGTTTTGTTAAAAATAGAGCCATATCTGATAATATTCTCCTCGCTGGTTCATGACATTGATATTTCTTCAGAGAAGGTAATATCCTCTTCAAACTAGACATCTCTAAAGCCTTTGACAACCTCTCGTGGGATTTCCTTTTCCAAATCTTGCATTTGTTTGGTTTCCCGATCATTTTATCGGATTATTAAAAGTTGTATCGGTAACATCGGTTTGTCATCTTAAATGGTGAGTCCCTTGGTTTCTTTTCTTGAGCCATGGTTTGCGTCGAGACGACCCCCTTTCCCCTTCTCTTTTCATCATAGCTGTGAATATCTTTCGAGAAGCCTAAATGACCTTTTCATCCAAAAACCTAGCATGGCTTTTAAAACTCATGGTGATTTCCTTGTTTCCCATCTTAGCTTTGCAGATGATTTTATAATCTTCTGTAATGCCTCCCTTCAACATGTCAAAAATATTAAGAATCTCTTAAATGATTTTGGCAAAGTTAGTGGTCTCTTCCTGAATGATAAAAAATGTTGTTTTATTCCCTCAAATAAGATTCCTCCCAATAGATTCAATCAGATCTCCAGAATTACTAATTTTAAGCAAAGTCAATTTCCCATTAATTACCTCGGTGCTCCACTTTTTAAAGGCCAGAAAAGATCTCACCTTTTTGATGATCTTATTCAAAAAATTTCTACTAAAATTTTGGTTTGGGAATTCCATTTACTCTCTTTTGGTGGTAGGCTAACCTTGATCAAGAGCACTCTTAATTCCATGCCTTTATATCTCATCCAAACCATTGTCGACCATCTCATCCAGCAATTGCGTCTCTAAATAAATTTCTAGGGCTCCAATACCTCTTCTAAAAAAATGCCTTTGGACCTCTTGGTTTAAAGTTGTGGCACTTTTGATGAAGGTGGTCTTGGTTGTAAATCCATAAAAGAAGCTATCAATGCCTTTTCTTATAAACTTTGGTGGAATTTTAGGAGTAATCATAGTCTCTAGGCTAATTTCATGACAGCTAAATATTGCCAGGGTAAACACCCCTAATCATCCCTTTAAAACGTGACTCCCACAGTGTGGAAAAGACTTTGTTACGTCAAATGGGATGTCAAATCTCTAATTTTTTGAGGTATCAACTCTGGTACCTCTTTCTTCTGGCAAGATAACTGGAGTGGTTGTGGTCCCATGGATGACTTACTCTATAGTCATTCCACTTTCGCCATTAAAGTAAACTCTTTTTGGCATAACAATAAGTGGTGCTTGCTATTTTTATCCCTTGTACTCTCTGAATATGGTTACTTCTATTCCTATCACTTCTCAAACTCAAGATCATATTCTCTTTAAGCTCTCTCACAATGGTGATTTTAACCTCAAAAATGTGTGGCTCCACATTAAAGATACTTAGGATTCCTCCTATGTATTCCCAAACTTTGGAATAACAATATCCCTACTTCTTATTATGTTCTTACTTGGCGTATTCTGAAAAATTTTATACCTGTTGACTCTTTATTATGGGGTAAAGGATTCCATTTACCCTCCAAATGTCAATGTTGTTTCCATATTGAGAATGTTAATCATGTTTTTGTCAATGGGGCCATAGCCTCTAACCTTTGGATTTGGTATGATGATCTTTTTAACACTGTAATTTTCAATGGCTCTCTTACTCTATATCAACTTCTTGAATTCTATTTTGATAACACTACTAAAGGTCACATTAAAGTTATCATTGCTATCACTCTTATCTGGTTCATATGGATGGACAGTAATGATTCAAAACATCGAGGGATCCCTATGAACCACGTGAGGATTATTGCTAGAACTAAAAGCAAAATTCGTGACTTGTTTAAAGCCAATCTCATCCATTACAGACACTTCAAAGGCTGTAAATTTATGGCCAATAAATTGGGCATTACCCTGCCGGATCAACCTTACTGTCGAAATGACAAGATTATCTATTGGAAAAAACCTCCTGACCATATCATTAAAATCAATACTGATGGCTCTGTGTCTCATAATGACTCTGCTTGTGGTGGCATTTTCAGGAACTCTAAGGGTCTAGTCCTATGTGCCTTTGCTTATCCCCTTACTCCATGCACTGTCCCATTTTTTGAGCTT
Source organism: Cymbidium sinense (assembly GCA_021442155.1). Lineage (NCBI taxonomy): Eukaryota > Viridiplantae > Streptophyta > Magnoliopsida > Asparagales > Orchidaceae > Cymbidium > Cymbidium sinense. Next base: position 7,813,239 of record CM038214.1, on the reverse strand, counting down.
ATGGCAGTCTTCAAAGCTCTTGAGATTTACATCCAAAATGGCTGGCACAATATTTGGATTGAGGTGGATGCTATTCTACTAATTGATCTTTTGACTTCCACTAAGATGAGCAGTGCAGAATTGTACTACCTCCTCAAGCAAACTAGAGCTCTTCTTTCCCAACTAAATTTTAACATCACTCATGTTTGGCGTGAAGGAAATGCCTGTGCTGACTACCTTGCCAATCTGGGTGCTACATCCGATGGTATCATCTTCTTTGATCAACTCACCTTACCCAAACACTTGCATGGGCTGGTTAACTTGGACAATTCTAGGTTTCCTTATCTCAGAACCTAATCTAACATCTGTTGGTTCTTTTTAGATCTGTATGCTTCTTTATTTCTTGGGATTTCTATTACTTTTGTGCCTTTGGTGGATGCTTCAAACGTATATTACTTGCTATCTTGATAATTATGTAATGATTTGGAGTTTTAACAGTTTCTCCTTCATTAGGAGGCTCACTGCTTTTGGCATTTACCTTTATTAAGGATTGCTATTGAGCTATATGTATACTTATATTTTTTCTTTGGAATTATGTTAAGCTATGTGACAACTGCTATTGGTTTTATAACACCAATCCTATTTGGGACTTTAACCTTATTGCTGTTGGCTGCATTTCTAATCCTAGGGGACTTATTCAGTACTGGAAGGAGTTATTTATTTTGATGAGCTTAGCTAATGTTATTAATTTCTGTAACCTGCTATTTATTAAAGTTATTACAGCTTAGAGCATCTTAGTTCTCTATGTTGTTTCTATGCACTGTAGTATTGTTTACTATGTTGGTTGCAATAATTATCTTGATGATTCTGATTAGGTTATAGGATCCTCACGATAATTCTTGGTTTGGTTTTGACATCTTGATTGTCTCCCATATTTTCTTTGATTCTAGCTTGGTCATTTTCTTTTACTTATGCTATCCTTTACTTTATTTTGTGCATGAAGAGGCTATTTGGCCTCTTTGCGATAATTATCCTCTTGGTTGTTGTTTAAGCTGGAACTGGACCCCATACATCATGCTCTTTTGGAAGCCATTTCTTATTTGTGCAGGGTTCCTTTGGTGGGATCTTGTTGTGGGGTGTTTTCTTCTTTTCTTTCACCTGCTATGGATGTTCTTTGTAGGCTTACTCACAGTTCTTTTGACACCTTACCCTTAATGGCAGACTTATCATTGTGCAGAACTTTGATATTACTTCTTGGTTATCCTGTTATGTAACTCTTATTTGCACTGTTTATTTTCTATCCTGGATGGAGTTTCTTCAGATTGTTACTGGCTGTTATATTCAAGAGAACCTTTCTGTGCAGGATGCTTCTGAGATTGGGGCTTTGGCCTTCTCTTGCTCCCTACAAGAAAGGGCTTTCATGTTGGCCTTTCTTTTTGATTTCTACTATGTCTACATTTTTTTTCTGTGTTTATCTTTCTGTCCCTGCTGCTAACTTCTGGGATGCTATTGATCTTCCCTGCAGTTTTTATCCTTGGAAGAATTGGATTAATGTGACTAATCATCCTGCCAATGCTTTGAATGTCTCTTACTGGATTGGTTTGTGGTGGGAAGCTGTACATTTTCTTCCCCAGCCTATCTTTATACATGCTTTTGGGGTGGTTTCTTGGTCCATCCATGTTGGCTGTAGGATTTCTAGGTCCTATACTCAGCAATTTATTTCTGACATTGCAATTCTAAGGCTTTTTGGTGTTTGCTGTCTGGATTACTACACTCAAGATACTTATTCCTATGTTATATCTACTTGGCTATTAACTATGGCATTTACTCGATTGAGAGGCTTGGATGTTTTGCCCTATATGTTCTTTGTCTGTGGTTTTTTCCTTGGTTACCTGTTATCTTATTTTTCCTGGATTCTAATGAGGATTTTCATTTGAATAAAATTTTTGATCCTTTTGCTGGTGGTTTCCAATGTGGCAATAATCTCTCTGATGTTGGGATTGGCTCTTTGATTTCTTGTCTTTGTACACACATTAGATATTCTGTGTTGATTATGTTGGATATGATTATGGGTTTTAAGGCGTATGCTCGATTATGTTGTTTTATTTGTTTTGGTCATTGGTGTGCATGCTTCGAATTATGGTACTATTTTGTCCCTTCTTGGCGTGGCTATTTTGGTACTCTTGCCTTTATTTTTTGTCTTGGTTATTTCTTATCTTGCTTTTACGTATTCTAATATGGATCCTACTTTGTATCCCTGTTGCACTAACTATTTTGTTGTTGGGGTCTCTGAGTGCCCTTGCTATCTCTATCTGGGGTATTGCTTATTATCTGATAGCTATAATCTACATTACCCTAGTTATTTCTATTCTTAACAGGGCCCTGAATGGCTTGTGCTATGCTACTGTCCTTTTATCTTGGTTATTGTCCTATTTTTTCTGGATTCTTCAGTGGATTCTATATGGGGATCTGTCCTAGAATGTAATCTCTATGCAGCTCTTTCATGTCTTGGCTTTGGTACGAAATTTCTCTTTGGCTATCTTTTACTCTTGGTTATTTGCTGTCTTATTTTCCTGGATTCTCATATGAATCATATTTGGACACCCAGTATTTTTATTTTAATTTATTCTATGTATGCTTCTTTATTTCCTTGGCTTTCTGAATGCACGTGCAGTTTATCTCCTATTTTTTCTGATCTGCTTCACCTGCTACCTCGGTTCTGATTGGTTGGTGCAGTCTTATGCGATGTTTATTTTGAAAAATTGGTATTATGGCCAGTTTAGTCCCTTCCTATCTTGGATGCTGTTGCCTTTTGCTGTCTTGTTCTCTGGATTGATTGTTGATCTGGATTATCTGAATGGTGGCCACGAATACGCTATTGGTCTTGTTCTTGTCTTTTAGGTATTAATTTTGGTTGGTTGCAGTCCATTCCCTATGTTGTCTTCCTTTATTATTGCTTTTCTCCAGGACATCAATAAGGGGATTGTTTCCTGGGTTATTTTCTGCACTGAAAGTTTCATTTACATATCATGTGATTGGGATGGTTTCAATTATAGGCTCATTGACTTACTTAACAGGAATTCAGCAAGTTGTCTCCTCTGTAATTTTCTTGTGGAGGGATTATCTTCTGAACTAATTTCTTTGTTGGATATGGCTATTCATGAGATTCTGGCTAAGATGGCTCACTCTCTTATGTTTATGTATTCTCATGTCAAGATGACCATATTGATGAAAATTTTCTTGAATGAGACTCCTTATCCCTCAGCTCTTAGCAATTCCTATATATTTTAGATATGATTTTGCTTAGGTTTGCAGGTAATAAAGCTCACAAGAATATCAACAACTAGGTGCTACCTTCTCACAGGTTTGTTGGCTATGATGGCTGTGATGATCTCACTCTATTGGTTCTGGTAGCTCATGTGATGTAACCCTTTCTGGTTTGGATGCTCATACTTGCATCTGCCCCAACATGCTGTGATTGAGCCTGAGCCTTCTCTATCACATTTCCTTATTAACATACTCATATTATATTGTTTCCTTCTATCTTTTTATCTGAATTACCTCAACTGTTCTAATCTCTCTCTCATTATAACTTTGCAGGTGTTTCTCTCCTGTTAATTTACAGGTCTGCTCCATAATATCATGCTTTTCCACATCCTCCAGAGCATTGGCTTTAATCTTACTTTAGCTTATTATGTTAATCATCTTGTATCCTTTGATTGTTTTAATGCTTTCTTTTGCTTTTGGATGTACTTAGATAGGGGATTTACTCCTTAGGCTGATTGTAGCTCTTTGAGCAGTAGTTTCATAGTTTATCCCCTTTAAGGACCTTGTAACCCTCTTTTTGTGGCAATAAAATACCCCTACATGGGGTTTCCCCAAAAAAAACCGACCCATACACCCTTAACAACCCTAAACCTAAACTCTAAAAAACCTAAACAAACCTAAACTAAATAAAACCTAAATATAAAATAAATAAAAAATCTAAACATAAATAAAATAAAATAAAAACCTAAACCTAAACCTAAAAAATAAAATAAAATAAAAAATAAAACTAAACTAAAATAAAATAAATAAAGCCTAAACTAAACTAAAAAAATAAATCAAACCTAAATACAAAAAACCAAATTAAAATAAAACCTAAATATAAAATAAAAATAAAATAAACCTAAAATAAAATAAAATATAAACTAAATAAAAACCTAAACCTAAAAAATAAAACTAAAAATAAAATGTAAAAATAAATAAAATAAATAAAACCTAAACCCTAAACTAAAAAAAAGACCTAAACCTAAAATAAAAAAATAAAATAAACCTAAACCTAAACTAAATTAAACTAAACAAAAATAAATAAAACCTAAAGTAAACCTAAAATAAACCTAAAATAAACCTAAGAATTAAAATTTTAAACAAAATAAAAACTATATGTAAAATAAAAATAAAATAAACATAAAATAAAACAAAAATAAAATCAAATAAAAACAAAATAAAATCCTAAACCTAAAAAATAAAACCTAAAAATAAATATAAAATAATATCGAAACCCTAAATTAAAAAAAATTAAACCTAAAATAAAAATGAAATAATAAAATAAAATAAACCTAAACCTAAACTAAAATAAACTAAATTAGATTAAATAAAACCGAAACTTAAACCTAAACCTAAACCTAAACTAAATAAAATAAAATAAACTAAAATAAACCTAAATCTAAACTAAAAAAATAAATCATAAAAATAAACCTATAATAAAAACCTATACCCAAAACCTAAAAAAATAAAATAAAAAAACCTAAACTAAACCTAAATCTAAACCTAAAATATAAAGTAAAATCTAAACCTAAAACTAAAATAAAATAAAACTCAACAAAAAAATAAACCTAAACCTAAACCTAAAAATAAAATAAAATAAAAAAACCTAATTAATAAACTAAAATAAATAAAAGAAGCTAAATAAACTAAATAAACCTAAAACTATTGGTTTACATAATTTTTTTTTAAAACACAATATCTAAGCTAACCATAAAATAAATCCTAAAGCCTAAACACTAAACCCTAAATGCTGACTCTAATCCCTGACCTACCAAAATAAAACCCACAAACTTAAATCCTAAACTCAACCCAAAACCAAAACTAAACTAAAGTAAATAAAATCTAAAATAAATTATATGAAAAAACAAACCTAAATAAAATAATAAAATAAAATAAAATAAAATTTTAAACTAAAACTAAACCTAAACTTAAAAGTTAAAAAAAAACTAATAAAATAAGCTAAAATAAAAAAATAAACTAAACTTAAAAGAAAATAAACCTAAGAATAAAACATAAATAAAAGTAAAACTAAAGGTAAAATAAAACTAAAAAAACTAAAATAAAATAAAATAAAACTAAATAAAACCTAAAATAAAATAAAATCTAAAAAAATAAATAAAAAAAATACACAAACCCTAAACTAAAAAAAACCTATACCAAATAAAATAAAATAATAAAATAAATTAAACATACTAAACTAAAATAAATAAAACCCAAACCTAAACCTTAAATAAACTAAACTACTTAAACTAAATAAATATAATAAACTAAAAATAAATCAAAACCTAAACTAAAACATAAAACCCAAAATGAACCTAAAATAAAACTTAAAACCTAAACCTTAAAAATAAAATAAAATCTAAACCTAAATCTAAAATAAAAAATAAACCTAAAACTAAAATTAAATAAAAATAAAACTAAACTAAAAATAAACATAAACTAACCATAAACCTAAAAATAAACTAAAATAAATAAACATAAAATAAATAAATGAAATAAATAAAATAAAAATAAACCTAAATAATAATAAACTAAAATAAACCTACCTTGGGTTTGCTTGATTAAAACTAAATGCTAAACCCTGATCCTAAACACTAAATTCTACCACTGACCATAAACCCTAAAATTAAAACCTAATTAACCTAAACACTCTAAACCCAAAATCCTGGACTTGGGCCTTGGGCTTTAAACTGTGAAACTCCCAGGCCACCAGGCTGAGCCACTGAGCCATGCCAGGCCACAGGCCACTGAGCCCTAACTCTAAGATCTGAGCCATAAACCCAAAACTAACCCAACCCTTAAAACCCTGTCTAGTATAAATCCTGGGCGGACCTGAGCCTAAAACCTGACTAACACGTTAGGCCCAAACCCTAAGATCTCTAAAACTAAAACCTGAGCCACAGGACCAGGACCACAAAGGCCTTAAACTAAACCTGGGACCACTAAACTCTGCCAAACAAACCCTAAACCCTAAAACACAGGATGTAAACTTAAACTGAAAGATCCTAAAATAAAATAAATAAAATACTAAACATAAATAAGATAAAATAAAATAAAATAAAACCTAAACTAAACTTAAACCCAAACATAAAATAAAATAAAATTAAAAATAAACTAAAATAAAATAACAAAATCCAAAACTAAACTAAAAATAAAATAAACCTATGGATAAAACCTAAATAAAATAAAATAGCACAAAATATAAATAAAATAAACTTTAATTAAAATAAAATAAAACTAATTAAAACCTAAACTAAAAATAAACTTAAAATAATGCCTAAAATTAAATAAAATATTAAACCTAAATCATAAACTAAAATAAAACCTAAAGAAAAATAAAGAAATAAAATAAACAAAATAGAACAAACTAAAACTAAACCTAATCTAAATAAAATAAAATAAACTAAAATAAACCTAAACCTAAACTAAAGATAAACATAAAATGAATCCTAAAACCTAAACCTAAAAGATTAAATAAAATCCTAAACTTAAACCTAAAATAAAAAATAAAACCTAAAAAAAAATAAAATAAAATTAAAACTCAACTAAAATGTAAACTCTAAACCAAAATATAACTAAAATAATGAACCTATATGGTAAGATAACTAATCTAAATTAAAATACAAAATAAACCTAAATAAAATAAGAAATAAAGTTAACTAAAATAAATAATAAGTAAACTAAACATCTTAAATAAACTAAACTACTGGGTTTACTTAATTAAATAAAACCTTAAACCCCAAATCCTAAAAAATGCTAAACCCTAAAACCCTAAACCCACAATCACTAAACCCTAAACTCTAAATCCTAAATTATAGAAACCCACAACCCTAAACACAAAACCCCCCAACACAAACCCTAAACCCACAAGCATAACAAACCTTTAAACCCACAAACCCACAAACCTAAACCCAAAACCCAACCCAAACCCAAAACCCTAACTCTAAACCCTAAACCCTAAACCCCAAAACTTAAACCTAAAGCTAAAGTAATTAAATAAATTAGAAAATAAACCTAAACCTTAAAACCTAATAAACATAAACCTAAACCTAAACCTAAACTTTAAGAACGGGCAGAACCTTGATGGCAGGAACATCACTGTCAACCAGGCTCAGTCTACATATGGTGGTGGAGGTGAAGGTAGAGGCGGCAATTATCATAGTGGGTGTGAGGGATATGGAGGTGCTAGTGAATTCAAAGGTGGTGGTCAGAATATGGGTGGTTATGGTGGCGGGAGGAGTGATGGAGGTTATTGTCGTGGTGGTGGCGGAGGGAGAGATTAGGGATATTATGGTGGATCTCGCTACTCGAGAAGTCATGTGGTTTCTAATGGGAACTGGAGAAACTAAAGAACGACTGATTTGTTCTGCTGCTTATGGAACTGGAGAAATAAGTTATCTAGGATTTATGATTTGCTCTATGCATGCTCATTTTTGATCTATGCCACCACTTATGTCTTAGAAAACTTGTTGTGTTACTTGGTTGATAAAATCGAAAAAAAGAAATATTGAATCTGAACTTGTTCTCTATTAAAAAAACCCTAAACCCTAAACTAAACCTGAAACTTAATCCTAAAACCTAAACCCAACAATTTTGTAAAGACTTTTTTAAATGTTTTGAACCTTTGTTGATCATTTTGAATTGAATTTTTTGATTTTTGTTGGTTGGTGGCTGCCTTTATTGCCATGCGTAGTTGTTTTATCTTACGGTGATTTACTGATGGTTGCGGTATGTTTCCTTGATTGATGGTTTCATTTTTGCTATTTAGTCATTTGTGTTTCTAACCTTAGTTTTCTTGGTGACTGCTTATTGTTGGGACTTTGGCTTGAGGGCTCCTATCTTAGTTTTGTTGGCTATTTCTCATTTTATTAGCATTGTTCTGGTGCTTGCTGATGGCTAGTACTACTTTTCCTTTGTTTGGAGCTTGGATGGGAATTTGGTTAATGGTTATTTTTGGTATTCTAACTTTGTTCTAGCCTCTCTCTAGGTTATTGTGATTAGCCTATTGCAATTTTTATTTGGTGGTTTGGCTACTAGCTTTTAGGATATTTTTTTTTGGGAAAGTTAGAATTTTATTACCATAAAAGGAAAAGAGACAATGTCTTTAACTCTAAAATTCTCGCTCTCGAGAAAGAAACTTGCTAAACCCCATCTATGTACATTAGAAAAGGAAAGAAAATAATAGAGCAAATATTGTGCCTAAAGGCATAAGAGAAAAAGGCATCTGATGACAAATAAATCTTGAAAATAATAAAGGATGAGTTAAGCCTTCATGATTCCTTTGAAAAAGCAAGATAAGCAAGATCCACAACAACATCACTTGGGTTGATTGAGCAATGACCATACCCTCTGTACAGTTCCAACTTGTAAAAAAAATCTACAACACACTATAAAGGAAAAAGTCATACCTAAAAATGATAAGGATAAAGAGAGGAAAAGGAGAGTGCTTAGAAAGAGAATCAAGATTAGTTAGGATCATCTCAGGGGCAACAATACATAAGAGCATCCAAACATCATAAAGAAGGGTTACAATCATATGTAATGCTTCCAACCAGAGAGAAGATGTGAGTAACATCAAAGCCATCATAGTTAGCATACCTGATACAAGTAAACATTTGTATGTATAAGTTAGCCAAGCAAAGAGATAGGAGAAGTAAAGACATAGTTCAAGTGTGGGGTATTAAGGATGAAAATAATAAAGTGCTTTTCTTAGAAAAAGATATTGAAAATAGGTGGATGAGATATTTTGATAAACTTTTCAATGAAGGATCTGAAAATACGATTGATTTTAGCAATCTTAATACCTAAACAATAATAAGAATTTCATTTCTATCGTCAATTAGTAAATCGAAGTTAGTGAAGCTTTAAAGAAAATGAAATGTGGAAAAGGCTGTAGGGCCGGATAATATTCCAATAGATGTGTGGAAATGTTTAGGAGATCAAGGAATTTCTTGGCTTACAAATCTTTTAATGTTATTTTAAAGACTAAAAGATGCGGATGAGTGGAGAAAGAGTCTATTGGTTCTATATTTAAGAATAAAGGTGATGCACAAGAGTGTGCAAATTATAGAGGAATTAAGTTAATGTGCCATACATTAAAATTATGGGAGAGAGTAATTGAGCATAGGTTACGTGTGATACAGAAGTGTCTGACAATCAGTTTGGTTTCATGCTAGGTAGATCTACTATGGATGCTATACATTTGTTAAGAGGGTTGATAGAGATGCATAGAGAAAGTAAGAAGGATCTACATATGATATTTGATTTGAAAGCTTATGATAAAGTCTCAAGAGATGTTCTTTGGAGAGTTCTAGAGAAAAGAGTTAATATTGGTTATATTCAAGTTATTAAGGATATGTATACTAGAAAGTTACTTGTGTCCAAACACAAGGAGGATTGACAAAATATTTTCCTATTTAGTTGGATTACATCAAGGATCAACATTAAGCCCTTATCTTTTACTTTAGTTATGGATGTTCTTACGAGGCATTTACAAGAAGATGTACCTTGGTATGCTTTTCGATGACATTCTTCTTGTTAATAAGACTAGAGAGGAGTCCACACTTGAATTATGGAGGTCAACTTTGAGTCTAAAGGTTTTCGTTTAAGTAGATCTAAAGCGAATATATGGAGTGTAATTTTAGTTGTAGAAGTTTTAGTGATAGTGTTGAGACTTTTGGGTGATCAAGTCATTAATAAGAGTGAGCGATTGAGATATTTAGGCTCTATTGTCCAAAATGATGGTGAAATAGATGGAGATGTTATTAGTAGAATTCAAGTTGGATGGTTGAAGTGGAGGAATGCATCGGCCTATTATGTGATAGAAAAGTTCCACTTAAATTATAAGATGGTGGTAAGGCAATGACTTATGGTGCGAATGTTGGCCAATAAAGAAGCATAAGACTAAGTTAAGTGTTACGAGATGAGGATGCTTAGGTGGATGAGTGGCTTTACTCTTAGAGATAGAATGCAAAATGAGTGTGTTAAAAGTTGGAGTAGCTCCAGGTGGTAGATAAGATTAGGGAGAATCGCTTAGATGGTTTGGCCACATAAGCGTCGGTAGTCTGATGACGATTAGGAGAGTAGATGCATTAGATTTGCCTTATGTTAAGAATGGTAGAGGTAGACCTAAAGAGACTTGGTTAAGATGTATAAATAATGATCTTAGTATACTTGAATTAGATGAGAATTTGACACATAATAGGACACAATGGAGACGAAGGATTCATGTAGCCGACCCCACCTAGTGGGATTAAGGCTTGTTATTGTTGTTGTTGTTGTTGGTTTGGCTACTAGCTGGTTGCTGGTCGGTTGCTTTTTGTTTAATGGTGATGGATCTGGAACTCTATGGACTACTGGCCTTGGATGTTGACTTGTATCAGGTATGCTAACTATGATGGCTTTGATGTTACTCACATCTTCTCTCTGGTTGGAAGCATTACATATGATTGTAACCCTTCTTTATGATGTTTGGATGCTCTTATGTATTGTTGCCCCTTGAGATGATCCTAACTAATCTTGAGCCTTCTCTTTCTAAGCACTCTCCTTTTCCTCTCTTTATCCTTATCATTTTTAGGTATGACTTTTTCCTTTATAGTGTTTTGTAGATTTTTTTTACAAGTTGGAACTGTACAGAGGGTATGGTCATTGCTCAATCAACCCAAGTGATGTTGTTGTGGATCTTGCTTATCTTGCTTTTTCAAAGGAATCATGAACTGCTGTTAACTCATCCTTTTATTATTTTCAAGATTTATTTGTCTTACTGTATGCCTTTTTCTCTAATGCCTTTTAGGCACAATATTTGCTCTATTATTTTCTTTCCTTTTTCTAATGTACATAGATGGGGGTTTAGCTCTCTAGGTTTCTTGTAGCTCTGAGAGCAGTAGAATTTTAGAGTTAAAGACATTGTCTCTTTTCCTTTTATGGTAATAAAATTCTAACTTTCCCAAAAAAAAATATCCTAAACCCTAAACCCTAAACCTTAACCCAAAACCCTAAAACTCTAAACCCTAAACCCTACCCAAAAACCTAAACCCTAAACTCTAAAACCATAAACCCTAAATTTTAAACTAACCCTAAACCCAAAAGCCTAAACACTAAACCCTAACTCTAAACCCTAAACCCTAAACCCTAAAGCCTAAAAGCATAAAATCTATAATCTTAAACCCTAAACCATAAAGCCTAAAGCCCAAAACCCTAACCTTAAACCCTAAACCCCAAACCTTAAACCTAAACCTAAAGTAACTAAATAAATTTAAAAATAAACCTAAACCCTAAAACCTAATAAACCTAAACTAAAACATAAACCTTAAGAATGGGCCAAACCTTAATGGTAGGAACATCACCATCAACCAGGCTCAATTTAGATCTGGCAGTGGAGGCGAAAGTGGAGGCTATGATTATCATCATGGTGGTGTGGGATTTGGAGGTGCTGGTGGTTACGGAGGCTAGAGGAGCGATGGAGGTTACAGTCGTGGTAGTGGCAGAGGAAGGGATCGGGGATATGTTGATGGATCTCACTACTCAAGAGGCTAGGGTGGTTCTAATGGGAACTGGAGAAATTGAAGAATGGTAGAGCCAATCTACTACTTATGGAACTGTGTCTTTACAGTAGAGATAGTTCAAGTTTTCTAGGGTTTTGATTTTCTCTATGAGTGCTCATTTTTTATCCATGTAATCGCTTGTGTCTTAGAAAACTTGGTGTGTTACTTGGTTGATGAAATTGAAAAGAAGAAATGTTGAATATAAATTTGTTCTCTATTAAAAAGAAAACCAAAAACCCTAAACCCTAAACCCTAAACCCTAAACCCTAAACCTTAAAATGGTAAACCCAAAACCCAAAACCCTAAAACTAAACCTAAAACCACAAACCCTCTACTTTAAACCATAAACCCTAAACCCCTAAAGCCTAAACCTTAAAAAACTAAAAGCCTAATCCTAAACTAAATAAAACCAAAAAATAAAATAAATGAACAAAATCGATGGATGGTAGCCATTGTTCGATGCTAGGGAGGAGATAGATCATGTACTGTCCATCCCGCGTGATCGGGATGAATGGTCCTGATCTAATCATGCTTAGAGCCTCTGATTAATCCTTCAAATCTTAGATCAGATTGTCCATGGAGTTACCGTATGCACCGCCATTCGAGTCATCACTTGGATGTGATAACTTAAATAGCAAATCCCGTCATGCCATAATGAAAAGCGTGCCATGTTAGCTGTCATGTGGCCCGATGGGATTAAGGCTTTAATTAAAGCTAATTAACTAGTTTTTAGTCCTAAAAGTTCCTAAATTCATAATTAATTCTAAAAAATCAATAAAAAAATGCAAACTTAGGCTCATTTTAAAGATATTTTAGAGTAGAATCTAGAAAAATTATTATTAATTGATTTTGAATAGTAGATTTATCTTAATTAAAGGCATGAAATGTAATCTATTACTCCCTAATTAACCATCCAATTAATCTCAAACTTTTTATGCATGTTAATGGGAATGATCTCTACCTCCCCTTTTTTTCTGGGATTTATTGGTTCTTAATTAGGGAAACCAATGGGTTAAGCCTTAATAACTTTCTCAATGTAATTAGTGATAATTAAGTAAATGAATAGTAAATTAATCAATCAATTAAGCTTATTAACCTCTGTTAATGATGATGAAGTCAAGAGAAATGGATTGGGACTCCCTCTTCCAATCTTTTCTTTAAGTCTTCTCTAATCCCTCTTAAATAATTAATTAATCAACACCCCTTAATTAATTAATTAACAAGATTAATCAAAAATCCAAATCATACCTCAACTTTAACCAACAAATTGAATGGATTTAGGGATTGAGACTTAGGCTCCCTTCTTTGTCTCTTTCTCTAAGCCCATCTCATTTTGATTGGTTAAGGTTAATTAAAGTTTAATTAGTTAATTAACAAATTTAATTAATTTAATTGAATCTATTTCTCTAATTTAATCTTGGGCAGCTCTTTGGGTGTTCAATAATCCAAAGGGGGAGGTATTGAAATTATGATTAGCTCACATGTGTGAGAATACTATAAAAGTAGTTAAGTGAGATCCCTTGAGCTTAATTAACTATTAATCATGAGCTAATTGCATTAAGCCCCTTTCATTTCTTAGGAGCATTGCAAAATTACTTTCCATGTGGTTGCATATCATATTGGTGCATTATTAACTTGTAAATTAACTTAAGGTGATGTAGGTAAGGGTTAATTAATTGGCTTAATTCATACCCTAACCTAATTAAACCATAAAATCAACTTAAATACTTCTTCATTAAATCAAATTAATTCACACATTAGGAATGGGATTAGGATCAACAAATCTCTTTCATTTCCTAAATCAACTCAAACTGAAAATTAAGAAATCTCATTAAAGTACTTTGGTTTATTTTAAGTGGCTTTATTTAGTATGATTGTCCTTAGGAATTAATTGGAATGAATGAGATAATGTGTTTATGTTCCTTTATTTTTTTCCAATCATGTTAAATGTTGCTTCCCATGTGTAATCATGCATTCATTCCTTTTAAAATTAACTAAATGAAATGGTTTATTTTATGTCAAATTGCATGTGTTGATTTAAATTAAAAATAGGTGTGGCTATTATCACTATTAAATCAAAATTTTTTTTTCAAAAGCTCATAAATCAATTATAATAAATGGAGTGATGTTAATTACAAATATCTATAGGTTTGCATGTGTTGATAATATAAGATATGCAATATGGAGCTCTCTTTCCTTATCTTACATGTATTGACATAGGAATTACAAATGTATAGTTCATTTGAAAAGAACACAACATTTGTCTAAATCTATTCTTATGCATTTCCATGCTAAAACTTAGGAAGAATTTCATACCACATATGTAAATCATATAATAAAATCAAATATGACTTCTTGCATGAGTTCTTCTTCTTGTGGTTCTTTTCATATATTCTCACAGTATCCAGAGAAAAATGGTATATTAGTCTGCGCCAAGGCATTAAGTAGCCTTAAGTAGGTCTTATACCTTATGCCCCTGGCGCAAAATAGTGACGTCGTACTCACTTAAAACTCTTATACATGTGTATGTGTGATGTGGCCAATGAATAAGAATAATAAGTCATATAAATCAAAAATAAATTTTGCATGAGTTTTTTCTTATCCTTGTAGTTTCTTATACATCTATATGTATCTAAGAAAGTGGTATATTAGTTTGGACACCCCAGGGCTATGAGGCTTTAAGTAGCCCTAAGTAGGTCTTGTACTTTACGCCCCTGAGGCAGAATAATGATGATGTACTCACTTAAAAATTTTATACATGTGAATGTGTATCTAGCTAATGGATGAAAAATCCCTCTTTCTATTAAAAAGGCATGCATTCATGATTCAATCCAATGAAATATTTAAATTTTAAACACACTTCTTTGCATTCATCATTCAAGTATGCTAAAATATAAATTGCATGTATAGGAATGCATAGGATTTAATCATATGCATGATATACATGATGGAAATAAATGAATAAACATGTGTTACGTTATAGTAATTCATTCTAATTAATCTTAAGATGCCTTTCTTATTGAATAAGGTTATTTAGATTGAACCTAAACTTTGGACTAATTAAAACATATAATATGCTATTCACTAAAGGAAATTGATTAATTAACTTTCTTTAGAAGTGACTTAAGGTAGGGATGAAAGAGAGGTTCCCTCTCTTTCTTCTCTTTATAACACTTAGTTGTTAAGTGTAGACCATATGAAATGAAAGAAAACACTAAGTAAAATATTTAAATCATTCAAATCACTTAAAGTAAAATCAACCACTTTATAAATTAAATCCCTCACACTTAGCAAATTACAACTCTAAAGCCTAGTTAGGACATACCACACAAGCTTTAATTCACACACATTAGACTAAGTCACCATTTATAGATTTCTATTAGGGAGGTGTATGGTTTAATGTATGCTTATTTTGTGATGTATTATTGTAGACTGGATGTTAGGGTGCATGTGTGTAGTCTGGATGTTAGGCCGATATTAGCCTAATCATGCTTTCTGCAAGGGGTTGTGCTTAAGGGGCTGCTAAATAAAAATATAAATGCTTTTTGCTATGCAGGTTGCTTAGCCCCAAAGCATAACCCAAGTTAAGACAATTGGGCTTGGTTACCCATGTGTGGCGTGCTAAGTCCAAATTATTCATATAATTGCTTGGGTTGTATGGTGTGTTTAGTTAACATTTGTTTTGCAAGTGTAGCTAGATTTATTTTCCTTCTTTTAATGTAATTTTGAATTAGGATTAGGATGAGTATTATGAGGGATTAGGATGAGCATTGGTTATAAGACCAAGTCTTATGTACCATATAATGCCTTTGGAGCAAGCATATCCAAATCAATCCAAAAGAAGGAAGAAATAGAGAAAATTAAATGAAGAAATGGAAGATGAAGAAATGAAGAAGGAAGAATGAAGAATGATGACCCCCATAACATTCATCATTTGTAATTGTAATTATTCTCTTGTAATCCGGGTTGTATAAGGGTAGAACTCAACTACCCACATTTCTTTTCGGGATGTACGGTGGTACCTGACCGCATCAGCCTTTTATTCTTTTGCGATAGCTTTATAAAAATTATTTGATATTTTATTTAGCTTGTGCATTAGAAAAAGCATGCCTTTTCACTGTTTGTTTATGATTGGTGATTGTTATATGGCATGGATGCAATTAGGCTCTTAGAATAAAAATAAATTTTCTATCTCATTAGCAACTCATAACTAAACTTTTAAAACAACTCATAGTCTCATATAAAAACTTAAGCATTAAATCAAGATAATAAAATATTTAGTAACCCCTTAGCTGGATGTTATATATTTAATATCATGCATAATCATCTTGTTTCACTCTTATTAAGAGGGCTTCCATCTTTTCTAGATATAATGGGCTTAACCTTTGAGAGCCTATGATGGAAGAACACCTATTTTCCTTTTGATTTGGCCCATAATCAGCTTCTCATGCATTTAGGCATACAAAATCCTATAGCCTATGTCAAAACAAAGAGTCCTAAATTAAATAAAATTTGACAGGAATTTGCATTAGATTTAATTCAGTATTCATACCCCTCATGCTCTAGTCTCTTAGGGAGTGGGTTTAAGGACTTAGTCTTTTTTTTCTAAATAATAATAACCTAGCCATCTCACAAAAGCATATGACTTGCCTACATGGATTTAAAGCATAGGAGGAGTTAGTTGGCTGCCACTCCAAGTGATAATAAGTTCAGCAGTCAGGTGGTTTAGTCTCTCTTGTGGAGGTAAACCATATAACCACTTTCCCCTTAGATTTAGGTCATGCTTTGGCCCTCGCCAAAGTTCTCTAGATTTAGGATTTGAGGTTGTTTTCCCTTTATGGGCTACAAGCATAAATCCTCACCTCGACATTTCCACAATCTTGTATTGTGGAATTATAAGTCCTAGATTTCTAATAAAATTTCAAATCAAATAAATAAATCTTTAAAATTTTAAATATATAAAGCCCAACCATAGGATATATTGGACAACTCAGTAGGTTTCCTAGTATCATGAGTACTCCCTACTTATCCCCTTTGGTCTAGATAATAACTCTTCCCTTCTGATCCATCCGACTTGATCTTCTGAAATACAACCAATTTATTGATAGCCCTATCTTTGAATTCTTTGGAGAGTATTCTTAAGGGATTAATCGAGAGTATTCTTAAGGGATTAATTTTCCTTAAGATGTAATTAACTACGAGGACTTGCCTTTGTAGGGAACTTAACGAACCCAATTTAAATAAACCCTACTTTACTTTTCCATGTAAAGTATGGGAAAAATCTCTAGTATATTCGAAGACCCATCATGCCTTAGGAGTCCTTATTAGCTGATTAGGTCCATCGTAGTGTAGTGATTTCTATCTTTAGAGATAGTGCACTATTCTTTGATGTCGTATCCGATCACCTCAATAAGTATATCCTCAGATCTGTGTGTTGACCCCTCACATATACACATACAAATGAAACTGAAAATAAACACCATAAAATCCTAAACCCTAAACCCTAAACCCTAAACCCTAAACCTTAAACCCTAAAACCCTAAACCATAAACCCTAAACCCTAAAACATACAACCCTAAACCCCAAATCCTAAGCTGAGCCACAAACCTTAAAACCCTAAACTCTAATTCTAAGCAGTAAACCTTAAACCCCACCAATGATAAAACCTAAACCTACAACCACCTAAACCCTAGGCCACCAAACCTAAACAAACCTAAAATAAACCTAAACTGAGCCCACCTAAACCCTAAATCAAACTAAACCCAAAACTAAACCATAAACCCTAAACCCTAAACCACACACTAAACCTTAGGCCACTCAAACTGAGCCCACCCTAAACCACTAAAACCCTGGGCAAACCAACCCCAGACACACCTAAACCATAAACCACTGACTAAAAATACTAAATAAATAAAACCTAAAATAAAATAAACTAAACCTAAATAAAATAATAAAATAAAATAAAATAAAACCTACTAAAAACTAAACTAAACTAAACTACCTTAAAATAAAATAAAATAAAATAAAAGTATGAACTAAACTAAAATAAAGTAAATAAAACCTAAATTGAATTAAAAATAAAATAAAGCCCCAAATAAAAGACTAAATAAAATAGACACAAAATAAACATTAATTAAACCTAAAATAAAATAAAATAAAATTGAATAAAACCTAAACCTAAAAATAAACCTAAAATAAATAAAAATAAAACCTAAACCATAAACTAAAAAAACCTAAACCTAAATGAAAATAAAATAAATAAAATAAAATAAACCTAAACTAAAATAAACTACACTATACTAAATAAAAAAAACCTTAATTTAAAATAAACTAAACCTAAACCTAAACATAAACTAAGTAAAATAATAAACTAAAAAATAAACCTAACCTAAACTAAAGGAAAACCTAAAATAAACCTAAAATAAAACCTAAAACCTAAACCTAAAAAGTAAATTAAAACCTTAACTTAAACCCAAAATTAAAAAAATAAAACCTAAACATAAAATAATATAAAAATAAAACTAAACTAACAATAAACCTAAGTAATCTAAAAAAAATAATACCTAAAATAAACCTAAGATAAAAAACCTAAACCTAAAATAAAACCTAAAAATAAAAAATAAACTAAAAATAAAACTAAACAAAAAAGTTAACCTAAACCTAAACCTAAACCTTAAAAATAAAGTAAAATAAAAAACCTAAACTAAACTAAATAAACTAAAATAAATAAACTAAATTAAATAAAAATAAAAATGAACTTAATAAAATTTAAATTTAAAATAAACTACAATAAATAAAAATAAACTAAATAAACCTAAACCTACTAATTTACCTAATTTAAAAAAATAAATAACTAAACCACAAACCTAAACCTAAACCCTAAACCCTAAAAACCCTAAACACTAAATCCGACACCCTATACTCTAAACCCTAAACCCTAAACCTTAAACTCTAAACCCTAATCCCTAAACAACCCCAAACCCTAAAACCCTAAACTCTAAACCCTAAATGCTAAATCCAAACCCTAAACCCTAAAGGCTAAAGCCAAAACCCTAAACTCTAAACCCTAAACACTAAAAATTAAACCCTAAAACCCTAAACCCTAAAACCTAAACCCTAAACTAGCCACATACATTGTCCCACAAACCCTAAAACAAAAGTCCTAAACCCCAGGCTAAAATTAAACTTTAAACCCTAAACCCTAAACCTTAACCATAAACCCTAAACCCTCACCATACTAGAGGTGTTGGTGGATATGATGGTAGATATGGAGGTGGTGGTTATGGAGACAGAATCTGGAGGTGGGGGACCTAGAAGTGTTGATGGATCAAGAGGTCTTGGTGGATATGGAGGTGGTGGTTATGGAGGCGAGAGGAGAGACAGAGGTTACAACCGTGGTGGTGGTAGAGGGATAGATCTGGGATATGGTGGCGAATCCCGCTACTCTAGAGGCGAGGGTGGTTACGATCGAATTAGGCTAAAGCGACCAATCCGACTTCTGCTTATGGATTGTGTCTTTCTGTAGAGATTCTAGTTATCTAGGGTTTTGATTTGCTCTATCTATGCTCATTTTTTATCTATGTTGTCACTTGTATCTTAGAAAACTTGGTCTCCTACATGGTTGATAAAATCGAAAGAAGAAATGTTGAATTTGAATTTTTCTCTATTAAAAAAAACTTTAAACCCTAAACCCTAAATCCTAAACTAAAACCTTAACCCTAAACCTTTAACCCTAAAAACCCTAAAAACCCTAAAACCATCACCCCCAAACCCTAAACTAACCTAAATCTTAAACCCTAAATCCTAAACCATAAATCCTAAACCCTAAACCAGAAAACCCTAAACCCTAATATAAAACCCAAACATAAAATAAGAATAAAAAAACCTAAAGTAAAATAAAATAAAAACTAAAGAAAAACCTAAACCTAAAAAATAAATCTAAAAATAAAACTTAAAAATAAAAAATAAAAAAACCTAAACCCTAAACTTAAAAAAAAACCTAAACCTAAAATAAATAAAATAAAATAAACTTAAATCTAAATTAAAATAAACTAAACTAAAATAAATAAAACCTAAACCTAAACTGAAAATAAACTAAACCTAAACACCAAATAAAATAAAATAGAAATAAACCTAAACCTAAACTAAAAAATAAAACCTAAAAATAAACTAAAATAAAAACCTAAAATTAAAAATTAAAAATAAAACCTAAACCTAAAATACATAAAAATAAAAATAATTTACAAAATAAACCTAAACCTAAACCTAAGCCAAAAAAA
The DNA here is from genome assembly GCA_021442155.1 of Cymbidium sinense. NCBI lineage: Eukaryota > Viridiplantae > Streptophyta > Magnoliopsida > Asparagales > Orchidaceae > Cymbidium > Cymbidium sinense. The sequence continues at coordinate 7,793,129 of CM038214.1, read as the reverse complement.
TAAACTAAAATAAAAAATCAAAACTAAAATAAATAAACTTAAAATAATTAAATTAAACTAAATAAGAATAAAAATAAACTTACAACAAGAAGAACAATAAGAACAACAACAACAACAACAACAAGCCTTTATCCCACTAAGTGGGGTCGGTTACATGAATCGTACGTCTCCATTGTTCCTATTATGTGTCAAATTCTCATAAGAATAAACAAAAAACATAAACAAAATAAAAAATTAAAATAAACTAAAATAAATAAAAAAATAAACTAAATAAACCTAAACCTACTAATTTACTTAGTTTTTTTAAAAAAATAAAATAGAACCACACTAAAACTAACCCTAAACACTAAACTATAAATCCTAAACCTACAACCACTAACCCTAAACCCTAAACCTAAACCCAAATGTTAAACCACAAACCCAAAACCACAAATCCTACCCCTAAACCCTCTACAACCCTAAACACTAAACTAAACCCCAAATCCTAAACCCTAAACCAAACCCCACCCACCTAAACTAAAACCTAAAACCTAACAAAACTAAACCTAAACCTAAACTAAATAAACCTAAAATAAAATAAATAAAACACCTAAACCTAAATTAAAGAAAATAAAATGAAATAAACCTAAACTAAAACCTAAACCTAAACTTAAACTTAAACTTAAACCTAAACCTAAAAAATAAAAGATCCTAAAATAAAAATAAATAAAAAAAAACTAAACTAAATAAAATAAAGTAAACCTAAAAATAAAAATAAAAAAATAAAATAAAAATTAAATGTAAAAGAGAAATAAAATAAAATAAAAACTAAATAAAAACCTAAACCTAAAAAAACCTATAAATAAGTAAAAAAATAAAACCTAAACCCTAAACTAAAAAAAAACTTAAACCTAAAATAAATAAAATAAAATAAACCTAAACCTAAACTAAAATAAATTAAACTAAAATAAATGAAACCTAAACCTAAACTTAAAATTTACTAAACCTAAACCTTAAACTAAATAAACTAAAATAAATCATCTTAAACTGAAAAATAAACCTTTAAATAAACCTAAAATAAAAACCTAAACCTTAAAAAATAAAATAAAAATCCAAACTTAAACCTAAAAATATTAAATAAAACCTAAACCTAAAAAAATAAAATAAGAATAATACTAAACTAGAAAATAAACATAAACCTAAACTTAAACCTAGAAGATAAACTAAAATAAAAAACCTTAACCAAAATAAATAAACCTAAAATAAATAAACTAAACTATATAAAAAAATAAACCTAAATAAAAAAATAAAATAAGATAAAATAAATATAAAATAAACTAGATAAACTAAATAAACATAAACCTATTGGTTTATTAAATTTAAAAAAATCCTAACACTAAAACACAATCCTAAACCCACCCAAACCCTAAAAAATAAATCCTCAAATCCTAAACTTATACTAAAACCTAAACCCTAAATAATAAAAAATCCCAACCCTATGCCGAAACTAATCCTAAACCCTAAACCCAAACCCCAACCTAACCCTAAACCCTAAAAAATCCTGACCTAAACCTTAAACCTAAATAATCTTAAACCCTAAACCTAAATAAAATTCAAAAAAAACCTAACCCTAAATGCTAAAACCTAAACCCAAAATCCTAAACCCTAAACCTGGCTTAAACCTAAACCTCAAGATAAATAAAATAAACCTAAACCTAAATAAAAATTAAAATAAAACAAATAAGCATAATATAAACTAAATAAAATAAAATAAAATAAATAAACTAAATAAAATAAACTAAACTAAATAAACCTAAACCTAAACTTAAACCTAAACTAAGTAAAATAAACTAAGCTAAACTAAACTAAACTAATCTAAAAATCTAAACCTAAACCTAAACCAAATAAACTGAAATTAACTAAATAAATAAATTAAACTAAATAAACCTAAATAAATCTAAACCTAAACTAAAATAAAATAAACTAAACTAAATAAACTAAACCTAAAAATAAACAAAATAAACTAAATAAATAAAAACTAAACTGAATAAAAAAAACCTAATCTAAATAAATAAAACCTAAACTAAATAAAGAAACTTAAACTAAAAATAAACTAAACTAATCTAAACAAAAATAAACCTAAACCTAAACATAAAACCTAAACTACATAAACTTAAACCTAAATAAATAAAATAAACTAAAATAAAATAGACTAAACCTAAACTAAATAAACTTAAACCTAAACCTAAACTAAAAATAAATAAACTAAATAAATAAATAAATCTAAACTAAATAAACTAAATAAAAACTTAAATAAAAATAAACGTAAACCAAAACCTAAACTAAACTAAATAAATAAACTTAAACTAAAATAAAAATAATAAACTAAACCTAAACCTAAACCCTAAATAAAATAAACCTAAACGCATATACAAATACCTAAAAAACTTAAACTAAAATAAACATAAACTAAAACTAAATAAAATAAACCTAAACTAAATAAAACAAAACCTAAATAAAACTAAAACTAAACAAAACCTATACGTAAACTTAAATTAACAAACCTAAAATAAAATAAAACCTAAACCTAAACTTAAACTAAAAATAAACCTAAATTAAATAAAACTAAACTAAATAAAACTTAAACCTAAATAAACCTAAACTAAATTAACCTAAACCAAACCTAAGCAAACTATAAATAAAAAAATAAATAATAAACAAGATAAATCTAAACCTAAATAAAGTAAACTAAACTAAACTAAATAAATAAATAAAAACTAAACTAAAAAAATAAACTAAGTAAAACTTAAAACCTAAACTAAAATAAATAAAATTAATAAATGAACTAAACTAAACCTAAACCTAAACATAAGAATAAATTAAACTAAACTAAATTAAAATAAATAAATAAATATAAAATATTAATAAAATAAATAAAATTAACTAAATATATTAAGCTAAATACATAAACCTAAACCTAAATAAGTAAACCTAAATAAAATAAAATAAAACTTAAACCTAAACCTAAACTTAATATAAGCTAAAACTAAACCTAATCGATCCTAAACTAAATAAACCTAAACCTAAATAAACTCTAAATAAACCTAAACCTAAACCTAAACTAAATTAAACTAAATAAAAAGAAAATAAATTAAACTAAAAATAAACTAAATAAAAAAAAATTAAATAAATAAACCTAAACTAAAACTAAAATAAACTAAAAAAATAAAATTAAATAAATAAAATAAATAAACCTAAACTAAACTAAACTAAATAAACCTAAACTAAAATAAGCTAAACTAAATAAAAAAATACCTAAACCTAAACCCAACCTAAACTAAAGAAAAGATAAAATAAAAAAACTAAATAAAATATAGCTAAACCTAAACCTAAACTAAATAAATAAAATAAACTAAATAAACCTAAACATAAACTAAATAAATAAAAAATAAATAAATAAAATAAACTAAAATAAACCTAAATAAATTAAACTAAACAAACCTAAAACCAAAATCTTGCCTAAACCTAAACTAGACTAAAGGTAATAAATAAAATAAACCTAAACTAATTAAAATAAAATAAATAAAATAAATCTAAACTAAACTAAAATTAACTAAAATAAATAAAACCTAAAATTAACCTAAAACTAAACCTAAAACCTAAACCTAAACCTAAACTAAATAAACCAAAATAAACTAAACTAATCCTAAATAAATAAAACTAAACTAAAATGAACCTAAACTAAACATAAAATAAATAAATAAATAAACCTAAACCTAAACCTAAAATAAAACTAATCCTAAACCTAAATTAAATAAACTTAAACCTAAAATAAACCTAAACCTAAAAATAAATCTAAGTAAACCTAAAAACAAACTAAATAAACTTAAACCTAAATAAACTAAAAACTAAATATACTAAACAAAATAAACCTAAATAAATAAACATAAATAAACCTAAATAAACCTAAACCTAAATAAATAAACTTAAATAAATAAACCTAAAAAACCTAAACCTAAAATAAACTAAATAAAGAAACTAAAAAAACCTAAACCTAAGCTAAAAAACCTAAACTAAATAAACTAAATAAACAAACTAAACATAAATCTAAACTAAAATAAAAAATAAAACCTAAATCTAAACCTAAAATACCTAAAACATAAACTAAACTAAACTAAAATAAACCTAAACTAAATCTAAACCTAAACCTAAAAAAAATAAACTAAACTAAACTAAATAAAGAAACCTAAACTAAATTAAACCTAAACTGAAATAAACCTAAACCTTAACCTAAACTAAATTAAGCTCAACCAAAAAACCTAAACCTCAACCTAAATCTAAACCTAAATCTAAACAAAATAAACTAAAATAAATCTAAACCTAAACCTAAATAAAATAAACCTAAACTAAACAAAAAATAAATAAACCTAAACCTAAAATAAACCTAAACCTAATCAAAACTAAAAACAAACCTAAATTAATAAAAACTAAACCTAAATAAAACCAAACTAAACTAAACTAAACTAAAAATAAAATAAATAAACTAAAACTTAATAAATAAACCTAAATAAACTAAATAAATAAATAAACCTAAACTAAACTAAAAATAAACCTAATCTTAAGATAAACTAAATAAACTATATAAATAAATAAACCTAAACCTAAACCCAAACCTAAATAAACCTAACCCTAAATAAATAAACTAAACTTAAACCTAAAACTAAACCTAAACTTAAAAATAAAATAAAACCTAAACCTAAACCTAGACCTTAAAATAAAATAAGACTAAACCTAAACTAAACCTAAAGCTAAACCCACCTAAACCTAAACCTAAACAACCTAAACCTAAACTAAACTAAAAAAATAAACTAATAATAAACTAAATAAACTAAACTAAACTAAAAATAAACTAAATAAATAAACTAAATAAAATAAACCTAAACTAAACCTAAACCAAAAAAAATAAATAAACTAAAATAAATAAAATTAAATTAAAAATAAATAAACTAACTAAATAAACCTAAATAAAACCTAAACCAAACCTAAACCACTAAACATAAACCAAAAAACCTAAACCTAAAATAAACTAAAATAAACCAAAACTTAAACAAAACCTAAACTTAAACCTAAAACTAAATAATCAAAATAAATAAAACTAAAATAAACCTAAACCTAAACTAAATAAAATAAACCTAAACCTAAACCAAAATAAAATAAATAAATAAACCTAAACCTAAATTAAAAAAATAAACCTAAATAAACCTAAATCAAAACCTAAACCAACCAAAATAAATAAACTAAACTAAAAATAAAATAAAAGAACTAAACTAAATAAACCTAAACCTAAACTTAAACCTACTAAACCTAATCCTAAACTAGTTAAATAAACCAAAAGTATGCTAATTAAACCTAAATGTAAACCTAAAACATAATAAATAAACTTAAAACCTAAAACCTAAAAAAAATAAGTAAAATTAATAAATAAATAAACTTAAACCTTAACCTAAACCTAAACCTAAAAGAAAAGTAAATAAACTAAATTAATATATAAAATAAATAAACCTAAACCTAAACCTAAATAAATAAATAAACCTAAAAAATAAAAGAAAATAAAAATAAATAAACCTAAACTTAAACATAAATAAACTAAATAAATAAACTAAACTAAACTAAACTAAATAAACTAAAACCTAAATAAAGTAAACCTAAAATAAACCTAAAACCTAAACCTAATCCAAAACCTAAACCAAAACTAAATAAACCTAAACATGAACTAAATAATCTAAGACCAAAACTAAATAAATAAACTAAACCTAAACTGAAACCTAACCTAAAATAAAACCCAAAACCTAAATACCTAAATAAAATATACCAACCTAAAATTAAAAAACAAACCTAAACATAAAATAAAGAAAAAATAAAACTCAACAAAAAAACTAAATAAAATAAAACCTAAAAATAAACCTAAACTAAAACCAAAATGTAAACTAAAAAAATAAATAAAACCTAAACCTAAACCTAAAATATAAAAAAAAACCTAAACTTAAAATAAAATAAAACTCATAAAATTTAATCTAAACATAAACCTAAAACAAAAACTAAAAACCTATAAAATAAAACCTAAAATAATATACTAAACTAAAAAACAAAAGGCCTAAATAAAATAAAAACAAAATAAATTAAAATATATAAAAGATAAATAAAATAAAAACCAAGTTTACTTGCTTAAAAATATAACCCAAATCCAAACCAAACCCTAAAAAAACAAAAAAAACTCAACAAAACTAAACCCTAAAAACCCTAAATCCTAAACCTCAAATCGAAACTCTAAACCCTAAACCCTAAACTAAACCTAAACCCACTAAGCCTAAACCTTAAACCACCCTAACCTAAAATCTAAACCCTTAATGGTATCAATCCTAAAACCCTAAACCCTAAACCTAAACACTAAAACCTAAACCCTAAACCCAACAACACAAACCCAAAACTCAAACCCCAAACCCTAAACCTAAACTGAAAGTATCTAAATAAATTAAAAACATAACCCTAAAACCTAATAAACTTAAACTTAGACCTAAACCATAAAAATGGGCAGAACCTTGACAACAAGAACATCACCTTCAACCTTCTGAGATTTGGTGGTGGTGGCGAAGGCAGAGGCAGTGGAGGCGAAGGTAGAGGCGACGGTTATCACAGTGGTGGTGGAGGATCTAGAGGCATTGGTTGATATGGAGGTGGTGGTCGGAGTAGTGGTGGTTATGGAGGTGGAGTGACGGAGGTTTTAGCCATGGTGGTGGGGAGAGAGATTGTAGATATGATGGCGGATCTAGCTACTCGAGAGGTCGGGGTGGTTCTGATGGGAATTAGAGAAACTGAAGAATGGCCAATCTGATCTGCTACTTATGGAATTTTGTCTTTATAGTAGAGACAGTTCTAGTTATCTAGGGCTGTTGATTTGCTCTATGCATGCTTATTTTTTATCTATGTTGTCACTTATGTCTTTGAGAACTTGGTGTGTTAGCTGATTGATGAAATCAAAACTAAGAAATGTTTTATCTAAATTTGTTCTCTATTAAAAAAAAAACCAAAAGCCCAAACTAAAAATTTAACCTAAAACCCAAAACCTAAACCCGAGACCCTAAACCTTAAAAATAAAAAAAATAAAAATAAAAAAACCCTAAACCTAAATGCTAAATCATAAAACTAACCCTAAAACAACCTAACACCCTAAACCCTAAACTCCAACCCTAAACCCTAAATCCACCCTAAACCTAATAAGAAACTAATAAAACACTAAACTAAAACTAACAAATAATAAACTAAAACTAATTATAAACTAAAATAAAACTAATAAAACAAACTAAACTAAACTAACTAAAAACTAAGAAACTAATTGATAATAAAATTAACTAAACTAATAACCAAACTAATAACTAAATTAAACATAAACAAAAAAACCCTTCTAATAAATTAAGTAAAAATAAGCTAAACAAATGAAACTAACAAAAACTAACCTAAACCTAAACTATTAACTAAAACTAAACTAATAAATTAACTAAATTAAACCCTAAAATAACTAACTAATAATAAAATACTAACAAATAAACCTAAACCCTAAACATAAATAACCTATTGCTAAATAATAATAAAACTAAACCCAATAACTAAATTAATAATAAAACTAAAAAAAAATAATAATAATAAACTAACTAACAAATAAACTAAATAATTAATAATAATAATAACTAATAACTACTAATAACTAAATTAATAATAAATTAATAAACTAACTAAATAATAATAATAACTAACTAATATTAAAAACTAAATAAACTAATAAACTAAAACTAAATAATAACAACAACACAAAAGTAATTAACTAATAATAAATTAAATTAAATAAAACTAATAACTAAATAATAATAAAATAATAAACTAAATAATAAATAAAACCAAAATAAATATACTAAATCTAATAATAATAAATAAACCTAAGAAACTAACTAATAATAATCTAATAAGACTAACTAAACTAATAAACTAATAAATAATAATAATGAAAAATAAACTAAACTAAAAACTAATAATACTTAAAAGAGCATAAATAATAAAACCTAATAACATAAAACTAAAACCTAATCTAAATAAATAAACCTAAACCTAAACCTAAAAAAAAAATAAAAAACTAAAATAAACTAAATAAAATTAATAAATAAAATAAACTAAACCTAAACTAAACTAAATAATAAACTAAACTAAAATAAACTAAACTAAAATAAACCTAAAATAAACCTAAACCTAAACTTAAACCCTAAAACTAAAACTAAACCTAAACCCTAAACCTAAATGAATAAACTAAACAAAACTAAATAAACCTAAACCTAAACCTAAACATAAACATAAACCTAACTCAAAACTAAATAAATGACTACAGCAAATAAAAAAACCTAAACCTAAACTAAACCTAAAAAAAACCTAAAATAAAATAAATTAAGTAAACTAAGCTAAAAAAAAAAAACTAAAACCACCTGAACCTAAAACTAAAAAAAAGCTGACTAAATAACAAAAAAAATAAACTAAATAAACCTAAACTAAACTAAATAACCTAAACTAAAACCTAAACCTAAATAAACTAAACATAAATAAATAAAATAAACTAAACTAAATAAATAAACCTAAAATAAATAAAATAAACTAAACTAAAGTAAACCTAAACCTACACCTAAACTAAAACTAAATAAACCAAAACACAAAACCTAAACCTAAAAATAAACTAAACCTAACCTAAATAAAACTAAATAAAACTAAACCTAAAATAAAATATCTTAACTAAATAAATAAACTAAATAAATAACTAAAAATAAACCTAAACTAGACTTAAACTAAATAAATCTAAACTAAACCCTAAACCCAAAATAAAAATAAAAACTAAACAACCTAAACCTAAATAAACTAAATAAATAAACCTAAACCTAAAAGTAAATAAATAAAATATAAAGAAATAAAGATAAACCTAAACCTAAACCTTAAACCAAAATAAAATAAAACTAAATAAATTAACTAAATAAAACCTAAGCCTAAACCTAAATAAACTAAATAAATATATAAACCTAAACCTAAATAAATAACTAAATAAATAAATAAACCTAAATCTAAACCTAAACTAAACTAAAATAAATAAAACCTAAAAAAATAAATAAAGGAAACCTAAACCTAAACTAAATAAAACTAAAAACTAAAGAAACCTAAAAAAAAACTAAACTAAACAAAAATAAATAAACCTAAACCTAAACTAAAAATAAACCAAATAAATAAACATAAATAAACCTAAATAGATAAACAAAACTGATAAAATAAAAATAAAAACTAAAAGAAAAATAAATGAACTTAAACCTAAAAATTAAAAACCTAAACTAAATAAACCTAAATAAACCTAAACCTAAATCACTAAACCTAAAATAAATAAACTACAAATAAAAATAAACTTAAACCTAAATAAAATTAAATAAACATAAACTAAGCCTAAACCTAAACCTAAAACTAAATAAAATAAACTAAATAAAACCTAAACCTAAACCTAAACCTAAGTAAAATAAAATCTTAACTAAATAAAAAAATATAAATAAAAGAAAAATAAATAAAATAAATAAAATATACCTAAACCTAAATAAAACCTAAACCCAAAACTAAACTAAACTAAATAAACCTAAACCTAAACTAAATAAACTAAAAACTAAATAAAATATACTAAAAACTAAAAATAAAATAAATAATAAATAAACCTAAACCTAAAGTAAGCCTCAACCTAAAAAAAATAAATAAAATAAACATAAACTAAACTAAAATAAAACCAAAACTAAACTAATATAAAGAAACTAAAAAATAAAACATAAACCTAAACTAAACCTAAACTAAAAAATAAACTATATAAATAAATAATAAAATAAACCTAAATAAACCTATACCTAAACTAAACTAAAAATAAAAACCTAAAAAATAAATAAAACATAAACTAAATGAAATTTAAAGATAAACTAAGCAAAATATAAAAAAATAAAAAACTAAAATAAAATAAATAAAAACCTAAACTATACTAATAAAAATAAAAAATTGAAATAAAATAAATACTAAACCTAAAATAAAATTAAAATAGACAAAAAATAAAATAAAATAAAAACTAAATGAAAAGCTAAATAAAAATGAAATAAAAATAAACTTAAATAAAAATAAAAAATTAAATAAACTAAAATAAATAAAAAAGAAATGAAATTAACCTAAATCTATTATGTTACTTAATTTAAAAAAAAAAAAAAAATAAAAAACCTAAACCCTAAACCTTCAAACACTAAACCCTAAACCCTAAAATCTTATACCATAAACCCTAAAACCTAAGCCCTACACCCTAAACCTAAAACCCTAAAACCTACAACCCTAAACCCTAAACCCTAAAACCAAAAAACCTAAAAAACTAAACCTAAACTAAATAAAACCTAAAAATAAAATAAATAATTAAAACCTAAACATAAAGAAATTAAAAAATAAAATAAAATAAAAACCTAAACTAAAACTTAAACCTAAACCTAAACCTAAACCTAAAAATAAAATAACTTAAAAAAACTAAACTAAAATAAAATAAATAAAACCTAAACTATGCTAAAAAAATAAAATAAACAAAAAAAACCTAAATAAAATAAAAACTAAATTTAAAATAAAAATAAAATAAACTTAGAATAAAATAAAATAAAAACTAAATAAAAACCTAAACCCAAATAAAAAAATAAAATAAACCTAAACCTAAACTAAAATAAATAAAACCTAAACCTAACCCTAAAATAAATGAAACCTGACCCTAAATAAATGAAATAAAATAAATTTATCTTAAAATAAAGCTAAACCTAAATTAAAATATCAAACTTAAAAATAAACCTAAAATAAAACCTAAAACCTAATAAAAAAATAAAATAAAACCTAAACCTAAACCTTAAAAATAAACTAAAATAAAAACTAATACTAAAATAAGTAAACCTAAAATAAATAAACTAAACTAAATAAAATAAAAAAATAAACCTAAATAAAAATAAGAAATAAAATAAATAAAAAATAAACTAAATAAATCTAAACCTACTGGTTTTTTTAATTGAAAAAAGAACCACTAAACCCTAAACCCTAAGCACTAAATCATAAATCCAAAACCCTAAACCCTAAAATTAACTAAACTAAACCTACAACTTAAACTAAACTAAAACTACTAAACCCTAAAAAATAAATAAATAAATAAATAAATAACCCAACCCTACAAACAAACCCTAAACCTTTAACCTAACCCTAAACCCTAAACCTAAAATCCTAAACCCTAAAATAAACCCTAAAATCTAAAACCTTCAACCCTAAAAACCCTAAACCACACACACCCATAAACCCTAATCCCTAAACCTAAAAAAACCTAAAAACCCAAACCAAAACTATATAAAACCTAAAAAAACAAAAAAAAACATAAACTTAAATAAATAAAATAAAATAAAATAAAAACCTAAACCTAAACCTAAACTTAAAAATAAAATAAAATATAAAATAAAAACTAAATTAAAATAAAATAAATAAAATCCTAAGCTAAATTAAAAAATAAAATAATCTTAAAATAAAACCTAAATAAAATAAAATTAAACATAAGATAAAAAAATAAACCTAAAATAAAATAAAATAAAAACTAAAAACCTAAACCTAAAAAAAATAAAACTAAAATAAATAAAAATAAAACCTAAACCACAACTTAAAATAAAACCTAAACCTCAAAAAACAAAATAAAATAAACCTAAACCTAAAAATAAATAAACCAAACAAAATAAATAAAACCTAAACATAAACCTAAATTAAACTAAACCTAAACCCTAAACTAAAAAAAATGAAATAAACTAAAAATAAACCTAAACCTAAAATAAAATATAATACCTAAAAATGAACCTAAAATAAAACCTAAAACATAAAAATAAAAAAATAAAATAAAATGTAAACCTAAATCTAAAATAAAAAATAAAACTTGAACTTAAAAATTAAAATTAAAATAAAACTAAATTAAGAAATAAATAGAAATCTAAACTAAAACCAAACCTAAAATAAACTAAAATAAAAAATGTAAACTAAAATAAATCAACCTAAATTAAATAAATTAAACAAAATTAATAAAATGAACTAGATAAATAAATAAATCTATCTATCAATTTTTTTTAAAATAAACCTAAACTAAACTAACTAACACTAAACCCTAAACCTAAACTACCACTAACTCTAAATCATAAACCCTAAATAAAAAATTAAAAAAAACCTCTAACCCTAAGCTAAACTAAACCCTAAACCACTAAATTGTCTAAGCCACTCACTCCCACTAAACCTACAACCTACCCAAACCTTAACCTAAACTCAAACCCAAAACCCAACCAACTCCCTAAACCCTAAACCCTACCCTACCCTCCCTCCCTCCAAATCAAACTAAACTAAACTAAACCCTAACTAAACCCTAAGATAAACCTAAAAAACTAAATAAACCCAAAATAAAATAAAGAGAAAATCTAAAAATAAAATCAAAAAATAAAGTGAAATAAATATAAACTAAAACATAAACTAAACATAAAAAATAAAATAAACCAAACTAAAATAAAGTAAATAAAACCTAAACTAAACTAAAAATAAAAAAAACTAAATAAAATAAAACTAAACATAAAATAAAAATAAAATAAATCTAAAATAAAATAAAATAAAAACTTAACCTAAAAAACCTAAAAATAAAACCTAAAATAAATGAAAAATAAAACCTAAAACTAAAAAAAAACTTAAACTTAAAATAATAATAAAATAAACTTAACCCTAAACTAAAATAAATAAAAGCTAAACATAAGCCCAAAATAAACTAAACCTAAACCAAAAACCAAACTAGATAAAATAAAATAAACTAAAAATGAACCTCAACTAAAAATAATAAACCTAAAATAAAACTTGAACCTAAACTAAAAATAAAAGATAAAACCTAAACCTAAAAAAAACTAAACTAAAAATAAATCTAAACCTAAAATTAATAATTAAAAACTAAACTAAATTGAATAAAAATAAAAAATAAACATAAATAAAAAAATAAACTTAAATAAAAATAAAAATAAAATAAACTAAAATAAATAAAAAATAAACTAAATAAACTAAACCTATCTGGGTTACTTAATTTTTTTATTTAAAAATAAAACTGTAAAACCCAAACCCAAACCCAGAAAGTAAATCCTAAACCCTAAACCCTAAACCTACAACCCTAAACCCTAAACCCAAAATCCTAAAAAAGCCTAAACTCAAAACCCTAAACACTAACCCTAAACCTTAAACCCTAAAAGAATAAACCCTAAAACCCTAAACCATAATCCCTAAACCATAAACCCTAAACCCTAACCTTAAACCCTAAAACACCTATTTTAAACCCCAAACCCTAAACCTAAACCTAAAGTAACTAAATAAATTAAAAATTAAACATAAACCCTAAAATCAAATAAAAAACCTAAACCTAAATCCTACAAATGGGTAGAACCTTGACCGTAGGAACATAACCGTCAACCAGGCTCAGTCTAGATTTGGCGGTGGTGGTGAAATTGACCATTCCGATGGTGGTGGGGATCTGGAGGTGCCGGTGCATATGGAGGTGGTGGTTAGAGCAGTGGTGGTTATGGAGGCGGTAGGAGTGATGAAGGTTACAATCGTGGTGGTTATGGAGGCGGGAGTTTGGGGATATGATGATGGATCCCTCGCCGAGAGGTCGGTAGTTCGATGGGAACTAGAGAAATTGAACAACGGCTGATTCAATCTACTACTTATGGAACTGTATCTTTATAACAGAGACAATTCTAGTTATCTATGATATTTGATTTTCAGTATGAGTGCTCATTTTTTTTATGTCTCTTTGTGTGTTAGAAAAAAAGTTGTGCTACTTATTTAATGAAATCAAAATGAAGACATGTTGAATCTAAATTTATTTTGTGTAAAAAAAAACCAAAAACACAAAACCCTAAACTAAAACCTAAACCCTAAACCCAAAACATAAACGCTAAACACTAAGACCCCTAAACTGTAAACCCTAAAACCCTTAACCTTAAACCCTAAACCCCAAACCCTAAACCTTAAACCCTAAATACTAAACCCTAAACCCTAAATAAACTTAAAATAAACCTAAATAAAAATAAAATAATAAACTAATAATAATAAATAATAAAAAAATAAATAAAAATAAAATAAACTAAAATAAAAAACTAAAAACCTAAAAATAAACCTAATAAAACTAAACTAAAATAAATAAAACCAAAACTAAATTAAAAATAAAAAATAAACTAAAATAAAAAACTTAAATAAAATAAAATAAACATAAAATAAAAATTAAATAAAATAAAATAAAATAAAAACTAAATAAAATAAATATAAACTAAAATAAACTTAAAAATAAAACTAAAATAAAATAAAAATAAAACCTAAAAACTTAAAAATTAAACCTTAAATAAAACAAAATAAAATAATAAAACCTAAAAAAAAAAAAATAAAGAAAACAAAATTAAATAAAACCTAAATATAAACCTAAATTAAATAAACTAAACCTAAACTAAAAAAAATGAAAAAACTAAAAAAAAATAAACCTAAACCTAAACTAAAAATAAAACCTAAAAATGAGCCTAAAATAAAAACCTAAAACCTAAAACTAAAAAATAAAACAAAAATGTAAACCTAAACCTAAAAATAAAAAATAAAACTAGAACTTAAAAATTAAAATTAAAATAAACTAAACTAGGAAATAAACAAAAATCTAAACCTAAACCAAAACCTAAAAAATAAACTAAAATAAAAAATGTAAACTAAAATAAATTAACCTAAATTAAATAAATTAAACAAAAACAAATAAAAAATAAATTAGATAAACTAAATAAACCAAAATCTATCAATTTGCTTAATTTTTTTAAAAAAAAATGATTAACCCTAAACCCTAAAAGTAACCCTGAACACTAAACCCTAAACCTACAAACCTAAACCCTAAACTAACTCTAAACCCCAAACCCTAAATAAAATTAAGAACAAACTCTAACCTAAACCTAAACCCTAAACCACAAAGCCTAAAATCATAAACCTAAATTAAAATAACCCAAAATCATAAATCCACAATCCTAAATAACCTAAACCTACCCACAAACCAAAATCCTAAAAGTCAAACCCAAAACCTAAACACTAACCCTAAACCTAGACCCTAAAAGAATAAACCCTAAAACCCTAAACCTTAATCCCTAAACCATAAACCCTAAACCCTAAACCCTAAACCTTAAACCCTAACTGTACACCCTAAACCTAAACCTAAAGTAACTAAATAAATTAAAAATTAAACCTAAACCCTAAAACCAAATAAGCCAAAACCTAAACCTAAATCCTAAGATTGGGGAATCTTGATGGCAGGAACATCACCGTCAACCAGGCTTAGTCTAGATTTAGTAGTGGTGGTGAAGGTGGATGCGACCATTATCGCAGTGGCGGTGGGGGAACTGGAGGTGGTGGTCAGAGCAGTGGTGGTTATGGAGGCAGGATGAGCGACGAACATTACAACCGTGGTGGTTATGGAGGTAGGAGATCGGGGATATGATGATGGATCCCGCTACTCGAGAGGTCAGAGTGGTTCGGATGGGAACTAGAGAAACTGAAGAACAATTGATTACATCTACTGCTTATGGAATTGTATGTTTATAATAGCCATGGTTCTAGTTATCTATGATATTTGATTTTCTTTATGAGTGCTCATTTTTTATCTATGACTTCGCTTGTGTCTTAGAAAACTTGGTGTGTTACTTATTTAATGAAATAAAAAAGAAGAAATGTCAAATCAAAATTTGTTCTCTGTAAAAAAAAACCAAAAACAAAAAACCCTAAACTAAAACCTAAACCCTAAACATAAAACATAAATGCTAAACCCTAAAACCCCTAAACCATAAACCCTAAATCGTTAACCCTAAAACCCTTAACCTTAAACCCTAAACCCTAAACCTTAAACCATAAAATCTAAACCCTAAACCCTAAACCCAAAACCCAAACCCTAAACCCCAAACTCAAAACCCCAAACTAACCCTAAATCCTAAACTGTAATTCCTAGAAAATAAAAAAATTAAACCTAAACAAAACAAAACCTAAAAATAAAATAAATGAAAACACTTAAATAAAAATATAATAAATAAATAAAATAAAATAAAAATTAAAACTAAATAAAAACATAATTCCTAATAAAAAAACCAAAATAAAACTAAAGTAAAAAAAATAAAACCTAAACTAAAAAAAAAAACTAAAATAAAAATAAATAAACTAAACTAAACTAAAATAAATAAAAATCTAAACTCTAAATAAACATAAACCTAAAACCTACATAAATAAAATAAAAAAATAAATAAACCTAAAATAAAATTTTATAACCTAAACAAAAAAAAATAAATAAAATTAACCTAAACATAAATAAAATAAAATTAAATAAAATAAAATAAAATAAAACTAAACCAAAAATAAACATAAACCTAAAAATAAAATAAAATTAAACTTAAATTAAACTAAATAAAATATAAACTAAATAAAATAAACTAAAATAAATAAAAAAATAAACTAAATAAACATAAATCTATGGTTTGCTTAATTTAAAAATAAAAAAATAAAAATAAAAAATAAAAACCCAAACCCTAATAACCCCCCTAAACCTAAACCCTACAAACCCTAAACTCTAAACCCTAAACCCTACCTATATTAAACCCTAAACTCTAAACCACAAACCAACCTAAATCATAAACCTTGCACTAACCACTGACTCTAAAGCTGAGCCCTAAACTTACACCTAAACCTAAACCCTAAACTTTGTACTCTAAACCCTAAATCTTTAAACCCACACCCTAAACCCTAAACTGAAACCCTAAATCATAAACCCTAAAACCCTAACCACAACCTAAAAAGCCACGGACCACGGACCTTAAATCCTAATCTCTATACTAAACCATAAACACCTAAAACTCAAACCTAAACTAAATAAAACCTAAAATTAAAATAAATAAAAAACCTAAAATAAAAATAAAAAAATAAAAATAAAACCTAAACTAAAACCTAAACCTAAACTAAACCTAAACATAAAATTAAATAAAATAAAAATAAATTAAAATAAAAATAAACCTAAACTAAAATTAAATTAAAAAAAATAAAATAAACCTAAAAATTAAAAAACCTAAATATAATAAAACCTAAATGTAAAATAAAAATAAAATAAAACCTAAAATCAAATAAAATAAAACATAAATAAAAACCTAAAGCTAAAAAATAAACCAAGAAATAAAACCTAAAAATAAATAAAAAATAAAACCTAAACCCAAAAAGAACTTAAACCTAAAATAAATAAATAAAATAAACCTAAACCTAAATTAAAATTAACTAAACTAAAATAAATAAAACCTAAAATAAACCTAAGAACAAAACCCTAAATAAAATAAAACAAAATGTAAATAAAAAATAAAATACTAAAATAAACCTAAAATAAAATAAACTATATAAAATCCTTAACCTAAAAATAAAACCTAAAAATAAATAAAAAATAAATCCTAAACCCTACCCAAAAAATCTAAACCAAAATATAAAAATAACATAAAATAAACCTAAACCTAATCTAAAATAAACTAAACTAAAATAAATAAAACCTAAACCTAAACCTAAAACTAAAATAAACAAAAAAAATAAATAAAGTATTAATAAACAAAACTTAAAATAAACCTAAAATGAAAACCTAAAACCTAAACCTAAAAAAAATAAAATAAAACCTAAACCTAAAAATAAAAATAAAACCTAAACCTTAAAAAATAATAAAAAATAAACTCAACTAAAATAAACCTAAATAAAAAACCTAAAACATAAACTAAAATAAAAAACATAAACTGAAATAAATAAAGCAAAAATAACTAATCTAAACTAAATAAAAATAAAAAATAAAATAAAGTAAAATCAATAAAAAATAAACTAAATAAACCTAAACCTATTGCTTTACTTAATTAAAAAATGCTAAACACTAAGCTAACCCTAAACCCTAAACCCTAAAAACCCTAAATCTTAAAGCCTAAACACTAAACCCTAAACCCTAAACCCTAAAACCCTAAACCCTAAACCCTAAATCTTAAACCCTAAACCCTAAACACTAAACCCTAAAACCTAAAACCAAAAAAAACCTAAACCTAAATTAAATAAAACCTAAGAATAAAATTTATAAATAAAGTTAACCCTAAATAAAATAAAAAATTAAATAAAAAATAACCTAAACTAAAACCTAAACCTAAACCTAAAAGTAGAAAAATAAACTAATAAAAGAAAAATAAAATAAAATAAAATAAAATCTAAACTAAATTTAAAAATAAAATAAACCTAAGAAAAAAAACTAAATAAAATAAAAACTAAACATAAAAAAATGAAATAAACCAAAAATTAAATAAAATAAAAACCTAAACCTAAAAATAAACCTAAAAATAAAAGTTAAAAGTAAATAATAAATGAAAAATAATCCCTAAACTAAAAAAAACCAAAACTTATAATAAAAATAAAATAAATGAAATAAGATAAACCTAAAATTAAACTAAAATAAAACCTAAACTAAAATAAATAAACATGAAATAAATAAACTATACTAAATAAAATTAAAAAAAAACCTAAATAAAAAATATAAACTAAAATAAAACCAAAACTTGTTGGTTTTTAATTTAAAAAAAACCCTAAACCCTAATCCCTAAACCACTAAATCTTAAACCTTAAACCTAAACCCTAAATCCTAAACTATCACAAACCTTAAACCACTAAACTAAACCCACCCTAAACTAAACCCACACTAAACTTAAACACACCTTAAACCCTTAACCTAAACTAAACCACCTAAACCTTAAATCATAAATTGGACTTAAACCTAAACTTGCCTAAAATCCTAAACCCTAAACCTCCTTCCACACTGAATCTTCCCCCCTAACCCACTTCTTAAAACCATAAAACCATAAACCAAAAACTACTAAATCTAAACACTAATCCTAAACCCTAACCTAAACCCTAAACTCTAAAACCCTAAACCATAAAACCTATAAACCCTAAACTCCACTAAACCCTCTCCCTAAACCACAAACCTAAACTTAAACCTAAACTAAATAAAACCTAAAAATAAAATAAATAAAAAACCTAAACATAAATAAAATAAAATAATAACCTAAACTAAAACCTAAACTTAAAATAAAATAAAATAAAATAAATAAAACCAAAACTAAACTAAAAATAAAATAAACCTAAATAAATAAAATAAACTAAATAAAATAAATAAACTAAAATAAAACCTAAAATAAACTAGACTAAAACTTAAACCTAAATTAAATAAAATTAAATAAACTAAAAACCTAAATCTTAAATAAAAATAAAATAAAACCAAAATAAACACGAAAATTAAATCCTAAAGCTTAAACTAAAGAAATAAAATAAAATCCTAAAACCTAAACCTAAAAAATGAAAAATAAAACCTAAACCTAAAAATAAATAAAATAAACTAAAAAAAAATAAACCTAAACCTAAACCTAAAAAAAAATAAAATAAAACCTAAACTAAAATACTAAACTAAATAAAAATAAAATAAAGTAAACTAAAATAAATAAAAAATAAACTAAATATACTAAATAAACCTAAACCTACCGGTTTACTTAATAGTTTTTTAAAACCTTAAATCCTAAATTATAAACACTTAACCACAAGCTAAACCTAAATAAAATCTAAAAGAATAAACCCAAGCTTAAAATTGTGAACCTAAACCCAAAACCCTAAACTAAACCCTAAACCCCAAACTATAAACCTAAATCTAAAGTAACTAAATAAATTAAAAAATAAACCTAAACCCTAAAACCTAATAAACCTAAACTTAAATGTAAACCCTAAGAATGGGCAGAACCTTGATGGCAGGAACATCACCATCAACCATGCTCAGTTTAAATTATTTTTTAATGGTGGGGGATCTATAAGTGTTGGTGGATATGGAGGTGGTCGTCCAAGCATTGGTGGTTATGGAGGTGAGAGGAGTGACAGAGGTTACAGCCGTGGTGATGGAGGAGGCGAGATCAGGGATATGATGGTGAAGCCTACTACTCGAGAGGCTAGCATGGTTCTGATGGGAACTATTGAAACTAAAGAATAACCGATCTGATCTACTGCTTATGGAACTATCTCTTTATAGTAGAAATAGTTCTAATTATCTAAGGTTTTTGATTTGCTCTATGCGTGCTCATTTTTTATCTATGTCACCACTATGAGTCACTATAGCACCCAAGAGAGGGGTGGTGAATTGGACGATATTAAAAATTTTAAAAGTTAAATATTAAATTTTAAGTTTTAGGAGAAAATTAATTTTTGATTTTATAATGACAAGATACAATTCTTAATGCAAAATAAAAATACAAGTAAAGTAAAGAAAGATAATAAGCACACAATTTTTTATATGGTTGGCCCAAAATCGACCTACGTCCACGATTAGCCACCCTTGGCTAGCAAACCACTAAATGCAAAATAGCTTACAAATAGTACTCTCATTAAATGGGGCGAGTACAACCCCTAGAAAAATATATGTACTCTCCTACAAAGGGGCGAGTACAACCCCAATATAAATTTTATAGCACGAAAAGAAAAATACAAATTAATAAATATTGATAAAATATATCTCTCACAAATATACCAAGTTATCCAATTCAAAAAGTGATCTCACAACTTATAAATGATCACTTTACAACTTACTAATTTATCAAGATAGATTGCACACTTAATTTTGATAAAAAATATTAAATAAATATCTTAAAGTGATCTTACTAAGATGTTTATGTTATTACAATCGGTAGATTAAAATAAAGTTGATTTCAAAATAAATTCACAATAGTCTACTGCACAATAAGTTAAATTTCAGCAAGGAATAATTTTAAATTGAAGAGAAGAAACTAGTATATATATAATAGTATAAAAAGATTAACTTTCTACTAAATTTCCTTTTTCTTAATTATTAAACAATGAAAACAACAAGCATTACTAAATTTTAGCAAGCTAAAATTTTTAAAATAAAGGATATTAGTTGAAATAAAATGATAAGTGACAAATAAAATAATTTAATTTTTTATAAATTTTTATTTTTATAAAAAGACTTGATTTATAATAGATCTAGCATATACTATAAAATTTTAACAATAATTTATTTTATTTTAACCAAAATGAAGCTTTTAATTAATGAACTAATCACAAAATACTTAAATAAAATTAGTATATGGTAAATTTAAGTAAACTAGTAAGCTTTTAATTAAAAAGAGAGATCTGTCAAATATGAAAATAATTTTAGCACAATAAATTAATTTGAAATGCTTAAAAATGCTTCTAAAATAGATCTAAGATTAAATGATCTTTCAAATATGACTAATGAAGAAATATTTCAAGAAACCAAAAGAAATTTGTAGGAAGATAAAAATTTCAACAAGTTGAAATAAATCTGTAAACTTTCACAAGAGTTTTTCACAAAAAAATGATTGAAGGAACTTATCAAATTAAAGGTTTGGAGCAACTATTGTGACTTTGGCTAAAATACAAAATTCTGACTCAAATTCTCAAGAGGTATGTAATTATATATCTTATGATGAATTAGATGATGCTTTTAATTATTTAGTTATTGAATATAAAAAGTTAAAAAGAAAATACAAAACTTTAGAAAAAGAATATAACAATTTAGATAAGCAATTTTATGATTTAAAAAATAAATGTAATAATTTAAAAGTAAAAAAAATTCTTTATTAAATTGTTCCTTACTTGTAAACTTGAAAGTGAGAATATCTTGTTAAAAGGAAGATTAGAATTATGTTCGAAATCACAAGTTTATTATAATGCTTCATCAAGTAAAACATTGAATAAAATTATTTGCATCATACACATATCTCACTCATATACCTTATAATTATCGTGCTAAGCCATATGCAAACAATAAGGTTTGGTGCAACTATTGTGATAGAAAAGGGTATATTTTATTTGATTGTTATGCACATAAATTACAAAACACTAAGCAATCATCTTATGTATGGGTACCAAAAGGTACAAGCACTACAACCACACATGCTAGATATCTTGCTTCAAATTTAGAAAGTGAACCCAACAGTTGGGTTCCAAAAGTTAACATGTGATTTTTTTTTATAGGAATGCCTTCTAAGCAAAATCAAAGAAGGCATGTGGTACTTGGACAATGGATGTTCATGACATATGATGGGAGATTAAGATAAATTCATAACTTTAGAATCAAGTGATGGAGGATTTGTTACATATGGAGATAATGCAAAGGGAAAGATCATTGGCATTGGTTCTATTTGTAAGAATTCTATCACTTTAGATAAATTTTTCTAGTAGAAAGATTAAAACATAATTTAATTTCTATTAGTCAATTATGTGATAAAGGTTTGAATGTAGTATTTCATGCATCATATTGTATTATAAAAAGTAATGAAAATGTTTTATTAGTAGGACAAAGACATAAAAATATTTATGTCATTGATTTAGATGGCTTTCATGATGTGAATTTGAATTTACTTTGTTTTAAAAGCACTCATGATGATATATGGTTATGGCATAGGTGACTATGTCATATTAACATGCACATACTCAATAAAATTGCTAAACTTGATTTATTAGTTGGATTGCCTAAATTAAATTTTCTCAAACCATGTTTGTGATGCATGTATTCATGGTAAGCATTCTAGAAGCTCATTTAAAAGTAAAAATATTGTTTCCACTTCTAGACCTCTAGAATTATTGCACATGGATTTATTTGGTCCAATTAGCACCACTAGCTTAGGTGGAAAAAATTATAGTTTTATGATTGTTGATGATTTCTCTAGATATACTTGGGTTTGTTTGTAACATATATGGATGATGTTTTTGGTGAGTTTAGAAAGTTTTCTAAATATATTGAAAAAGAACAAGGCTTTTTGATTATTAGGGTTCAAAATGATCATGGTGGAAAATTTGAAAATAAATTATTTGAGGATTATTATGATGAACATGGGATTAGACATATTTTTTTTGAACTAGAACTCCCCAAAAAATGGAGTCATAGAGAGAAAAAATAGAATATTAATTGAATTAAGTAGATCTATGCTTGATGAGTATAAATTACCAAAATATTTTTGGGCAGAAGTAGTAAATACTACATGTTATGTGATGAATAGGATCTATTTTAGACTAATTTTGAAAAAGATGCCCTATGAATTGTTTTTTTTGGAAAGAAACCTAAGATTGAACACTTTTATGTATTTGGATGTAAATGCTTTATTTTGAATAATGGAAAAGAGCATTTAGGTAAGTTTGATTGTAGATCAGATGATGGCATTTTTCTTAGGTTACTCTTTTTCTAGTAGAGCTTATAGAGTTTTCAATAAGAAAAATGATTGTAGAAGAATCAATACATGTTATTTTTGATGAAAATTTAATTGATCCCATTAGAAATGAAGTGATTGATGAAGAGATTGATAATTTTAAGAAAATATCTTTAGAAGATAATGTGTATGATTCATCACCTAAAGAATGGAAATATAATAAAAATCATCCAAAGGAACTAATTATAGGAGATCCTTCAAAAAGAGTTATGACCAGAAAACATAGTAGAAAGGTTGTAGATCATTCAACATTTTTTATCGAGGTTGAACCTAAAAATTTAGAAGAAGCATTAAAAGATAATTTTTGAATTATTGCTATGGAAGAGGAGTTGAATCAATATGTAAGAAATGATGTTTGGGAATTAGTCCCAAGACCCCAAGATCAAAATGTCATTGGAACAAAATGGGTCTTCAGGAATAAGATTAGATGATTTGGGTTGTATTATTATAAATGAAGGTTAGTTACACAAGGCTGCACACAAGTTGAAGGTATAGATTTTGAAAAATATTTTGCACCTATAGCAATACTAGATGCTATTAGGTTACTCTTTGCTTAAAGGAAAATATTCCAAGGAATCCATTGGAGATGAAATCAGATATGAATTCCTTGATTACAAAATGACTTTGGCTAAAATACAAAATTTCACATATTTTTGTTAATTTTGAAATATTACATTTAAACATTATGATATAATTTACATATAATCATACATATGTTAGTTATCATATAACCTTAAAATCAAATTATAATATTTAATTATATTAAGTATATAAACTAATTACACTTAATAGTCATAATTTATTATCATTTATTATTTTGACAATTCAATGTTATGTATGAAACATATAATTCAATGTTAATTAGATAAAGATTTATATAAATTAACCTCATTATCATTATTTAAAATAAATAAATATAATATGTTAAGTTGTGAGAAAGATTCATGCTAATGAACTCATATGAATTTCTAAGATAGTTATAAATTCATATAACCTAAAATATTGTATCTTGAGCTTCACATTATCCATTTTGATCTATCTTTCATTCTTCTATACAATTTCCTCAAATATATTATGAGATGTATTGGATATGTAATTAGCAATTAATATATAAAGCACATAAAACATACATTAACATCCAAGCATTCATTTATTATCATCAAAATTGATTGGATTGAACATAAGGCTCATTAAGTCAACAACCACTTGTGTCTTAGAGAACTTAGTGTGTTACATGGTTGAGGAAATTAAAAAAAAAAGAAATGTTGAATCTGAATACTGTTAAAAAAAACCTTAAACTCTAAACTATAAACTAAAACTGAACTTGACAATTTGCTAGTGCCTTTTACTATGTTGGTGAACCTTTGCTGATCCTTTCGGATTGGACTTTTTGGTTTCCGGTGGTTGGTGGTTGCCTTTGGCCCCCTTTTGTGTGGTTGTTTTGTCTTCTAATGATTTGCACTAGGTGCAACTTATTATTCCGTTGATGGTTTCATTTTACGGCGGTTTAGTCATTTGTTGTTGCTCACCCTTGTTTAGCTTGGTAAGTGCTTGTTCTTTGGGACTTTGGCTTGAGGGCTCTATCTTGGTTTTATTTATTTCTCTATTAATTGGCATTGGTCTGGTGCAGATGGTTGGTTTTGATTTTCCCTAGTTTGGAGCTTGGATGGGTATTTGGTTAATGGTTGTTGTTGATGTTCTAACTTTGTTCTAGCCTCTCTTTGGGTTATTTTGATTAGTCTATTGTGGTTTTTGTTTCATAGTTTGGCAAGAACTAGTTACTTTCACGGTTTCTCTCTATTTTATGTTGCTGGATCTGGAACTCTATGGACTCCTGGCCTTAGATGTTTGCTTGTATCAAGTATGCTGGCTAAGATGGCTTTGATGTTACTCACCTCTTCTCTCCGTTTGGTAGCATTACATATGATTGTAACCCTTCATTATGAAGTTTGGATGCACATATGTATTATTGCCCCTTGAGATGATCCTAATTGAGCTTGAGCTTTCTCTTTCTGAGCTCTCTCCTTTTCTTCTCGTTATCTTTATCATTTTTAGCTAAGACTTTTGTCATTGTAGTGTTTTGCAAATTTCTTTTATAGGTTGGAACTTTATAAGAATGGTCGTTTCAGTGCCATTACAGTACCATTACTGAGCTACTTATCTTTACTTTCTCAAAGGAATCATGAGCTGCTGGCTTATCCTTTTTCTTTTCTTAGGACTTGTTTAGTCTTCTATGTACAGAACTTTACCCCATTCTAACTTTCCCAAAACTCACTCTAAACCCTCTAACCTAAACAACAACCCTAAACCCTAAATCCAAACACTAAAACCCTAAACCCTAAACCCTAAACCTAAAACCCTAAACCCAAAAAGGCTAAACCTAAACTCTAAACCATAAAACCACAACCTTAAACTAAACTAAACCTAAATCCTAAAATCTACCTAAACCTAAACCCTAAACTAAACCCTAAACTCTAAATCCAACCCTAAACATAAACCCTAATCCCCAACCTAAACTTAAACAAAACTAAATAACAAATTAAAAAATAAATCTAAACTCAAAAACTAAACTAAACCAAAACCCTAAGAATGGGTAGAACCTTGATGGTAGAAACATCACCGTCAACCAGGCTCTCTCTAGGTATGGCGGTGGAGGTGAAGGTAGAGGCGGTGATTATCGTAGTGGTGGTGGGGGATCTGGAGGTGGTGGTGGATATGGAGGTGGTGGTTGGAGTAGTGGTGGTTATGGAGGCGGGAGGAGTGATGGAGGTTACAGCCGCGGTGGTGGCGGAGGGAGAGATTGGGGATACGATGGTGGATCCTGCTACTCGAGAGGCCGGGGTGGTTCTATGGAACTAGAAACTAAGAAACGGCCCGTCTTATGGAACAATGTCTTTATAGTCAAGATGGTTCTAGTTATCTAGGGATTTTGATTTTCTTTATGCGTGCTCATTTTTTATCTATGTCGGTGATTGCGTCTTAGAAAACATGGTGTGTTACTTGGTTGATGAAATCAAAAAGAAGAAATGTTGAATCTAAATTTGTTCTCTATTAAAAAACCAAAACCCACAGACCATAAACTAAAACTTGAACCCTAAATCTTAAACCAAACTACTGACCTACAAAGTAAACACTAAACCCTAAAACCCTAAATCCTAAACCCTAAACCCTAACCTACCTACAACCCCTATAAACCATAAACCCTAAAACCTATAATCCTAAACCCAAAAAACCTAAAACCTAAAACATAAAAAACCTAAAAACTAAAATGTAAACTAAATAAAACCTAAAAATAAAATAAATAAATAAAACCTAAACTTAAATATAATTAAAAAATTAAATAAAATAAAACCTAAACTAGAACCTAAACCTAAAATGAAATAAAATAAATTAATAATAATAAACTAAAAATATGTTAAATTAAAACCTAAAGAAAACTAAAAAAAATAAACCTAAGAATAAAACCTATATAAAATAAAAAATAATAAAATAAAAAAAAACTAAAATAAAATAAAATAAAACCTATACCTAAAATATAAAATCAAAATAAATCTAAACTAAAAAAAAAAACCTACCAAAATAAAAGTAAAATAAATAAAACCTAAATCTAAACCTAAACTAAATAAATAAAATAAACTAAAAATAAACCTACCTACTAAAATAAAACCTAAAATAAACCTAAAATAAAACCTAAAACTTAACTTAAAAAAATAAAATAAAACCTAAACTAAACCTAAAATAAAATAAATGTTAAGCCTAAAAAAATAAAATAAAACCTAAACTTAACTAAAAACTAAACTAAACTGGCTTAAACTTAAAAGTAACCTAAATTAAATAAACTAAGTTAAATAAAAAAATAAACCTAAATGAAAATAAAATAAATTGAAATAAATAAAAAATAAACTAAATAAACCTAAACCTACCAATTTACTAAAGTTTTTTTTTTAAAAAAAAACATAAACCCTAAATCCTAAACCCTCAACCATAAACCATAAACCCTAAAGCCTAAACCTACAACCCTAAACCCTAAAACCTATACCTTAAAAAACCCTAAACCCTAAACCCTAGAAGCATAAACCCTAAACCCTATACCTAAACCCTAAACTCTAAACCTAAACCCTAACCTAAATCTTAAACCCTTAATCCCAAACCCTAAACCTAATCCTAATGTAACTAAATAAATTAAAAGATAAACCTAAACAATATAACCTAATAAACCTAAAGCTAAACTTGAACCTTAAGAATGGTATCCCCTTTTGATGGAGGTGAGAATTATTTCTGGTTGGTACTGATGAGCTTTGGTTGCTCTCTAGTTTTGGTGGCTCTCCTTTTGTTGGTCTCCTGCTACATTGGTTTTAGGATGGCCTGGTGATTGGCAAGCTTCAAAGCTTGCTTGTTTGCTATTTTCCCTAGCCAATTTCTTTTGATGTGAGGGTTTATTGGCTGGTTATTGCTTGATGGCTGTGGTATTTTTTAGCTTTTTGCTTTCAGTTTTGGCTATCTGGCATTATGATTATTGGTTGAGCCTGACCAGTGGCTTTGTTCCTTCCTAGGCTGAGTTACTTTCTCTGGAGCTGTTACCTGCCATCTAGTTTTAATTCCCCTTTTCTAGTCATTTTTTTGAAGTTTTTTGTGGTGTTTGCATGTTGGCTAGATGGCCCATGTGCTTGTTATTTCTTTCTACTATGGGATGAACCTATATGTGGTTTTGGCTGTTCTTAGCTTTGTTGCTATTTTTGCTGATTCCTGCTACTATGGTTGGCTGGGTGGCCTTGATGGCTGGCTGCAGCTATGCTGTTGGTTGGTGGATCTACAAAATTTTAGGTTCTTTACCTTTAGTCTTTGTTTATTTTGGGTGGCTTTGATGGTGGCTATTTTTTGGTTTTTGCCTTGTTTGGTTGGTTTCTATACTCTGGTTTGGCTGGATGTTTTGCTGGTTAGTTGTCTATTTAATCATGATGATAGATATGGAACTTGGCTAGCTCTTGGCTGTTGGCTGTTTGGTTTTATCGAGGTAAGTTGGTTATGATGGCTGGGATGTTTCCCCAATTATCCTTCTGCTTGGTAGTAGCATATGTGATTGTAACCCTTCTTCTAAAGTTTGGATGCTCACATATCCTATTTCCCCTTGAGATGAATGTGGTTGAGCCTAAGCCTTATCTAAGATTTTTATCATTTTGTTCCTTTTGTGTACTTAGCTTGTCCTTATTTTTAGATGCTTGTCTCTATCTTAAGTTCTTTGCAAGTTTGTGTCAAGTTTTGGGGTTGTAGGTGGTTTGTGCATCTCTCAGAAGATTTCGAGATATAGATGGCTTTGGCTGCCTTTCTTGGAATTTTGTGCTATTTCTTTCTTAATTTTTGTCTTTTCATTCGTTTGCTTTCATTTTCTTGTATACGTAGGGGATTTACCTCTTTAGGCTAATTATAGCTCTTTGAGCAGTAGTTTAGAGATTTATCCCCTATAAAGACCTATTATCTCTTTCATTTTGGCAATAAAATTCTCCCACTTTTAATTTTTTTCTAAAAAAAACCTAAGAATGGGCAGAACCTTGATAGTAAGAACATCACCGTCAACCAGGCTCAGTCTAGATCTAGCGATGGAGGTGAAGGCGGAGGTGGTGGTTATCATAGTGGTGGTGGGGGATCTGGTGGTGCTGGTGGATATGGAGGTGGTGGTCAGAGCAGTGGTGGTTATGTAGGCGGAAGGAGCGACGGAGGCTACAGCCGTGGTGGTGGCAGAGCGAGAGATTGGGGATATGATTGTGGATCCCGCTACTCGAGAGTATGGAGTGGTTTTGATGGGAACTGGAGAAACTGGAAAATCGCCAATTCGATCTACTGCTTATGAAATTGTGTCTTTATAGTATAGACAGTTCTAGTTATCTAGGGTTTTTGATTTACTCTATGCATGCTCATTTTCTATCCATGTCATCGCTCGTGTGTAAGAAAACTTGGTGTGTTACTTGGTTGATGAATTCAAAAAGAAGAAATGTTGAATCTAAATTTGTTCTCAGTTAAAAGAAAAATCAAAAACCCTAAACCCTACACTAAAACATGAGCCCTAAACCTAAAACTAAAACCCTAAACCTTAAACCCTAAAAACCCTAAATCCTAAACCCTAAATCTTAAACTCTAAACCATAAAAAGCTAAAAACCTAAACCTAAACTAAATAAAACCTAAAAATAAAATAAATAAATAAAACCTAATCCAAAATAAAATAAAATAAAATAAAAACATAAACTAAAACCTAAACCTAAACTTAAACAGAAAATAAAATAAAAAATAAAAACTAAACTAAAATAAAATAAATAAAAACATAAACTAAACTAAAAATATAAAACCTAGATAAAATAAAAACTAAACCTAAAATAAAAATAAAATAAACCTAAGATAAAATAAAATAAAAACCTAAACCTAATAAAATAAATGTAAAAATAAAACTTAAAATAAATATAAAATAAAACCTAAATCCTAAACTAAGGAAAACCTAAACCTAAAAGAAAATTATAATAAACCTAAACCTAAACTAAAATAAATAAAACCTAAACCTAAACCTAAAATAAACTAAACCTAAATGTAAACTAAATAAAATAAAATAAACTAAAACCAAACCAAAACCTAAACTAAAAAATAAAACCTAAAAAAGAACCTAAAATAAAAATCTAAAACCTAAACCTAAAAAAATAAAATATAAATCTAAACCTCAAACTAAAAATAAAAAATAAAACCTAAACCTAAAAAATAAAATAAAAATAAAACTAAACTAAAAATTAAACATAAACCTAAAGCTAAACATAAAAAAATAAACTAAAATAAAAAATGTAAAATAAAATAAATAAACTAAACTAAATAAAAATAAATATAAACCTAAATAAAAATAGATACTAAAAAAACTAAAATAAATAAAAAATAAACTAAATAAATCTAAACTTACCATTTTGCTGAATTTAAACAAAATTAAAAATTAAAACAATAAAAATATTAAAGAAAAACTCTAACCCTAAACCATAAACGTTAAACCCAAAACCAACAATCCTAAACCCTAAAACCCTAAACCCTTAACCGTAAACTTTAAAACCTAAACCCTAAAAACTAAACTCTAAAACCCTAAACCCTAAACCCTAAACCTTAAACCTTAAACTTTATTTTGAAACAAAAAACCTTAAACCTTAAACCCTAAACCCTAAATTAAAACCTAAACCCTAAACCTAAAACCTAAACCCTAAACCCTAAAAACTAAAACCCCTAATCCGTGAACACTAAACCCTAAACCCTAAACCCTAAAACCTAAACCTAAATAAGAAAATATAATAAAATAAAATGAAAACTTAAACTAAAACCTAAACCTAAACCTAAACCTTAAAATAAAATAAAATAGAAAATAAAAACTAAACTAAAATAAAAGAAGAAAACCTAAACAAAACATAATAAAATAAAACCTAAATAAAATAAAATAAAATAAACCGTGATGAAATAAAATAAAATAAAACTATATAAAAAAAAAAATAAAACAAAAAATAAATAAATGGCACCCTAAACTAAACAAAAACTTAAACCTAAAATAAAAATAAAATAACCTAAACTTATACTAAAATAAGCTAAACTAAAATAAATAAAACCTAAACCTAAACCTAAAATAAACTAAACTTGAACCTAAACCTAAAATAAATATAATAACATAAACTAAAAATAAACCTAAGCCTAAATTATGAAATAAAACCTAAAAAAACCTAAAATAACAACCTAAAAAATAAAAAATTAAACCTAAGCATAAAAGAGAAAATAAAATTAAAAATAAACTACAAAAAAACTTAAACCTAAAAAATAAATTAAAATAAAAAAACCTTAACTAAAATGAATAAACGTGTATAAATAAATAACTAAATAAAATAAAAATAATCCTAAATATAAATAATAAAATAAACTAAAATAAATAAAATAAACTAAATAAACATAAACATATTACATTACTATTTTTTAAATAAAAAACCCAAACACTAAACTCTAAACCTTAAACCCTAAAGTCCTAAACCCTAAATCTAAACCAAACCCCAAACTCTAAACCCTAAAACTCAAAACAACCCTAAACCCTAAAACCCTAAATTCGAAACCCTAAACCCTAAACGCTAAAAAATCATAAACCCTAAGCCATAAACCCTAAACCTTAAGTTAACCCTAAACCCTAAACCCTAAACCCTAAACCCTAAACTCTAAACCCTAAATAACCCTATACACTAAAATCCTAAACCTAAAACCCTAAATCCTAAACCTTAAACCCAAACCCTAAACCCTAAACCCTAAATCCTAAACCCTAAACCCCAAACCTTAAACTTAAAACCCTAAACCCTAAAACCTAAAAACCCTAAATCATAAAACCTAAATCCTAAACCCTAAACCTTAACATTAAACCTTAAACCCTAAACCTAAAGCAGGAATAAATTAAAAAAAAACCTAAACCCTAAAATCTAATAAACTAATACTAAACTTAAACCCTAAAATGGGCGGCAGGAACATCAATCGCTTAGTCTAGATCAGGTGGAGGTGAAAGGCGATTATCCCCAGTGGTGGTGGGGGATCTCGAGGTGGTGGTCAGACTTGTGGTGGTTATGGAGGCAGGAGGAGCAACAGAGATTATTTCCCTGGTAGTGGCGGAGGCCAAGGTGGTATTGATGGGAACTTGAGAAACTGAAGAACAATGTATCCGACCTATTGCTTATCGAACTGTGTCTTTACAATAGAGATGGTTTTAGTTATCTAAAGTTTTTAGTATTGTTTATGCATGCTCATTTTTTATCTATGTTTTGGCTTATGCCGTAGAAAACTTGGTGTGTTTGGTTAATGAAATCAAAAATAAGAATGTTGAATCTGAATTTGTTTTCATTTTCAAAAAAAAAAAAACCAAAAACCCTAAACCCTGAACTAAAACCTGAACCCTAAACCTAAAACCTAAACCCTAAACCCTAAACCCTTGAAACCCTACACCCTCAATGTTAAACCCTAAACCCTAAAACCCTAAACCATAAACCCTAAACCCTAAATTAACCATAAACCCTAAACCTAAACCCTAAAGAGCTAAAAACCTAAAGCAAAACAAAATAAATATTAGAAATAAAATAAATAAAAACCTAAATAATAATAAAATAAAATAAGTAAAATAAAATAAAAACCTAAACTAAAACCTAAACCTAAACTTAAAAATAGAATAAATAAAAAATAAAATCATAATTACAATAAAATAAAATAAAACCTAAACTAAACAAAATAAGAAAAAACCTAAATAAAATAAAAACTATACCTAAATTAAAAATAAAATAAACTTAAAATAAAATAAAATAAAACTAAAATAAACACATAAACCTAAAAAATAAACCTAAAAATAAAACATAATAATTAATAAAAACTTAAACCTAAACCATAAACTAAAAAAATATTAACTTAAAATAAAAATAAAATAAACCTAAACCTGAACTAAAATAATTAAAACCTAAACCTAAAATAAACTAAACTTAATCCTAAACCTAAAAAAAAAAATAAAGAAAAAATAAACTAAACCTAAAGTAAAAAATAACAACAAAAAATAAACCTAAAATAAAAATGAAAAACCTCAACTTACAAAAAATAAAAAATAAAAACATATGCCTAAACCTAAAAATAAAAAATAGATCCTAAACTTAAGAAATAAAATAAAAATTAAACTAAACTATAAAATAAACCAAAACCTAAAAAATAAATTAAATAAAAAATCTAAACTAAAATAAATAGACCAAAAATAAATAAACTAAACTAAATAAAAATAAATTTCACCTAAATATAAATATAAAATAAAATAAACTAACAAAATAAAAAATAAACTTAAACTAAAGAAACCTAAACTCTTAGTTTACTTAATTTTGAAAAAAATAAAATAAATAAATAATCTAAACCTGTGAATTCTAAACCCTAAACCTACCCCACCCTAAACCCTACCACACCCCAAACCAAACCCTAAACCCTCCTAAACACTGAGCCACACTGACCACACTCCCTCACCCCAAACCCCCCAAACTGACCACCCTACTAACCTGAGCCCTAAACTGACCTACCCTGACCCTAAACCCTGACCTAAACCACCTAAACCTGGGCCACCTAAAAGACCTCTAAACCTCCCAAACTCTTAAGAAATTAAAATAAAATAAAATTAAAACCTAAACTAAAACCTAAACTTAAACCTCAACTGAAACCTAAAAATAAAATAAAATAGAAAATAAAAACTAAACTAAAATAAAAGAAAGAAAAAATTAAACTAAACAAAACATAACCTAAAAATAAAAAACTTATATAAAATAAAAACTAAACATAAAATAAAAATAAAATAAATTTGTGATAAAATAAAATAAGAACTAAATAAAAACCTTAACCTAAAAATAAAAACAAAAAATAAATAAATAATAACACCTAAACCATAAACTAAAAAAAGTTAAACCTAAAATATAAATAAAATAAACCTAAACGTAAACTAAAATAAGCTAAACTAAAATAAATAAAACCTAAACCTAAACCTAAAATAAACAAAACTTGAACCTAAACCTAAACTAAATAAAATAACATAAACTAAAAATAAACTTAAGCCTAAAGTAATAAATAAAACCTCAAAAAAACCTAAAATAACCAAAAAAAAAAAATTAAACCTAAACATAAAAGATAAAATAAAAATAAAAATAAACTACAAAAAAATCTAAACCTAAATAATAAACTAAAACAAAAAAAAACTTAAACTAAAATGAATAAATGTAATATAAATAAACCAAAATAAATAAAAATAAAAATAATCCTAAATAAAAATAAATAACAAAATAAACTAAAATAAATAAAAATAAACTAAATAAACTAAATAAAGATAAACATACTACATTACTAATTTTTTTAAATAAAAAACTCTAAACACTAAACTCTAAACCTTAAACCCTAAAAGCCCTAAACCCTAAATCCTAAATCCTAAACCCTAAACCCTAAACCCTAAACCTACAATCCTAAAACCCTAAACCCTAAAACATAAACCCTAAACCCTAAAAAACCCAAAACTTTAAACCCTTAAAAATGATACTCTAAAAACAAAACCTAAACCTAAAACCATAACTAAGCCATAAACCCTAAACCTCTAACCCTAAACCCTAAACCAAACCTAAACTCTAAAAATACACTAAAACCTAAACCTAAACTTAAACCTAAACTACCAAACCATACCCTAAACCCTAAATTCTAAGCCCTAAACCCCAAACCTTAAACTTAAAACCCTAAACCCTAAACCTTAAACCTTAACCTTAAACCCTAAACCCTAAACCTAAACCTAAAGTAACTAAATAAATTAAAAAATAAACCTAAACCCTAAAACCTAATAAACCTAATCCTAAACCTAAACCCTAAGAATGGGCAGAACCTTGACAGTAGGAACATCACCTTCAACCAAGCTCAGTCTAGATCTGGCAGTGGAGGTGATGGCGTAGGCGGTGGTTATACAAGTGGTGGTGGGGGATCTGGAGGTGGTGGTCAGACTAGTGGTGGTTATGGAGACAGGAGGAGCGACGGAGTTAATAGTCGTGGTGGTGGCAGAGGGCTAGATCGGGGATATGATGGTAGATACCACAAATTGAAAGGCTGCAGTGGTATTGATGGGAATTTGAGAAACTAAAGAATGATGGATCCGATCTATTGCTTATTGAACTGTGTCCTTACAGTAGAGACGGTTCTAGTTATCTAAGGTTTTTGGTATGCTCTATGTATGCTCATTTTTTATCTATGTTTTCGCTTATGTCGTAGAAAACTTGGCGTGTTACTTGGTCAATGAAATACAAAAGAAGAATATTGAATCTGAATTTGTTTTCTTTTTTTTAAAAAAAGACCAAAAACCCTAAACCCTGAACTAAAACCTGAACCCTAAACCTAAAACCTAAACCCTAAACCCTAAACCCTTGAAACCCTAAACCCTAAACCCTAAATGCTAAACCCTAAACCCTAAAACCCTAAACCATAAACCCTAAACCCTAAATTAACCATAAACCCTAAACCTAAACACTAAAAAGCTAAAAACTAATCCAAAACAAAATAAAAACTAGAAATAAAATAAATAAAAACCTAAATAATAATAAAATAAAAAAATAAAATAAAATAAAATGAAACTAAAACCTAAACCTAAACTTAAAATAAAAATAAATAAAAAATAAAAAATAATTACAATAAAATAAATAAAAAACTAAACTAAAAAAAAAAGAAAAAACCTAAATAAAATAAAAACTATACCTAAAATAAAAACAAAATAAACTTAAAATAACATAAAATAAAAACTAAATAAACACCTAAACCTAAAAAATAAACCTTAAAATAAAACATAAAAATTAATAAAAACTTAAACCTAAACCCTAAACTAAACAAATATTAACCTAAAATAAAAATAAAATAAACCTAAACTTAAATTAAAATAAATAAAACCTAAAAATAAAATGAACTAAACCTAAACCTAAACCTAAATTAAAAAAAAGAAAATAAACTAAAAATAATACTAAACCTAAAGTAAAAAATAAAAATAAAAAATAAACCTAAAATAAAAATGAAAAACCATAACTTTTAAAAAAAAATGTTAATTTAAACCTAAAAATAAAAAATAGATCCTAAACCTAAGAAATAAAAAAAATAAAACTAAACTATAAAATTAACCTAAACCAAAAATAAACTAAATAAAAATCTATCTAAAATAAATATACCAGAATAAATAAACTAAAATAAATAAAAATAAATTTCACTAAATAAATATAAAATAAAATAAACTAATATAAATAAAAATAAACTTAATAAACTAAAGAAACCTAAACCTCGGTTTGCTTAATTTAATAAAATAATAATAAATAAATAAAACCCTAAACCCCAAACTAAAACTCCACAACCCTGACCTAAACCTAAAACCCAAAACCCTAGGCCCTCCCTAAACCTAAAACCCTAAACCTGACCCTACCTGAAACCCTAACTAAGTAAACCCTGAGCCCTAAACACTAAAGAGCTCACCCAAAACCACCTAACCCAAAAACCCCAAACTCCAAACCCTAAACCCCCACAACCTAACCCTCCCTAAAACCACAAAACCTAAACCTAAAACCCTAAACCCTAAAGCCTAATGATGAAACCCTAAACCCTAAAACCTAAAAGCCCTAAACCTTAAAGCCTAAACACTAAACCCACTAAGCTGCCAAACCCAACCACAACACTAAACTTTAAATCCTAAAACCTAAACCTAAATAAATTAAATAAATATAAAATAATCCTAAACCCTAAAGATTAATAAACCTAAACCTAAACCTAAACTTAAAACCTAATAAGAAGAACCTTACGATAGGAACATCACCATCAACTAAGCTCAATCTAGATCTAAGGGTGGAGGCGAAGGTGGAGGCGATAATTTTCACAGTAGTGGTAGGGATCTGGAGGTGCTAGTGGATATGGAGGTGGTGGTAAGAGCGGTGGTGGTTATGGAGGCAGGAGGAGTGTTTGTCGTAGAGGGATAAATAGGGTATTTGATGGCAGATCCTCCTACTCGAGAGGTGGTGGTGGTTCTGATGGGAACTGGAGAAATTGATGATCGATCGATCTGATATGCTTCTTGTGGAACTGTGTCTTTACAGTAGAGATAATTCTTATTATCTATGGGTTTTTGATTTGCTATATGCATGCTCATATTTTATCTATATCTTCACTTGTGTCTTAGAAAACTTGGTGCTCTACTTGGTTGGCTAAATCGAAAAGAAGAAATATTGAATATGAATTTTTTCTCTCTTAAAAAATAACACCCTAAATTAGAACATAAACCCTAAACCTAAAACCTAAACCCTACAAAAAATGAAAAACCCTAAACACTAAGCCCTAAAGCCTAAACCTTGAACCCTAAAGCCTAAAATAAACAATAAACCTAAAATAAACTAAACCCTAAACCCAACCCTAAAAAAACCAATAACCATAAACCCCAAACCCAAAACCCTAAACCTAAAAAATCATAAGCCTAATTTAAACTAAACCCTAAACCTTAAACCATAATTCCTAAATAATAAACACTCCCTAATCCTAAACAGTGACCTAAACCTGAGCCCCAAACCCCTGAGCCTAAACCCTAAACCCTAAACCTAAACTGACCAAAACCTAAACCTAAACCTAAACCTAAACCTAAACCAAAACCTCCTGACCTGGCCAAACCCTGAGCTGAGCTGAGCCAAAAACCCAAACTGGCTGAGGCCCTAAACCTGAAATAAAACAAAACCTAAACATAAAAAACTAAATAAACCTAGCTCCTAAATTAAAATCCTAAACCTAAAAATGAAATGTAATAAACTACTAAAAATAAACCTAAAACTTAACCTAAAAAAATAAACTAAAATAAATGAATATAAATAAACATAAAATAAATAAACTAAATTAAATAAAAAATAAAATAAACCTAAATAAAATAAAAGTAAAATAAACTAAAATAAATTTAAAATGAACTAAATAAATAAAATAAACCTAAACCTCATTTGCTTAATTTAAAACATTTTAATTAATAAAAAAAAAACCCTCTAAACCCAAAACCCCAAATCCTAAATCCTAAACCCTAAACCCTAAACCCTAGACCCTAAATCTTAAACCTAAATCCTAAACCCTAAACAACCCCAAGCCTAACCCACTAAACCCTAAACCCTAAACCTAAACATTAAACCCTTAACCTTAAACCCTAAAACCCTAAACCCTAAACCCTAAAACCTAAAACATATACTAACCCTAAATCATAAGCTATCCCTAAATCCCAAACCCTAAACCCTAAAAATCCTAAACTCTAAAGCCTAAACCCTAAACCCTAACCAAAAAACTGTAAACCCTAACTGTATTGGAGGTGCTAATGGATCAGGAGGTGTTGGTAGATATGCAGGTGGTTGTTACAGAGATGAGAGAAGAGACAATGGTTACATCCATTATGTTGGTGGAAGGATAGATCAAAAATATGATGGTAGATCTTGCTACTTAAGAGGTAAGGGTGGTTCTAATGGGAACTAAAGAAACTAAAAAATGATTGATCCAATCTGCTACTTAGGAACTGTCTTTTATAGAGAGCAGTTCTAGTTATCTAGGGTTTTGATTTGCTTTATGCACACTCATTTTTTATCTATGTCA
The DNA here is from genome assembly GCA_021442155.1 of Cymbidium sinense. Lineage (NCBI taxonomy): Eukaryota > Viridiplantae > Streptophyta > Magnoliopsida > Asparagales > Orchidaceae > Cymbidium > Cymbidium sinense. The sequence goes on along the minus strand of CM038214.1, from coordinate 7,754,501 downwards.
TCTTGTATCTTAGAAAACTTGGTCTACTACTTGGTTGGATGAAATAAAAAAAGAAATGATTGATTTATTCTCTATTAAAAACACCTTAAACCTTAAACTCTAAACCATAAATTGAAACCTTAAACCCTAAAAACCCTAAAAACCCTAAAACTCTAAACTAAAATCCTAATCTGCAAACCCTAAACCATAAACTAACTTAAACCCTAAACCCTAAACTAACCATCCTAAATCAAATCCTAAACTATTCAAACCCAAACTCAAAACCCTAACACTAAAACTTAAATCCTAAACTCTAAACTAAACCTAAACCTAAAATCCACCCAAAACCTAAACCCTAAACTCTACAACCCTAATCCCTAAACCAAAACCCCAAACCTTAAACCTTAACCCCTAAACCCTAAAATCCTAAACCGTAAACCCTAAACCCTAAACCTAGGAAATAAAAGGGGCTTAATTCAATTGGCTCTTGATTAATAGTTAATTAGATTAAGGGACTTAATTAATCACTCTTATAGTTTTCCCACACATGTAGACTAACCTTAATTTCATTAAACTCCTTTAGGTTATTAAACACCTAAAGATCTACCCCGTGATTTAATTAATTATGCTTAGGGTTTAGGGTTTAGTGTTTAGGCTTTAAGGTTTAGGGTTTTTAGGGTTTATGGTTTAGCATTTTGGGTTTTAGGTTTTGGGTTTTAGGTTTACAGTTTTGGGTTTGGTGTTTAGGATTTTAGGCTTTAGGGTTTAATTAGGGTTGTGTTTAGGTTTAAGTATAGGTTTAGGGTTTAATTTAGGGTTTAGGGTTTAGGGTTAGGGTTTTATTTTAATATATTTTTTTTATTTCTGGGGTTTAGGGTTTATAGTTTAGGATTTAGGTTTAGGGTTTAGGTTTTATTTTAGGGTTTAGGGTTTTTGGTTTTTTTAATAGAGAACAAATTCAGATTCAACATTTCTTCTTTTTGATTTGATCAACCAAGTAACACACCAAGTTTTCTAAGACATTAGGGATGACATAAATAAAAAATGAGCACACATAGAGCAAATCAAAAACTCAAGATAACTAGAACCGTCTCTACTGTAAAGACACGATTCCATAAGCAGAAAATCAGATCATCCATTCTTCAGTTTCTCCAATTTCCATCAAAACCATCTCGGCCTCTCGAGTAGCAGGATCCACCATCATATCCCGATCTCTCCCTTTGCCACCATCATGCCTGTAACCTCCGTTGCTCCTCACAACTCCATAACTACCACTGCTCTGATCACCACCTCCATATCCACCAGCACCTCCAGATCCCCCACCAGCACTGCGATAACTGCTGCCTCTGCCTTTACCTCCACCATGAAATATAGACTAAGCCTAGTTGACAATGATGTTCCTATCATCAAGGTTATGCCCATTCTTAGGGTTTAGGTTTAGGTTTGGGTTTAGGTTTATTAGGTTTTATAGTTTAGGTTTATTTTTTATTATATTTAGTTACTTTAGGTTTAGGTTTAGGGTTTGGGGTTTAGGGTTTAGGGTTTAGGGTTTAAGGTTTATGTTTAAAGTTTAGGATTTAGGCCTTGGGGTTTATGGTTTATGGTTTACCAAATAAAAAAAAAACATTATCATTTAATGACTAATAAAATAAGATAAAATAAAATGCAATTGAAAATTGACAAAAAATAGTATTTCACAAAATGATTTAAATCCCAGAGAAAATAAAAATTGATTTTATAGAAGGCCAACCAAGCTTTGTCAAACAAGTTGAAACCCATATCATCATCAGATTACTCATCAGGCTCTTCCTTCTTCTCTTCCACTATAGCACCCAGACTAGCAGCAGTAGTAGGAGTAGTAGAAGCATCATGCACAGCAGCCACATCAAATTTACTAGGATCCTTCAAATACTCCCAAACCATCTCAGCCTGAGTGTATGTGTAATTAGTGGAGATCATGATAGTTAGGACCTTCTTGTAGACATTGATGAACATATGGGATGCTGTAGCAAGGGTGGGATAATAGAGGGCTAGTGAGAGAGAAGTGATCATTAAAAGGGCTTGGAAAACTTCTCGATGAGTTTATCTTTAGTGAGGTCAAGCACCTCAGGACTGAACACTGATCGATCATCATACACAGACTAGACAATAAGGCCATAAGAGATTTTCCTAGTCCCTAGCTTAGCGAGGAGAGAAGCCTCTAAGGATCCCACCTTATCGACTTTTCTAATCATCTCAATCGGGGTGATAATTTCAATAAAACCTGGAAGAAAGAAGTCTGTGAAGGATCCAAACTAGTGCTACCTGGAGGAACCATAAATCCAATAAGTGCAACAAGACCAACATGGGCAGGAACACCAACTTCATATTTTGCAACCTCTTCACTGACCTCTTTAAAGTCACCTCTCATAAAAATTAGCTCAATCACGATTTAGGGTTTAGGTTTTAGGGTTTATGCTTTTAGGTTTTGTGTTTTGGGTTTAGGGTTTAGGGTTTAGGGTTTAGGGTTTGGGATTAGGATTTAAGGTTTAGGGTGTAGAGTTTAGCGATATTTAGGGTTTAGGATTTAAGGTTTAGGATTGTAGGTTTAGCGTTGTATGTCTACGGTTTAGGGTTTAGGGTTTAAGATTTAGGGTTTAGGTTTTTTTTAAATTAAGTAAACTGGTAGGTTTATGTTTATATAGTTTATTTTTCATTTATTTTAATTTATTTTATTTTTTATTTTTATTTAAGTTTATTTTTTATATTTAGTTTATTTTATTTATTTTTTTTATTTATTTCTAGTTTAGTGTTTTTATTTCACTTTATCTTTTAGGTTTAGGTTTAGGTTAATTTTTTGTTGAGTTTTATTTTTATTTAATCTTTTAGGTTTAGGTTATACTTTTATTTTTAGGTTTATGTTTAGGTTTATATTTTATTTTTTTATGTTTAGGTTTTAGGTTTTTTATTTAGGTTTATTTTAAGGTTTTACTTTCTAGTTTAGGTTTAGGTTTATTTTTAGTTTATTTTATTTTATTTAGTTTAGGTTTAGGTTTAGGTTTTATTTATTTTAGTTTACTTTATTTTAGTTTAGGTTTTGGTTTATTTTATTTTGTTTATTTTTATTTTTATTTTAAGTTTAGTTTTCTTTTTTAGTTTAGGGTTTATGTTTTATTTTTTATTTATTTTTAGGTTTATTTTTTAGGTTTAAGCTTTTATTTAAGGTTTATTTTATTTTTATTTTATGTTTAGTTTGTATTTTATTTAGGTTTCTTATTCTAAGGTTTATTATATTTTTTTAGTTTAGTTTATGTTTTTATTTATTTAATTTTATTTTAGTTTTATTTTATTTTATTTTATTTTTAGATTTAGGTTTTGGTTTTATTTTAGGTTTTTAGTTTATTTTCTTTATTTTATTATTTTAGTTTTATAAGTTTTTTATTATTTTATTAATGAGTTTAGTTTAGGTTTGGGGTTTAGGTTTTGGAGTTTAGAGTTTAGGGTTTTGGAGTTTAGGGTTTTAGTGTTTATGGTTTTAGGGTTTAGGGTTTAGGGTTAAGGTTTAGGGTTTAGGATTTAAGGTTTAAGCTTTAAGGTTTAGCATTTTTAAGGTTTAGGGTTTGAGGTTTAGGGTTTATGGTTTGGGGTTTAAGGTTTAGGGTTTAGGGTTTGGGGTTTAGGGTTTTAGGGTTTAAGGTTTAAGGTTTACAGTTTAAGGTTATGGTTTTTTTTCCCTTTTTGATTATTTTTTTATTTTTAAGGTTTAGGGTTTAGGGTTTAGGGTTTAGGTTTTAGGTTTCAGGTATAGGGTTTAGGTTTTAGTTTAGGGTTTAGGGTTTGGTTTTTTCAAAGAGAACAAATTCAGATTCAACATTTCTTCTTTTTGATTTGATCAGCCAAGTAACACACCAAGTTTTCTAAGACATTAGGGATGACATAAATAAAAAATGAGCACACATAGAGCAAATCAAAAACTCAAGATAACTAGAACCGTCTCTACTTTAAAGACACGGTTCCATAAGCAAAAAATTAGATCAGCCATTCTTCAGTTTCTCCAATTTCCATCAAAACCATCTCGGCCTCTCGAGTAGCAGGATCCAACATCATATCCCCGATCTCTCCCTTCGCCACCATCATGCCTGTAACCTCCGTTGCTCCTCACAACTCCATAACTACCACTACTCTGATCACCACCTCCATATCCACCAGCACCTCCGATCCCCCACCAAAGACTGCGATAATCTTCGCTTTACCTCCACCATGAAATATAGACCTAGTTGACAATGATGTTCTCATCAAGGTTATGCCCATTCTTAGGGTTTAGGTTTAGGGTTTGGGTTTATTAGTTTTATAGTTTAGGTTTATTTTTTATTATATTTAGTTACTTTAGGTTTAGTTTAGGTTTGGGGTTTAGGTTTAGGTTTAGGGTTTAAGGTTTAGTTTAAAGTTTAGATTTAGGCCTTGGGGTTTATGGTTTTTTTTAACTCAAATGATTCCATAATAAATAAGAAATTACCAAATAAAATAAAACATTATCATTTAATGACTAATAAAATAAGATAAAATAAAATGCAATTGAAAATTGACAAAAATAGTATTTCACAAAATGATTTAAATCTAGAAAATAAAAATTGATTTTATAGGCCAACCAAGCTTTGTCAAACAAGTTGAAACCCATATCATCATCGACTCATCGCTCTTCCTTCTTCTCTTCTTCCACTATAGCTGCAAGTAGTAGTAGTAGAAGCATCATGCAGCAAATTTACTAGGATCCTTCAAATACTCCCAAACCATCTCGGTGTATGTGTAATTAGTGGAGATCATAGGACCTTCTTGTAGACGTTGATGAACATATGGGATGTCAGAGGTGGGTGGGATAAGAGGGCTAGTGAGAGAAGTGATCATTAAAAGGGCTTGGAAAACTTCTGATGAGTTCATCTTTAGTGAGGTCAAGCACCTCGTGATCAACACCGATGATCATCATACAGACTAGACAAGGCCATAAGAGACCTAGTCCCTAGCTTAGGAGGAGAGAAGCCTGAGGATCCCACCTTATCGACTTTTCTAATCATCTCAACGGGGTGATAATTTCAATAAAACCGGAAGAAAGAAGTGAAGGATCCAAACTAGTGCTACGGAGGAACCATAAATCCAATAAGTTCAACAAGACCAACATGGGCAGGAACACCAACTTCATATTTTGCAACCTCTTCACTGACCTCTTTAAAGTCACCTCTCATAAAAATTAGCTCAATCACAGTTTAGGGTTTAGGTTTTAGGCTTTTAGGGTTTATGCTTTTAGGTTTAGTTTTGGGTTTTTGGTGGATTAGATTTAAGGTTTAGGGTGTAGTAGGATTTTTAGGGTTTAGGATTTTATAGATTGTTTAGGGTATGTAGGTTTAGGGTTTAGGGTTTAAGATTTAGGTAGGTTTTTTTTTTTTAAATTAAGTAAACGGTAGGTTTATGTTTATATAGTTTATTTTTCATTTATTTTAATTTATTTTATTTTTTATTTTATTTAAGTTTATTTTATATTTAGTTTATTTTATTTATTTATTTTTTATTTATTTCTAGTTTAGGGTTTTATTTCACTTTATCTTTAAGTTTAGGTTTAGTTTATTTTTTTGTTGAGTTTTATTTTATTTAATCTTTAGGTTTAGTTATAATTTTATTTTATGTTTAGGTTTATATTTTTTTTATGTTTAGGTTTTAGGTTTTATTTTAGGTTTATTTTAAGGTTTTACTCTAGTTTAGGTTTAGGTTTATTTTAGTTTATTTTATTTTATTTAGTTTAGTTTAGGTTTTTATTTATTTTAGTTTACTTTATTTTAGTTTAGGTTTTGGTTTGTTTTATTTTGTTTATTTTTAATTTTATTTTAAGTTTAGTTTTCTTTTTTAGTTTAGGGTTTATGTTTTATTTTTTATTTATTTTTAGGTTTATTTTTTTAGGTTTTTTCTTTATTTGGTTTTTTTTATTTTATTTTTTTATTTATTTATTTTATTCTTAGGTTTATTATATTTTTTTTAGTTTAGTTTATGTTTTATTTATTTAATTATTTTTAGTTTTGGTTTATTTTATTTTATTTTATTTTAGATTTAGGTTTTTTATTTTAGGTTTTTTAGTTTATTTTATTTTATTATTTTAGTTTTAAGTTTTTATTTATTTTATTATTATTTTATTTTAGGTTTTTTTTAGGTTTTAGGGTTTGGTTATTGGGGTTTTAGGTTTATGTAGGGTTTAGAGGTGGTTTAGGTTTAGGATTTAGGTTTATTTTAGCATTTTTAAGGTTTAGGGTTTGAGTTTAGGTTTATGGTTTGGGTTTAAGGTTTAGGGTTTAGTTTGGGGTTTAGGGTTTTAGGGTTTAGTTTAAGGTTTGATTTTTTTTTCCTTTTGATTATTTTTTTATTTTTAAGGTTTAGGGTTTAGGTTTTAGGGTTTAGGTTTTAGGTTTCAGGTTTAGGGTTTAGGTTTTAGTTTAGGGTTTAGGTTTTACTTTTTTTTTTAACAAAGAACAAATTGATTCAACATTTCTTCTTTCAATTTTGTCAACTAAGTAACACACAAAAGTTCTCTAAGACACAAGCCATGACATAAATAAAAATGAGCATGCATAAAGCAAATCAAAACCCTAGATAACTAGAATCATTTATTATAAAGACAGCCCATACAGTTAGATTGGCCATTCTTCAATTTCTCCATCAAAAATCACCTCTCGAAAGGTGGGATCCACCATCATATCCTGATCTCTCCACCACCATAGTAACCTCCATCAGTTCCATGTATTTTAGTTTATTTTATTATAAAGTTTTAGTTTAGGTTTAGTTTTAGGTTTTAGTTTATGGTTTAAGGTTATAAGTTTAAGGTTTAGGTTTAGGTTTAGGGTTGTAGGTTTGAGGGTTTAGGTTTAGTTTTAGATTTAGGTTTAGGGTTTAATTTTGGGCTTTAGGTTTAGAGTTTATGATTTAAGGTTTAGGTTTAGGGTTTTGATTTAGATTTATGGTTTTAGGGTTAGTTTTAGGATTTATGGTTTTAAGTTAGGGTTTAGGTTGGGTTATTTTATTTTATTTATCTATTTTATTATTTTTTTATTTTTAGATCTGCATAGGGTTTAGGGTATAAGTTTTGATTTGGGTTTGGTTTTAGTTTAGGTTTATTTTAAATTAAACCCATAGGTTTAAGTTTTTCTAGTTTACTTTTAAGGTTTAGGGTTAGCTTTAGGTTTTTTTTCTTTTTAAATTAAGTCAACCGATAAGTTTAGGGTTATTTAGTTTATTTAGTTTATTTTTTATTTATTTTAGTTTATTTAATTTATTATTTTTATTTAAGTTTATTTTTTATTTTTATTTAGTTTAATTTATTTATTTTGGGTTTATGAATTTTAGTTTAGGTTTTTTATTTTAGTTTATTTTTTTAGATTTAGGTTTAGGTTTAGGTTTATTTTTTAGTTGAGATTTATTTTATTTTATTTTTTAGGTTTAGGTTTTGTTTTTAATATTTAGGTTTAGGTTTATGTTTTTATTTTATTTTTATGTTTAGATTTTAGGTTTATTTTTAGATTTTATTTTAGTTATGATTAGTTTAGTTTATTTTATTTTATTTATTTAGTTTAAGATTAGGTTTATTTTAGGTTAATTTAGGTTTAGGGTTAGGTTTTATCTATTTTAGTTTAGTTTATTTTAGTTTAGGTTCAGGTTTATTTTATTTTGTTTATTTTATTTATATTTTAGGTTTAGGTTTTTTTTCTTTAGGGTTTAAGTTTTTTTTAAAGTTTTTTTAAGTTTTATTTAGTTTTATTTTAATTTTAGGTTTATTTTATTTTATTTTACATTTATTTTTTTATTTTTTAGGTTTTATTCTTCATTTATTTTATTTTAGTTTAGTTTAGGTTATTAATTATTTTATTTTAGTTTATTTTATTTTATTTTATGTTTAGGTTTAAGTTTAGTTTAGGTTTTATTTTATTTTATTTTATTTTATTTAGGTTTTTTTTATTTTTTTTTATGTTTTATTTAATTTATGTTTAGGTTTAGTTAGGTTTTATGGTTATGATTTTGGGTTTAGGGTTTTAGGGTTTTAGTTTAGGGTTTTAGGGTTTTTTAGTTTTTTTAGGGTTTTAGTTTAGGTTTAGGGTTATTTTAGGGTTTGGTTTTAGTAGTGATTTAGGGTTCAAGTTTTATTAGGTTTATTTTAAATTAAGTAAACCCTAGGTTTAAGTTTTAGTTTTTTTAAGGTTTTAGGGCTTTTGGTTTTTTCAAAACAAAGTAAACTAGTAGGTTTGTTATTTTTATTTATTTTTTTATTTTATTTAATTTTAAATTTTATTTATGTTTATTTTTTATTTTATTTAGCATAATTTATTAATTTTTTCTATTTATTTTAATTTAGGCTTTTTTATTTTAGTTTATTTTAGGTTTAGGTTTGGGTTTAAGTTTATTTTCTAGTTGAGATTTATTTTATTTTATTTTAGGTTTAGATTTTATTTTTTTATTTTAGGTTTATTAGGATTTTATTTTGTTTTTTTATCTTTATATTTTAGGTTTTTATTTAGGATTATTTTTAGATTTTATTTTTTAGTTTAGGATTAAGTTTATTTTTGGTTTATTATATTTTATTTAGTTTAGGTTTAGGTTTAGGTTTGGTTTATTTTAGGTTTAGGCTTTAGATTTATTTATTTTAGTTTAGTTTATTTAGTTTAGGTTTAGGTTTATTTTATTTGTCTTATTTCATTTTATTTTGGTTTAGGTTTTTTTCTTTAGGGTTTAGGTTTTATTTTTTTATTTATTTTTAGGTTTTCTTAGGTTGGTTTTATTTTATTTTATTTTATTTTTTTTAGCATATTTATTTTATTTTACATCTTTTATTTTGTTTTTTATTCTTAGTTTTTATTTTAGATTTTATTTAGTTAATTATTTTTATTTTAGTTTATTAATTTTATTTTAGTTTTACGTTTAGGTTTTAATTTTAGGTTTTTATTTTTATTTAGGTTTTATTTATTTATATTTAGGTTTTATTTAGTTTAGGTTTTGTTTTTTATGGTTTAGTTTAGGGTTTAGGGTTTAGGGGTAGGGTCTGGCAATTTTTAGAGGTTTAGTGGTTTTAGTTTGGGTAGAGGTTTAGGGTTAGCTTAGGGTTTAGGTATAGATTTTGATTTGGTTCAAGTTTTAGTTTAAATTTATTTTAAATGTAATCATGTAGGTTTAAGTTTTTTTTTTATTTTACTTTATGGTTTAGGGTTTGGGTAGGGTTTAGTTTTTTTTAAATTAAGTAAACCGAAGTTTAAGGTTATTTATATTATTTAGTTTATTTTATTTATTTTAGTTTCTTTTATTTTAAGTTTTATTTATGTTAATTTTATTTTTTTAATTTTTATTTATAGGTTTATTTATTTTAGTTTAGGATTATTGTTTAGTTTATTTTAAGTTTAGTTTAGGTTTAGTTTATTTTTATGAGATTTATTTTATTTTATTTTTAGGTTTAGATTTTACTTTTATTTTAGGTTTATGTTTAGGTTTTATTTTATTATTTTATCTTTAGAGTTTAGGTTTTATTTTAGGTTTATTTTATATTTTATTTTAGTTAGGATTAGGTTTATCTTTTAGTTTATTTTAATATATTTAGTTTAGGTGTTTAGTTTAGTTTTAGGTTTAGGCTTTTATTTATTTTAGTTTAGGTTTAGGTTTATTTATTTTATTTTTAGGGGGTTTTTCTTTATGTTTTATTTTATTTTATTTTTTTTAGGTTTAGTTTTAGGTTTTATTTAGTTTTATTTTATTTTTTTTAGGTTTATTTTATTTGTATTTTACATTTAGTTCATATTTTAGGTTTTATTCTCAAGGTTTATTTTATTTCTTTAGTTTAGTTTAGGTTATTAATTATTTTATTCTAGTTTATTTGATTTTATTTAGGTTTAGGTTTAAGTTTAGTTTAGGTTTTATTTTATTTTATTTTTATATTTTATTTATTTTTTATTTATTTATTTTATTTCTAGGTTTTATTTATTTAGGTTTGAATTTTAGGTTTAGGGTTTGGGTTTAGTGTAGGTTTGTGGCAGGTTTTTAGTTTTTTGGGTAGGGTAGGTGGATATAGGGTTTAGATTTTGGTTTAGGGTTTAGGGTTTGGGTTTAAGGTTGTTTTAGGTTTAGGGATTAGGGTTAGTTTTAGGGTTTAGGGTTTAAGGTTTAGGATTTAGGATTTTTTGTGGGAAACCCTATATAGGGGGAATTTTACTGCCACAAGAAAGGGTTACAAGGTCCTTAAAGGGGATAAACTCCACAACTATTGCTCAAAGAGCTACAATCAGCCTAAAGAGTAAATCCCTATTTAAATACAACCAAAAGCAAAATAAAAGAGTAAGGAAAGCAATAGATACAAATTGATTAACAAGATAAGCCAATGGAAGATTAGGGCCAAAGCTCTTCAGGATGAGAGAATGCATGACACTATGGAGCAAACCTACAAGAGAACAAGAGAATTGCACCTGCAAAATTGTAGAAAAAAAAGAAATTAGAGCAGTTAAGGTAATACAGACAGAGTGAAAAATGAAAGCAGCATAAACTAAAAAAGATAATAAGGAAGTGTGATAGAAGGCTCAGGCTTAGTCACACAAGGTTGGGATAGATGCAAATATGAGCATCCATACTTCAGCAGAAGGGTTACATCACAAGAGCTACTACCAAACCAAAAGGAGTGAAATCATCACACCATGATAGCCAACAAACCTATACCATTTGTTGAAAGTCTTTTGAGCCTTAGTACCGCAAACCAAAGCAAAGCCTATCAATAGAAAAGAAAGCAAAGAAGAGAATGGGTGGGATCCCATGTGAGTAAATGTCATCATATTAGGCACTATGTCATGAGAATCCCAACACAAATGAAAGTGAACCATCATTGTCAGGTCTACCATATTTTAATTAGGTCCAAGGGTTTAATTAGATCCATGAAGACCCACCACAAGAAAATAGCGTAAAAGAAAAGTGAGGTAAGAAGCATAAAAGACCAATAGAAGACCTATCAAATCCAAAGAAGGTAAAATAAAATAGCATGGAATTAACCCCATCCCAATCATATGAGATAAATATTAAACAAATATGGTAACCAAGTAAATAGGGATATACACTAGAAAAGAAGTGTAATGAAAGAAAGAAGTTAACAACCTCCGGGTTACGGTTAAAACTGCAAGTGTAAGGCAAGATAGCATATCCCAAGCCCAAATTACCACAAGAATTGTAGTCTATCAGAGAGGAGATGGGAATGCAATGGTAGACTAGATGAACCATAAGGCACAGGTAATAAGCTGCTCCCCACCACAAATAACTCCAAGTAAAGATAATTAGAGAGACAATCCCAGAATCAGCTTGTTGAGCTGAAAACTCAGTAATCTAGTTCAGCCTACAACCAAGACATAAGAGCCATAAATCCACCCATTCAGTAAACAATGCATAGGTTAAAATCAAATTAGGCAAAAGCATAATCTCGATCTACACAAATATAAACCAAGAGGAAGATAATAAGAAGTTAAGTAGATCTCAAACATCGTGATCAAGCATTAGTAATCAAAAAAACATTCAGAAAAGCAATAGGCAACAAACAGCCAACAACCACAAAGATAACTTGCTGGACATAGGACCCAAAAATCTAATAGCCAACAATAAAAACAACAATACAATTATTGCACCCACCATATGATAAGCCAGTGAAAAGCAGAGATGCAAAAAAGAAACAAAATGGGTTCAAAAGATAGTCAACATAGAAATCCTTCAAGGTAAAGATGAGGTGTTTGCAAAATCAAAATCCTGGAAAAGCAAGAAAGAAACCATAAAGTAAGACTAATCTTGTAAAGAGATAATAAAAATAACCAGAAAATTGCAGTTTCTCGCCTGACAGGTTGGGAAGATGGGGTTCACAAAATCAATCAGCAAAATAACTCCAAAAGCACACTACCGAGCATGATAGATAGCCCCAGTAGCAGCTTGCTGGGCATAAAACCCAATGATCCAGTTCAACCAACAACCAAGATAGGAAAAAACAACAAGTTGGCCATAAAACCACCCATTCAAAATAGACAATGCATAAGAAAAATTCTAGGTAGATAATGAAGTGGAATGGCCAAGTCTAGCTGAACTAAGATGGAAAAAATAGCAGCAGTTTACATAGGCCTCAAACATGTGATGATCAACTGCAGCCCTATTGCAAACAACAATAATAAACAGAAAAGCAAAAGCCACCATGTAAAAACCTCAAAAGAGGCTGGTGATAAGATCCCAAAACCCGAAGCGTTTTGTTGAGCATTAATCCAGGTTCAACAACCAAGATAATAACTACCAACAAGGGCCAAAAATCCACCCATTCGAAAAAAAGGTGCATAGGTTAATATCCAATTAGGCAATAGCATAATCACAAAGATCTGTACAATTCTAACAGAACCAATAAGGAAAAAATAGCAACAGATTAGGTAGACTTCAACATCGTGATCACCGCAAAGTTGCAAATAGCAAAAATAAGGGGCAACAAAGAAGTAACTCCAAACTTAAAACAATTAGAAAACAATAAGCAACAAATAGCCACCATCCACAAAGGCAACCTGCTGGATAATGGACCTGATAATCCAACAGCCAACAAATAAAATATCACTACGATTATTACACCAACCATAAGATAAGCCAAAAAAGAACAGTGGGGCAACATAGCCACAGAAAGGGTTCAAAAGTAAACCATCAATGAGATCCTTCAAGACAAAAGAGAGCAGAGGAAATGAACTACCATCCTAAAAAAAATATCGAAAGGAAATCATTAAGTAAGTCCAATCCTACAAAGAGACAATAATAACAAGGGTATTGCGTTTCTCCTTACGTTGGGAGATGAGGTTAGCAAATACAAGCAAACCAACCCCAAGAGCAAAGATGAAGGACAAAAGGCCCAAATCCAATAAGAATTAAAACATCAAAATAGATATTACACCCACCATAAGAAAAGCCAGTTAAAAGTAATGGTACAACATTGGTTATAAAGTGGTCCAAAGGAAAACCATCTTTAAGATCCATCAAGACACATAATATCGCCGCCAGTAATCCCACAAAGATCGCATGTAATGATGGAAATTAGGAAATAATTCCAATCCTGCAGAGAAGAAGTTATAATAGCAAAGATATAGCAATTTCTCTCTGCACAGGTTGTGGAGGTAAGGTTATGGAATATAGGAGGGGCTAAAACCATAATAAGGAAAAGAATAACAGATAACTTAGGGCCAACCATAAGGTTATAGTAAGTATAACATTTAAACATTGAGACAAGTGCCCAAAATATAATTCTAGAAGAGGAAAAGAGGAAGAACACAACTTTAATCATAAAATGAGAAATAGAGATAGTAGGATCCATAATCAAAATATTGATGTCAAGAGGTATATCCCTGTTGATCAAAAAATAAAGCAAAAAATAAAGCATAAAGTAATACATCTCCCTCCAGCAAACATGAAACACCTTACCATTAAAAGTGGAAGCAGTAGAAGTAGTAAGGCCCCATTTAAGGTTGGGAGAGTTAAACCAACAATAGATGCCAAAAATATCAGCAAATAACTAGCAAGGGGTATCAGGATGCAGCAGCAAATTCCAAATGAACATCAACACATTAATAGTAGGAATAGCAGAAGCAGTAAGCCCCCAATTAAAGCTAGGGTAATTAAACCAATAACAAGGGATATCAGGATGATGCATCAGCAAATTCTCAAGAAATAGCAACACTAAATAGAAAATAATCATGCAATTAATCAGGTAATATAGTAGATCATTCCAATAGGTTGGATTAATTTATGAGATAAGGGAGTCTAGTATTGTCTAGATTCACCAATCGATGTAAATGTTTAGGAAGAGTAAGTTGATCAAAGAATTTTATACCATCCAATCTAGCACCCAGATTGGCAAGGTAATCAACACATGCATTACCCTCACGCCATACATGAGAGATTTTAAAATAGAGTTGAGAAAGGAGAGCTCTAGTCTACTTGAGAAGATAGTACAATTCTGCACTACCCATTTTGGTGGAAGTCAAAAGATCAATCAACAGCAGGGCATCCACCTCAATCCAAATATTGAGCCAACCTTTTTGAAGGCAAATCTCAAGAGCTTTGTATAATGCCATTAGCTTAGTAAAAGGAACAGAGCAAGTATTAAGGGGGTACGCAAAAGCACATAGGACTTTACCATTAGGGTTTCTAAAAATGCCACCACAGCCAGAAGCATTTTGAGATGAGCCATTGTTAATTTTAATAGTATTAACATGAGGTTTTACCCAATAAATAATCTTGTCATCTTTACAGTTGGGTTGATCCAGCAAGTTAAAACCCAGTTTATTGGCCACAGATTTACAACCTTTGAATTGTTTGTAGTTAATTAAATTGGCATTGAATAAGTCACAGATTTTGTTTTTAATTCTAGCAATTATCCTCATGTGGTTCATAGGAATCCCATGATGTTTTGCATCATTTCTGTCCATCCATATGAACCAAATAAGAGTGATAGCAGTTATGACTTTAATGTGACCTTTAGTAGTGTTATTGAAATAAATTTCAAGAAATTGGTATAAAGTTAAGGAGCCATTGAATTTGACAATGTTAAAGAGATCATCATACCAAATCCAAAGTTTGGAAGCAATGGCTCCGTTAACAAAAACATGATTTACATTCTCAATGTGAAAGTAGCAGTGGCATTTTAAAGGTAAGTGAAAACTTTTCCCCCACATCAAGGAGTCAACAGGGATGAAGTTTTTCAAAATATGCCAAGTAAGAACAGAGAAAGTAGTAGGAATAGTGTTATTCCAAATTTTGAAAAATACATTGGAAAAATCATGAGCTTCTTTAATATGAATCCAAATATTTTTAAAGTTGAAATCATCATTTTGAGAAACCTTAAAAAGGATCTAATCATGATTGTTAGGTATGATAGGAATAGTAGTAAGCCTGTTTAAAAGAGAGGAAGGAATATAATCAGTAAGCTTACTATTATTCCACATATTATTTTGCCAGAAAGAGTTCACTTTAATAGCAGCAGTGGAATAGGTAGAAAGTAAATCATCAATGGACCCACCTCCGGTCCAGTTATCTTGCCAAAAGAAAGAGGTGTCAGAGTTAATCCCCCTAGAAATTAATGACTCGACATCTCATTTGATGGAACAAAGTCTTTTCCAAATAGAAAGTCTCATGAAAGCCTAGTATTTAGCATACATCCAAAGACCACCCTTCACCAAGAAGAGTGCCATAGCTTTTATACCAAGAGGTCTAGTGCATTCTTTTAGAGGAATTGTTAGAACCCCAAATAAATTTGTTAAGGAGATGCTCAATTCTGTTAATGGTAGAATTAGTCGGCACAATGGTTTGAATGAGATATAAAGGCATGGAGTTAAGAGTGCTCTTAATCAAAGTGAGCCTACCACCAAATGAGAGTAAATGAAATTCCCAAGCAAAAATTTTATTAGAGATTTTTTGGATTAACTCATCAAAAAGATGAGATCTTTTCTGACCTTTAAAAAGCGGAGCACCAAGATATTTAATAGGAAGTTGTTGTTGCTGGAAATTAGTAATTCTCAAGATTTGGTTGATCCTATTACTATGGATTTTAGAGGAAGGAATGAAACAACGTTTGCCTTCATTAAGAAAAAGACCACTTTTGTTGCTAAATTTATTTAAAAGATTCTTAATAGTTTTAATGTGAAGAATAGAGGCATTGCAAAAGATTATAAAGTCATCAGCAAAACTAAGATGGGAGACCGGAAGACCACCTTGAGTTCTAAAAAACATGTTAGGGTTATTATAGAAAAGATCATTCAGGCTCCTCGAAAGATATTCAACAATAATAATAAAAAGAGAGGGTGAAAGGGGATCACCTTGTCTCAAGCCATGCATCGAAGGGAAAAAACCAAGGGACTCACCATTCATGATAACGGAGAACCAATCATTGGTAATACAATTTTTGATGAGGCAGATAAAATTATCAAAAAATCTAAGCAAATGAAGAATTTGAAAAAGGAAATCCTAAGAGAGGTTGTCAAAAGCTTTAGAGATGTCCAGTTTGAAAAGGATGTTGCCACCTATGATAGGAACGTCAATGTTATGAATCAGCTCTTAGGCTAGAAGTATGTTATCAGAAATAGCTCTACCTTTAACGAAGCCAGTTTGGTTGGGGGAAATAATTTTAGGCAGTAGTGGACTAATTCTATTAGCAATTAATTTAGCAATAAGTTTATGAAAGAAGGTGCAAAGGCTGATAGGTTTGAAATCACCCCAAGATTCAGGATTATTAATTTTGGGAATGAGAACAATGGAAGTGCTAGAAAAATATCTAGGTAAGCTTTCCATCAAAAAAATCAACAATAGCATCAACAAAGTCAGACTTAATAATAGGCCAATAGTGCTAAAAGAATTGAGTCATGTATCCTTCAGGGCCAGCAACAGAATCAGTGTTCATGCTATTAAGAATACTACCAATCTCAGTTTTCATAGGATGCAAACTGAGCAAATGGTTGTCATCATTAGTAATCATTGAGGGAATCAGGTGTTGTTGGAGAGGGCTTCTAAGGAAGGGTTGTTGTTTAATAAGTTTTTAAAATGTTGTATGATAGAATCTTTAATATCATTATTGATAGTGATCCAAATTGTTATCATTTTTGATTTTTTTAATAGAGTTTAAGGCTTTCTTTTTTTGAAAAGAGCATGGAAATACCTTGTATTTCTATCACCATCAGCAATATGTTTGCTAGTATCCTTTTGCCACCAGTAAGTTTCCTCCAGTTCTGATAATTAATCAAGTTATCTTTTGCTACATTCAACTCCTCAAGCTTAGTAGAATCAGTCAAAATAGCATCTTCAAGAGAACAAACTAATTGCTCCATATTTTTGAGATTGGCAAAAAGATTTTTAAAATGATGCTTGTTCCACCAATTTAGGTTTTTTTAAAGCTTTTAAGCTTAAGCCAAAGGCGAATCATGCCTTTAATAGAATTATTTGGATGAATAGGGGCCATCCAATTAATGGAAACCACATTTATGAAATAACTATGTTGGATCCACATATTTTGGAATCTAAAAGAAGTAGGGAAGGATAGTCTACTGGAAGGATTTTTGATAGAAATCAGAAGCGGAGCATGGTCAGATAGATTTATGCTCAAATGCTCAACAAAAGTAAGGGGCCATTGATTGATCCAAAGGGAATTAAAGAGGGTCCAAGCCGCCAGAGTCAGAGTTATATAGTCGAGCCCAAAAGCCAATATCAATCGGGATTGCAAATCAAGGATCATATTAGAAAAATCTTCCATGGAATGAATGTTAGAGAGCAACCTCCCCTTCTTCAAAAAAAGTGAGAATAGTGTTGAAATCACCCCAACCAACCGTGGTTTGATGAGGAGGCAAAGGTTCTTAAGTTATCCCGAAGGATTTTCCTACCTGCTCTATTACAAGATGCATAAATAAAGGAACCAAGAGAAAAAAATTCACCCAATGAGATTTGAACATTAACCAATTGTTGAAGATCATCAAGGATAGAGATGTTGACTAAATTATTCCAAAAGCACCAAATTTTATTGCTAATATTATAGAAGAAATTTTGAAAGCCAAGCATTTTAGCAACATGGGTGATCTTAGAAGAGTGTATGAATGGTTCAATAACAACAAGTAAGGCTATGTTATGAGTATGGCAAAGGCTTCTAATACAGTTACAGATAATGAGAGTCCCAATACCCTGAACATTACAAATAAGAAGATTGACTATAATAAAATAGAATAAAAGGAAAAGAGATAACTGAAAAAATAAAAAGCAAGAAGAAGAGACAACATGAAACAATTATTTATGGGAAGCTAGAGAAGATCTAGTGGTTTTGGTGGAGCTATTAGTGAACATTCTAGCTTTAAGGGATTTTTTTTAATAACAATTTGAAAAGGTCTATCTATGTCCAAAGTATCTCCATCCAGATAGTGATTTGTGATATTCGAATAGGACCGATTCATCAAAGCATTCCTAATGGTAATTTCCATTTCTTCAGGGTTAGAATTAAGTTGAGAAATTGGCTTAGCATGTGTATCACTCTGTAGGGTAGGAGAAGGAGAGGTTGTGAAGCCATTAATAGCATAGATTTCATGCTCAGTTTGAATTACCTTTAATTTGTTCCATGACCAAAGGATCACATTTTTCAATTTTCTTTCATCAGATGAACAATTCATAATTTGTTTCCAGATTTTGATCCAACCTGAAGTTTTCATTCAAATCACCACTAGGGTTCATATGAGTCTCCTCGGCTTCACTAGCCAAGAGGGGTAGATTATACTAAGCCAAGGTATTGTCTTGAGGAGCCAAATTATTACAATTAGAAGCAATGTTAGGTAAGTTATCATTAGCCTCCTCACGAACCTCATAAGCATTATTTTTAACATGCTCAGATTATTCTTCAATAGGCAAATCAGTAGATAATAGAAGAGTAGGGGTAGGGGATGAGTTCCATTTTGAGTGACTTTAGGCACATAAGAAAATTTATTGATTTTTTCATTTGCTAGATAGGGATTAGGATCCGGCAATTTATTCTTTTTAAGATGAGGATGCAACATAAAGCATTCAAAATGATCATGACCATGAATCTTACAATGTATGCAAAAAATAGGAAAATTTTCAAATTCCACTTTTAGATTATAACCAAATTTCTCAGAGCCGATCCATACTTCTTTAGGATACTTTTTGGTAATATCAATCTCAACCAAAATACGAGCAACTGAAGGTCATGATCTCGCAGCAGTGGCCTGATCAAGTTGAAGAGGCCGACCAAAGAGAGCACCAACCGCAAAGAGAACTTGATGTGTAATGTAGTGTATTCTCATATTAAGAAGAGCTAGCCATAAAGGAACAATTGGAGATTCCTCTTTTACATCAAAAGAGAGACCATTTCAAAAGCCTCATTTGACAATTATACACAAAGTAGGGGCGAGCAAAACTCTTGAGTAATCTAAGTCATTAGAGAGCTGAATAAGAATATGCCTAGGATCAATCAAACCGACAGTGAAAACATTAGAGAGCTTTAGGCTATGAAAAAAATGATCAAATGTTATCAAGAGTTGGCTGACGTAAGGAAAATTTACCAACTAAAGAGAATTCAAAAGGCTTCACCAACTTTTCCACATCAAGCACATAAGAACAGACATCCCATGAAAAGAGGCTGAGATCAAATTGATCATAGCATTAGGGGAAGAGTTCTTACCAGATAATGCATCCTTGAAGGACTTAACTATAGGCAGAGTAAAGGATGATGTCAGATCCATAATACCTTGTAAATTAGAAGCCCTAGCCGACGCCTCCAAGTTTGAAAAGCTCACAGAAAGCAGCTCCTCCGCCATTGAAAGAGCAAAGTGAAACTCACATTTGCGGTCAATCAGAGACAAATAATCGAAAATTATGATCGAGAAGGATCGAAGATCGGCCAAGCCGCAAGGAAAATGAAAGGGAGCACAGAATCGCCAGAGAGCGTCACGGTCGAGAGCGTGAGTGGTTTTGAGGTTTAGGTTTAGGATTTAGGGTTTAGGGTTTAGTAGGTTTGTATTATTTTTTAAATTAAGTAAACCATAAGTTTAGTTTTATTTAGTTTATTTTATTTATTTATTTTAGTTTATTTTATTTTAATTTTAATTTTGGTTTATCTTTTATTTTTATTTAGTTTAGATTATTTATTTTAGGTTTATATGTTTTAGTAGATTTTTAGGTTAAGGTTTATGTTTATGTTTATTTTTTAGTTTAATTTTATTTTTTTTATTTTAGGAATAGGCTTTATTTTTTATTTTAGGTTTATGTTTAGGTTTAGGTTTTATTTTACTTTTTTAGGTTTAGGTTTATAGTTTTTATTTTAGGTTTTATTTTTTAGTTTAGGTTTAGGTTTATTTTTAGTTTATATTATTATATTTAGTTTAGAGTTTAGGTTTCGATTATTTTAGGTTTAGGTTTAGGTTTTCTTTATTTTAGTTTAGGTTTAGGTTTATTTTATTTTATTTATTTTAGGTTTAGTTATTTTTTAGTTTATGGTTTTTGTTTTATTTTTTATTTATTTTTAGGTTTGTTTTTTAGGTTTAGGTATTTATTTTATTTTATTTTAAGTTTATTTTACTTTTTATTTTATGGTTTTTTTTTTATTTAGGTTTTTTATTTTTAGGTTTATTTTATTTTATTTACTTTAGTTTAGGTTTTTCTTTATTTTATTTTAGTTTTCTTTTAGGTTTATGTTTTAGTTTAGTTTTAGGTTTACCTTTAGGTTTTAGTTTAGTTTTTTATTTTTTTGGGGTTTACAATTTTGGGTTTAAATTTAGGGTTTGGGGTTTAGGCTTTAGATTTTAAGGTTTGGGGTTTAGGATTTATGATTTAGGGTCAGTGTTTGAGGGTTTAGGTTGGTGGGTTTAAGTTTATGGCATAAGGGTTTAGGGTTTATGGTTAGGATTTAGGGTTTAGCAGGATTAGGGTCAGAGGTTTAAGATTTGGTGGTTAGGGTCACAGGTTTAGGGTTTAGGTTTTTTAGGGTTTAGGGTTTAGGGTAAGGGTTTTTTTTAAATTAAGTAAACTCATCAGTTTAGGCTTATTTAGTTTATTTTTTAATTTTATATTTAGTTTAAGTTTTTATTTTATTTTTTTAGGTTTAAGTTTTAGGTTTTTATTTTATGTTTTATTTTATGGTTTAGGTTTAGGTTTATTTTTAGTTTATTTTATTTTATTTAGTTTAGGTTTAGGTTTAGGTTTAGTTAATTTTAGGTTTAGATATATGTTTTGTTTATTTTAGTTTAGGTTTAGGTTTATTTTATTTTTATTTTAGTTTAGGTTTTTGATTTAGTTTAGGGTTTAGGTTTTAATTTTAGGTTTATAGTTTAAGTTTAGGTTCTTACTTAGTTTTTATTTTATTATTTTATTATTATTTTTTTATTATTTTAGGTTTAGTTTTAATTTTATTTAAGTTTTTTATTTATTTTAATTTAGTTTAGGTTTTTATTTATTTTATTTTAGATTATTTTTTATTTGTTATTTTATTTTATTTTTAGGTTTATGTTTTGGTTTAGGTATAGGTTTTTATTTTTATTTTATTTTATTTTATTATTTTATTTTGGTTTAATTTCTTTTTTATTTATTTTAGATTTCATAGCTTTTAGGGTTTAGGGTTTAGGGTTAGTTTTTAGGGTTTAGGCTTTTGGTTTAGGGTTTGGGGTTTAGTGGTTTAGGGTTTAGGATTTGCCTGTGGTTTAGGGTTTGTTAGGGTCAGGTTTGAGGGTAAGTTAGGTTGTGGTTAGATTTGTGGATTTAGGGTTTAATTTTAGCTTTAGAGTTTATAATTTTTACGGTTTAAGGTTTAGGGTTTAGGGTTTTTGATTTATGATTTATGATTTTAGGGTTTAGCATTTTGGATTTATGGTTGTAAGCTTAGGGTTTAGGGTTAGGTTTAGGGTTAGGGGTTAGTTATTTATTTTATTATTTATTTATTTTATTATTTTTTATTTTTTTAGGATCTCAAGCATAGGGTTGAGGGTATATGTTTTTGATTTAAGGTTCATTTTAGTTTAGGTTTATTTTTAAATTATGTAAACCTATAGGTTTAAGTTTTTTTTAGTTTACTTTTAAGGTTTAGGGTTAGCTTAGGGTTTAGGTTTGTTTTAAAATTAAGTAAACTGATAAGTTTAGGGTTATTTAGTTTATTTTATTTATTTTTTATTTATTTTAGTTTATTTAATTTATAATTTTTATTTAGTTTAATTTATTTATTTTAGGTTAATCTATTTTAGTTTAGGTTTTTTATTTTAGTTTTTTTTAGATTTAGATTTAGGTTTAGGTTTATTTTTTAGTTGAGATTTATTTTGATTTTATTTTAGGTTTAGGTTTTATTTTTTTATATTTAGGTTTATGTTTATGTTTTTATTTTATTTTTTTATGTTTAGATTTTAGGTTTATTTTTAGATTTTATTTTCTTAGTTTAGGATTAGGTTTATTTTTGTTTATTTTATTTTATTTAGTTTAGGTTTAGGATTAGGTTTATTTTATGTTTATTTTAAGTTTAGGCTTTGGTTTTATTTATTTTAGTTTAGTATCTTTTAGTTTAGGTTGAGGTATATTTTATTTTGTTTATTTTATTTTTATTTTAGGTTTAGGTTTTTTTTTTCTTTAGGGTTTAAGTTTTTTTAAAGTTTTTTTATGTTTAAGTTTGTATTTTATTTTTTTAGGTTTATTTCTTCTTTTCGATTTGATCAACCAAGTAACACACCAAGTTTTCTAAGAATTAGTGATGACATAAATAAAAAATGAGCAGACATAGAGCAAATCAAAAACTCAAGATAACTAGAACTATCTCAACTGTAAAGACATGGTTCCATAAGCGGAAAATCAGATCGGCCATTCTTCAGTTTCTCCAATTCCCATCAAAACCATCTCAGCCTCTCGAGTAGCAGGATCCACCATCATATCCCTGATCTCTCCCTTCACCACCATCATGCCTGTAACCTCCGTCGCTCCTCACAACTCCATAACAACCACTGCTCTGATCACCACCTCCATATCCACCAGCACCTCCAGATCCCCCACTAGCACTGCGATAACTATCGCCTCTGCCTTTACCTCCACCGCCAAATATAGACTGAGCCTAGTTGACAATGATGTTCTTATCGTCAAGGTTATGCCCATTCTTAGGGTTTATGATTAGGTTTAGGTTTGGGTTTATTAGGTTTTATGGTTTAGGTTATTTTTTATTATATTTAGTTGCTTTAGGTTTAGGTTTAGGGTTTGGGGTTTAGGGTTTAGGGTTTAAGGTTTAGGTTAAAAGTTTAGGGTTTAGGGTTTTTTTAACTCAAATGATTCCATAATAAACAAGTAATTACCAAATCAAATAAGACATTATCAATTAATGATTAATAAAATAAGATAAAATAAATTGCAATTTAAAATTTACAAAAAATAGTATTTTACAAAATGATTTAACTCCTAGATAAAATAAAAATTGATTTTATAGAAGGCCAACAAAGCTTTGTCAAACAAGCTGAAACCCATATCATCATTAGATTGCTCAACAGGCTCTTCCTTCTTATCTTCCACTACAGCAGCCAGACTAGCAGCAATAGTAGGAGTAGTAGAAGCATCATGCACAACAACCACATCAAATTTACTAGGATCCTTCAAATACTCCTAAACCATCTCAACCCGAGGGTATGTGTAATCAGTGGAAATCATGATGGTTAGGACCTTCTTGTAGACGTTGATGAACATATGGGATGTTGCAGCAAGGGTGGGATAAGGGAGAGCTAGTGAGAGAGAAGTGATCATTAAAAGGGCTTGGAAAACTTCTCGATGAGATCATCTTTAGTGAGGTCAAGCACCTCAAGACTGAACACCAATCAATCATCATACACAGACTAGATGATAAGGCCATAAGAGAATCGCCTAGTCCCTAGCTTAGCGAGGAGAGCAGCCTCTGAGGATCCCACCTTATTGCCTTTTTTAATCATCTCAATCAGGGTGATAATTACAACAAAACCTGGTAGAAAGAAGTCTGTGAAGGATCCAAACCTGTGCTACCTGGAGGAATCATAACAATAATAAGTGCAATATGACCAACATGGGCAGGAGCACCAACTTCATATTTCGCAACCTCTTCACTGACCTCTTTTAAATCACCTCTCATAAAAAATCACGTTTAGGGTTTATGCTTTTAGGTTTTGGAGAGTTAGGGTTTAGGGTTTAGGGTATAGGGTTTAGGGTTTGGGATTAGGATTTAAGTTTTAGGGTCTAGGGTTTAGGGTTTTTAAGGTTTAGGGTTTAGGTTTGTAGGTTTAGCATTGTATGTCTGTGGTTTAGGGTTTAAGATTTAGGGTTTAGGTTTTTTTTTCTAAAATTAAGTAAACTGGTAGGTTTATATTTATTTAGTTTATTTTTCATTTATTTTAATTTTTTATTTTTTATTTTTATCTAAGTTTATTTTTTATATTTAGTTTATTTTATTTATTTTTGGTTTATTTATTTCTAGTTTAAGGTTTTTATTTCACTTTATCTTTTACATTTAGGTTTAGGTTTATTTTTTGTTGAGTTTTATTTTTATTTAATCTTTTAGGTTTAGGTTATACTTTTATTTTTAGGTTTATGTTTAGGTTTATATTTTATTGTTTTATGTTTAGGTTTTAGGTTTTTATTTTAGGTTTATTTTAAGGTTTTACTTTCTAGTTTAGGTTTAGGTTTATTTTTAGTTTATTTTATTTTATTTAGGTTTAGGTTTAGGTTTTATTTATTTTAGTTTAGGTTTTGGTTTATTTTATTTTGTTTATTTTATTTTTATTTTAGGTTTAGTTTTCTTTTTTAGTTTAGGGTTTATGTTTTATTTTTTATTTATTTTTAGGTTTATTTTTTAGTTTAAGCTTTTATTTAAGGTTTATTTTATTTTTATTTTACATTTAGTTTCTATTTTATTTAGGTTTTTTATTCTAAGGTTTATTATATTTTTTAGTTTAGTTTAGGTTTTTATTTATTTTATTTTATTTTAGTTTTGGTATTTATTTTATTTTTAGGTTTAGGTTTAGGTTTAGTTTAGTGTTTTAGTTTATTTTATTTATTTTATTATTTTTTAGTTTTAATTTATTTATTTTATTATTAGGTTTTATTTAGTTTAGATTTAAGTTTTTAGGTTTTTAGGGTTTAGGGCTTGGGGTTCAGGATTTAGGGTTTTAGAGTTTATGATTTTAGGGTTAAAGTTTAGGGTTTAAGGTTTAAGCTTTAGGGTTTAGCATTTTTAGTGTTTAGGGTTTGAGGTTTAGGGTTTAGGGTTTGGGGTTTAAGGATTAGGGTTTATGGTTTGGGGTTTAAGGTTTTAGGGTTTAAGGTTTAAGGTTTACAATTTAAGGTTAGGGTTTTTTTTCCTTTTGTTATTATTATTTTTATTTTTAAGGTTTAGGGTTTAGGGTTTAGGGTTTAGGTTTTAGGTTTTAGGGTTCAGGTTTTAGTTTAGGGTTTAGGGTTTTTACATTTTTTTAACAAAGAACAAATTCAGATTCAACATTTCTTCTTTTCGATTTTGTTAACTAAGTAACACACAAAGTTCTCTGAGACACAAGTGATGACATAAATAAAAAATGAGCATGCATAAAGCAAATCGAAAACCCTAGATAACTAGAATCATTTCTATTATAAAGACATAGATCCATAAGCAGCAGATCGGATTGGCCATTCTTCAGTTTCTCCATTTCCCATTAGAACCACCTCACCTCTCAAGTAGTGGGATCCACCATCGTATCCCTTATCTCTCCCTCAACCACCACCACGATAGTAACCTCCATTACAGTTCCATAGGTATTTTAGTTTATTTTATTTTAAAGTTTTATTTATTTTAGGTTTAGGTTTTTATGTTTTTAGGTTTTTAGTGTT
Organism: Cymbidium sinense; assembly: GCA_021442155.1. Taxonomy (NCBI): domain Eukaryota; kingdom Viridiplantae; phylum Streptophyta; class Magnoliopsida; order Asparagales; family Orchidaceae; genus Cymbidium; species Cymbidium sinense. The sequence goes on along the minus strand of CM038214.1, from coordinate 7,729,148 downwards.
TAGGGTTTTGGGTTACGGGTTTAAGGTTTAGGATTTAGGGTTTAGGCTTTAAGGTTTAGGGTTTAGGGTTGTAGGTTTGAGGGTTTAGATTTTAGGTTTAGAGTTTAGGATTTAGGGTTTAGGGTTTAATTTTAAGCTTTAGGGATTAGAGTTTTTATGGTTTAAGGTTTAGGGTTTAGGGTTTACGATTTTGGGGTTTAGCATTTAGGATTTATGGTTCTAAGCTTAGGGTTTAGGGTTAGGTTTAGGCTTAGGGGATAGTTATATATTTTTTATTTATTTTATTTATTATTTATTATTTTTAGGATCTGCAGGGTTTAGGGTTATTTTAAGCTTTTTTTTTAAAATTAAGTAAACCGATAGTTTAGGGTTATTTAGTTTATTTAGTTTATTTTTATTTATTTTAGTTTATTTAATTTCTAATTTTATTTTAAGTTTATTTTTATTTTATTTTGTTTAAATTATTTATTTTAAGTGTCTCTTTATTTTAGTTTAGGTTTTTTATTTTAGTTTATTTTTTTTAATTTAGGTTTAGGTTTAGGTTTATTTTTTAGTTGAGATTTATTTTTATTTTATTTTTTAGGTTTAGGTTTTATTTTGTATATTCAGGTTTATGTTTATGTTTTTATTTTATTTTTTATGTTTATATTTTTGGTTTATTTTTACATTTTATTTTTTTAATTTAGGATTTGGTTTATTTTAGTTTATTTTATTTTATTTAGTTTAAGTTTAGGTTTAGGTTTATTTTAGGTTTATTTTAAGTTTATGCTTAGGTTTTATTTATTTTAGTTTAGGTTTAGGTTTATTTTATTTTATTTATTTTATTTTTATTTTAGGATTATGTTTTTTTTTCTTTAGGTTTTAAGTTTTTTTATTAAAGTTTTTTTAGGTTTAAGTTTTTATATTATTTTTTAGGTTTATTTTATTTTATTTTACATTTAGTTTTTAAATTTTTAGGTTTTTATTCTTCATTTATTTTACTTTTAGTTTAGTTTAGGTTATTAATTATTTTATTTTAGTTTATTTGATTTTATTTTAAGTTTAGGTTTAAGTTTTAGTTTAGGTTTTATTTTATTTTATTTTGGTTTAGGTTTATTTATTTATTTTTATATTTATTTAATATGTTTAGGTTTTAGCATTTAGGTTTTTATTTTTAATTTTGCATTTAGGGTTTAGGGCTCAGTTTTTTTAGGGTTTAGGCTTGTAGGTTTAGGGTTTAGGGTTTAGTGTATAGGTTTTAGATTTAGGGTTCAAGTTTTAGCTTAGGTTTATTTTTAAATTAAGTAAACCTCTAGGTTTAAGTTTTTTTTAGTTTACTTTTAAGGTTTAGGGTTTAGAGTTTAGGGTTAGCTTATGGTTTTTTTTTTTTTTAAATTAAGTAAGCTAGTAGGTTTTGGGTTATTTAGTTTTTTTTATTTATTTTAGTTTATTTAATTTTAAATTTTTATTTATGTTTATTTTTTATTTTTATTTAGTATAATTTATTAATTTTAGGTCTATTTATTTTAATTTAGGCTTTTTATTTTAGTTTATTTTTTTTAGGTTTAGGTTTGGGTTTAGGTTTATTTTCTAGTTGAGATTTATTTTATTTTTCTTTTTAGGTTTAGATTTTATTTTTTATTTTTAGGTTTAGGATTAGGATTTTATTTTATTTTTTATGTTTATATTTTAGGTTTTTATTTTAGGATTATTTTTAGATTTTATTTTTTAGTTTAGGATTAAGTTTATTTTTGGTTTATTTTATTTTATTTACTTTAGGTTTAGGTTTAAGTTTGTTTTATTTTAGGTTTAGGCTTTGGTTTTATTTATTTTAGTTTAGTTTATTTTAGTTTATGTTTAGGTTTATTTTATTTTGCTTATTTCATTTTTATTTTTGGTTTAGGTTTTTTTTTTCTTCAAGGTTTAGGTTTTATTTTTTATTTATTTTTAGGTTTTCTTATGTTTTGGTTTATTTAGTTTTTACTTTATTTTTTTAGGTATATTTTATTTTTATTTTATATTCAATTTCTATTTTCTTTAGGTTTTTCATTCTTAAGTTTATTTTGTTTTTTTAGTTTAGTTTAGGTTATTAATTATTTTATTTTAATTTATTTAATTTTATTTTTAGGTTTACGTTTAGGTTTTAGTTTAGGTTTTTATTTTATTTTATTTTTTATTTTATTTAGGGTTTAGGGCTTAGGGTTTTAGTTTTTAATGTTTAAGATTGTAAGTTTAGGGTTAGCTAAGGGTTTAGGGTTTAGGGTATAGATTTTTGATTGAAGGTTCAAGTTTTAGTTTAAATTTATTTTTAAATTAAGTAAACATGTAGGTTTAAGTTTTTTTTTATTTTTCTTTTAAGGTTTAGGGTTTAGGGTTAGCTTAGGTTTTATGTTTTTTAAAAAAAATTTAGTAAATCGGTAGGTTTAAGGTTATTTAATTTATTTAGTTTATTTTTATTTTTAATTAGCTTAATTTATTTATTATAGGTTTATTTATTTTAGTTTAGGATTATTATTTTAGTTTATTTTTTTTAAGTTTAGGTTTAGGTTTAGGTTTATTTTTTAGTTGAGATTTATTTTTATTTTATTATTTTGGTTTAGATTTTATCTATTATTTTAGGTTTATGTTTAGGTTTTTATTATATTTTTTTATCTTTAGAGTTTAGGTTTTATTTTTGGTTTATTTTTAGATTTTATTTTTTAGTTTAGGATTAGGTTTATTTTTATTTTATTTTAATTTATTTAGTTTAGGTTCATGTTTAGGTTTATTTTTTTTAGGTTTAGGCTTAAGTTTTATTTATTTTAGTTTAGTTTATTTTAGTTTAGGTTTAGGTTTATTTTATTATGTTTATTTTATTTTTATTTTAGGTTTATGGTTTTTTTCTTTAGCATTTATGTTTTATTTTTTATTTATTTTTAGGTTCAGGTTTTTATTTAATTTTTATTTTATTTTTTTAGGTTTATTTTATTTGTATTTTACATTTGGTTCATATTTTCTTTAGGTTTTTTACTCTAAGGTTTATTTTATTTCTTTAGTTTAGTTTAGGTTATTAATTAATTTATTCTAGTTTATTTGATTTTATTTTGAGGTTTAGGTTTAGGTTTTAGTTTAGGTTTTTATTTTATTTTATTTTTATATTTTATTTAGGTTTAGGTTTTTTATTTATTTTATTTTTAGGTTTTATTTATTTAGGTTTGGATTTTTTAGGGTTTAGGGTTTTAAGGTTTAGGGTTTTAGGGTTTAGGGCTAAGGGTTTTTAGTTTTTAGGGTTTAGGGTTGTAGGTTTAGGGATAGCTTAGGGTTTAGGGTTTTAGGGTTTAGGGTTTAGGGTTTAGGGTTTAGGGTTTAAGGTTGTAGTTTAGGGTTTAGGGATTAGGGATTAGGGTTAGTTATAGGATTTAGGGTTTAAAGTTTAGGATTCAGGGTTTAGAGTTTTGTGTTTAGGGTTTAGGGTTATCTTTTTTAAATTAAAGCGATAGGTTTAATAGTTTAGGTTTTTCTTTATTTTATTTTAGTTTTGTTTCATTTTTTTTTTATTTTAGGTTTACATTTTAGTTTAGGTTTAGGTCTACCTTTAGGTTTTAATTTAGGTTTTTATTAATTAACTTAGCTTTACATTTTTTAAATTTTTAGGTTTTATTTAGTTTAGGTTTTAGTTTTTAGGTTTTTGGGGTTTACAGTTTAGGGTTTTGAATTTAGGGTTTGGGGTTCAGGCTTTAGATTTGATGGTTTGGGGTTTAGGGTTTATGATTTAGGGTTTAAGGTTCAAGGTTTAGGATTTCGAGTTTATGGCATAAGGGTTTAGGGCCTATGGTTTAGGATTTTAGTGTTAGGATTTAGGGATTAGGGTTGTAGGTTTAGGATTTAGGGTTTAGGGTTGTAGGTTTATGGTTTAGGGTTAATTTTAGGGTTTAGGGTTAGGGTTTTTTTATTTATTTATTTTTATTATTTTTTAAATTAAGTAAACTCATCAGTTTAGGCTTATTTAGTTTATTTTTTTATTTTTATGTTTAGTTTAATTTTTTATTTTATTTTTTTAGGTTTAGGTTTTAGGTTTTTATTTTAGGTTTTATTTTATGATTTAGGTTTAGGTTTATTATTAATTTATTTTATTTATTTAGTTTAGGTTTAGGTTTAGGTTTAGTTTATTTTAGGTTTAGGTATAAGTTTTGTTTATTTTAGTTTAGGTTTAGGTTTATTTTATTTTTATTTTAGGTATAGGTTTTTGATTTAGTTTAGTGTTTAGGTTTTAATTTTAGGTTTATTGTTTAAGTTTAGGTTCTTACTTAGATTTTATTTTTTTTTGTATTATTTTTTTATTATTTTAGGTTTAGTTTTGATTTTATTTTTATTTTAGTTATAGGTTTTTTATTTAGGTTTAGTTTTTTTTAATTTAGTTTAGGTTTTTATTTATTTTATGTTAGATTAATTTTTATTTTTTATTTTATTTTCTTTTTAGGTTTATGTTTTGGTTTAGGTATAGGTTTAGGTTTTAGTTTATGTTTTTATTTTATTTTATTTTATTATTTTATTTTGGTTCAAATTTTTTTGTAGGTTTTATTTAGTTTAGATTTCGGTTTATAGCTTCTTAGGGTTTAGGGTTAGTTTAGGGTTTAGGGTTTAGGGTTTGGGGTTTTGAGTTTAGGGTTTAGGATTTAGGTTTAGGGTTTAGGGTTTAGGGTTGAGGGTTATGGGTTTGGGTTTTAGGGTTTAGGGTTTAGGATTTAGGGTTTCAGGGTTTAGGTTTAGGTTTTTGGTTTAGGGTTCAGGTCTTAGTTTAGGGTTTTGGGCTTTTGGGGTTTTTCTTTTAAATAGAGAACAAACTCATATTGAACATTTCTTCTTTTATTTATTTAGTTTATTTTTTATTTGTTTTTGTTTATTTTAATTTTTATTTATGTTTTTTTTAATTTAGTTTAGTTAATCTATTTTATGTTTATTTATTTTAGTTTAGGTTTTTACTTTAGTTTATTTTTTAGTTTTTGGTTTAGGTTTACATTTATTTTTAGTTGAGTTTTATTTTTATTTTCTTTTTAAGGTTTAAGTTTTATTTTTTATTTTTAGGTTTCAGTTTAGGTTTTATTTTACTTTTTAGGTTTAGGTTTTATTTTTTATTTTTAGATTTAGGTTTAGGTTTTTATTTTATTTTCTTAGGTTTAGGTTTTACATCTTTATTTCAGCTTTATTTTTAGGTTTTATTTTTTAGTTTAGGTGTAGATTTATTTTTAATTTATTATATTTTATTTAGGTTAGGTTTTAGTTTAGGTTTAGGTTTAGGTTTTATTTATTTTAGTTTAAATTATTTTTAGTTTAGGATTATGTTTATTTTATTTTTATTTTAGGTTTATGTTTTTTTAAGTTTAAGGTTTAGGTTTTATTTTTTATTTATTTTTAGGTTTTTTACGTTTAGGTTTTTATTTAGTTTTTATATTATTTTATTTTAAGTTTATTTTATTTTTATTTTAGGTTTATTTTTTATTTTATTTAGGTTTTATATTTTTTTATTTTGTTTGGATTTTTATTTATTTTATTTTAGTTTAGTTTTTATTTTTATTTTTTTTTTTTTTAGGTTTAGGTTAGGTTTAGGTTTTAGGTTTTAGTTTATGTTTTTATTTTATTTTGGTTTAGATTTTTTATTAATTTTATTTTTAGGCTTTATTTTGTTTAGGTTTAGGTTTTTAGCTTTTCAGGTTAGGGTTTATGGTTAGTTTAAGGTTTAGGGTTAGTTCATGGTTTAGGATTTGGGTTTAGGATTTATGTTTTATGGTTTTTTTTTGGTTTAGGTTTAGGTTTTAGGGTTTATGGTTTTGGGGTTTAAGGTTTAGGGTTTATGGTTTAGGGTTTATGGTTTTGGGTTTAGGGTTTAGGCTTTACATTTAGGTTTAGGTTTCAAGTTTTGCTTCAGGTTTTAGGGTTTAAGTCTATTTATTTATTTATTTATTTTAAGTTTATTTATTTTAATTTAGGTTTTTTATTTTTATTTATTTTTTTAGGTTTAGGTTTAAGTTTAGGTTTAATTTTTAGTTGAGATTTATTTTATTTTATTTTTTAGGTTTAGATATTATTTTTTATTTCTAGGTTTTGATTTAGGTTTTTATTTTTTATTTTTAGGTTTAGATTTTAGGTTTTTATTTTAGGATTATTTTCAGATTTTATTTTTAAGTTTAGGATAAAGTTTATTTTTGGTTTATTTTATTTTATTTAGTTTTGGTTTTGGTTTAGGTTTAGTTTATTTTAGGTTCAGGCTTTTGGTTTTATTTATTTTAGTTTAGGTTTAGGTTGATTTTATTTTGTTTATTTTATTTTATTTTAGGTTTAGGTTTTTTCTTTAGGGTTTAGGTTTTATTTTTTATTTATTTTTAGGTTTTCTTAGGTTTTGGTTTTTATTTATTTAGTTTTTTTAGGTATATTTTATTTTTATTTTACATTTAGTTCTTATTTTCTATAGGTTTTTTATTCTTCATTTATTTTGTTTTTTTAGTTTAGTTTAGGTTATTAATTATTTTATTTTAGCTTATTTGATTTTATTTTTAGGTTTAGGTTTAGGTTTTAGTTTAGGTTTTTATTTTAATTTAATTTTGTATTTTATTTAGGTTTAGATTTTTTTGTTAATTTTATATTTAGGTTTTATTTAGTTTAGGTTTAGGTTTTCATGGTCTAGGGAATAGGGTTTAGGGTTTAGGGTTTAGGATTTTATGGTTTATTTTAGGGTTTAGGGCTTAGGGATTTTAGTTTTTAGGGTTTAGGGTTGTAGGTTTAGGGTTAGCTTAGGGTTTAGGGTTTAGCATATAGATTTTTGATTTAAGGTTCATGTTTTAGTTTAGGTTTATTTTTAAATTAAGTAAACCTGTAGGTTTATGTTTTTCTTATTTACTTTTAAGGTTTAGGGTTTACGGTTAGCTTAGGGTTTACATTTTTTTTAAATTAAGTAAACCTATAGGTTTAGGGTTATTTAGTTTATTTAGTCTATTTTTTATTTATTTTAATTTATTTTATTTTGAATTTTTATTTATTTTTATTTTTTATTTTAATGAGTTTAATTTATTTATTATAGGTTTATTTATTTTAGTTTAGGATTTTTATTTTAGTTTATTTTTTAAACTTTAGGTTTAGGTTTAGGTTTATTTTTTAATTGAGATTTATTTTTATTTTATTTTTTAAGTTTTGATTTAATTTTTTATTGTTTAGGTTTTTATTTTATTTTTTTATGTTTAGAGTTTAGGTTTTTATTTTAGGTTTATTTTTAAATTTTATTTTTTAGTTTAGGATTAAGTTTATTTTTAGTTTATTTTATTTTATTTAGTTTAGGTTTAGGTTTAGGTTTAGTTTATTTTAGGTTTAGGCTTAGGTTTTATTTATTTTAGTTTAGTTTATTTTAGTTTAGGTTTAGGTTTATTTTATTTTATTTATTTTATTTTTATTTTAGGTTTAGGGTTTTTTTTCTTTAGGGTTTAGGTTTTATTTTTTTATTTATTTTAAGGTTTTTTAGGTTTAGGTTTTTATTTAGTTTTTATTTTCTTTTTTTAGGTTTATTTTATTTTTATTTTACATTTAGTTTTTATTTTCTTTAGGTTTTTTATTCTAAGGTTTATTTTATTTTTTAGCTTAGTTTAGGTTATTAATTATTTTATTTTAGTTTATCTGATTTTATTTTAAGGTTTAGGTTTAGGTTTTAGTTTAGGTTTTTATTTTTCTTTTATTTTTATATTTTATTTAGCCAGTTACGTATTACTAGGAGGTTTAAGGCTTTAACAGGTTTAGGGTTTTTAGGGTTTTAGAGACTGGGGTTTTAGTTTTAGGGTTTAGAGTTTTAGGTTTAAGGATAACTTAGGGTTTAGTGTTTTTTAGGATTTAGGGTTTAAGGTTGTAGATTTAGGGTTTAGGGTTTAGGGTTTTGGGTTTAGGGTTTAGGATTTAGGGTTTAAAGTTTAGTGTTTAGGGTTTAGGTTTCTTTTTTAAATTAAGTAAACTGATCGATTTAGGTTTATTTAGTTTATTTTTTATTTATTTTAGTTTATTTTATTTATTATTATTATTTTGGTTTATCTTTTATTTTTATTTTGTTTAGCTTATTTATTTTAAGTTTATTTACTTTAGTATATTTTTTAGGTTTAGCTTTATGTTTAAGTTTTTTTTTAGTTTAGTTTTATTTTTATTTTATTTTAGGATTAGGCTTTATTTTTTATTTTTAGGTTTAGGATTAGGTTTAGGTTTTATTTCACTTTTTTATGTTTAGGTTTATAGTTTTTATTTTAGGTTTTATTTTTTAGTTTAGGTTTAGGTTTATTTGAGTTTAGTTTATTTTATGTTAGGTTTAGGTTTATTTTATTTTGTTTATTTTATGTTTAGTTTTTTATAGTTTAGGGTTTTTATTTTTTTTTTTGATTTATTTTTTAAGTTTAGGTTTTATTTAGTTTTTATTTTATTTTATTTTAGGTTTATTTTATTTTTATTTTATGTTTTGTATTTTTATTTAGGTTTTTTATTTTTAGGTTTATTTTATTTTATTTAGTTTAGTTTAGGTTTTCCTTTATTTTATTTAGTTTATTTTATTTTTTATTATATTTTATTTTTAGGTTTAGGTTTAAGTTTAGGTTTAGGTTTAGCTTTAGGTTTTAGTTTAGGTTTTTATTAATTTTATTTTTTAATTAATTTAGCTTCAGGTTTTATTTTTTAAAATTTTAGGTTTTATTTAGTTTTGGTTTAAGTTTTTAGGTTATTGGGGTTTACCGTTAGGGTTTGGAGTTTAGGATTTAGGGTTTAGGGTTTAGGGTTTAGGCTTTAGGGTTTAGGGTTTGGGGTTTAGGGTTTATGATTTAGGGTTGTAGGTTTTTATGTTTAGGGTTTAGGTTTCAAAGTTTAGAGTTTAGTGTTTATTGTTTAAGGGTTTAGGGTTCAGGGTTTTGGATTTTTAAGATTTAAGATTTAGGGTTTAGGGTTGTAGGTTTAGGGTTTAGGGTTTATGGTTAGGGATATTTATTTATTTATTTATTATTTTTTAAATTAAGTAAACTCATCAATTTAGGTTTATTTAGTTTATTTTTTATTTATTTTATTTTATTTTCAATTTTGATTTAGGGTTATTTATATTTATAATTAGTTTAGTCTATTTATTTTAGGTTTATTTATTTTAGTTTAGGTTTTTTATTTTAGTTTATTTTTTATGTTTAGGTTTAGGATTAGGTTTTGGTTCATATTTTAGTTTAGTTTTACTTTTATTTTATTTTTAAGGTTTCAATTTTATTTTTTATTTTTATGTTTAGCTTAGGTTTTTATTTTATTTTTTAAGGTTTAGGTTTTAGGTTTTTATTTTACGAATTATTTTTTAGTTTAGGTTTAGGTTTAGGTTTAGTTTATTTTAGGTTTAGGTATAGGTTTTGTTTATTTTAGTTTAGGTTTAGGTTTATTTTATCTATATTTTAGGTTTAGGTTTATGATTTAGTTTAGGGTTTAGGTTTTATTTTTAGGTTTATTGTTTAAATTTAGGTTCTTAGTTTTTTTTTATTTTAGGCTTGTTTTTTTATTATTTTATGTTTAGTTTTGATTTTATTTAAGTTTTTTATTTTTTATTAGTTTAGTTTAGGTTTTTATTTATTTTATTTTAGATTAGTTTTTATTTTTCATTTTATTTTATTTTTAGGTTTATGTTTAGGTTTAGATATAAGTTTAGGTTTTAGTTTATGTTTTTATTTTATATTATTTTATTTTATTATTTTTTAAAAATTTTTTTATTTATTTTATTTTTAGGTTTTATTTAGTTTAGATTTCAATTTATAGCTTTTTAGGGTTTCAGGTTTAGGGTTAGTTTAGGGTTTAGGATTTAGAATTTAGGGTTTAGGGTTTGGGGTTTGGAGTTTAGGGTTTAGGGTTTAGGCTTTTTTTTGGGTTTAAGGTTTAGGGTTTAGGTTTTTGGGTTTAGGGTTTAGGTTTTAGTGTTTAGGGTTTAGGGTTTAGGGTTTAGGGTTTAAGGTTTATGTTTTTAGTTTAGGGTTCAGGTTCTAGTTTAGGGTTTTATGTTTTTCTATTTTTTTCTTTTAAATAGAGAACAAATTCATATTAAACATTTCTTCTTTTATTTATTTAGTTTATTTTTTATTTATTTTAATTTATTTAATTTTTTTATTTATGTTTAGTTTTTGTTTTTATTTAATTTAGTTTATCTATTTTAGGTTTATTTATTTTAGTTTAGGTTTTTTATCTTAGTTTATTTTTTTAGTTTAGGGTTTAGGTTTATGTTTATTTTTTAGTTGATTTTTATTTTTATTTTCTTTTTTAGGTGTAGGTTTTATTTTTTATTTTTAGGTTTAGGTTTTATTTTTATTTTATTTTTTAGGTTTAGGTTTTATTTTTTATTTTTAGGTTTAGGTTTAGGTTTTTATTTTATTTTCTTAGGTTTAGGTTTTAGGTTTTTATTTTAGGTTTATTTTTAGTTTTTTTTATTTTAGGTTTAGGTTTATTTTTAATTTATTATATTTTATTTAGGTTAGGTTTAGGTTCAGGTTTAGGTTTTATTTATTTTAGTTTAGGTTTAGGTTTATTTTATTTTAATTTTAGGTTTAGGATTTTTTTTTAGTTTAAGGTTTAGGTTTTATTTTTTATTTATTTTTATGTTTTTTTTAGGTTTAGGTTTTATTTAGTTTTTATTTTATTTTATTTTAGGTTAGTTTTATTTTTATTTTAGGTTTATTTTTTTATTTAGGTTTTATTTTTTTGTTTAGTTTGGGTTTTAATATATTTTATTTTAGTTTAGTTTTTATTTTTATTTTTTTTCTTTTTAGGTGTAGGTTTAGGTTTAGGTTTTGGGTTTTAGTTTAAGTTTTTATTTTATTTTGGCTTAGATTTTTTTATTAATTTATTTTTAGGCTTTATTTTATTTAGGTTTAGGTTTTTAGCTTTTTAGGGTTAGGGTTTAGGGTTAGTTTAAGGTTTAGGGTTAGTTCATGGTTTAGGGTTTGGGGTTTAGGATTTAGGTTTTATAGTTTTTTTTAGGTTTAGGGTTTAGGGTTTAGAGTTTAGGGTTTATGGTTTAGGGTTTATGGTTTTAGGGTTTAGGGTTTATGGTTTATGGTTTAGGGTTTATGGTTTTATGGTTCAAGTTTTAGGTTTAGGGTTTAGGTTTAGGGTTTATATTTTAGGGTTTAGATTTTAGGGTTTAGGTTTTAGGGTTTAGAGTTTAGGGTTTCAGGGTTTAGGGTTTAGGATTTAGGGTTTAGGGTTTAAGGTTTAGGTTTTTGGTTTAAAGTTTAGGTTTTAGTTTAGGGTTTTGGGTTTTCGGGTTTTTTCTTTTAAATAGAGAACAAAATCATATTCAACATTTCTTCTTTTATTTATTTAGTTTATTTTTTATTTGTTTTAGTTTATTTTATTTTTTTGTTTATGTTTATTTTTTTTATTTTAATTTAGTTTAATTTATCTATTTTAGGTTTATTTATTTTAGTTTAGGTTTTTTATTTTAGTTCATTTTTTTAGTTTTATGTTTAGGTTTATGTTTATTTTTTAGTTGTGTTTTATTTTTTATTTTTAGGTTTAGGTATAGGTTTTTATTTTATTTTTTAGGTTTAGGTTTAGGCTTTTATTTTATTTTCTTAGGTTTAGATTTTAGGTTTTTATTTGAGGTTTATTTTTAGTTTTTATTTTTAAGTTTAGCCTTAAGTTTATTTTTAATTTATTATATTTTATTTAGGTTAGGTTTAGGTTTAGCTTTACTTTATTTTAGGTTTAGGTTTAGGTTTTATTTATTTTAGTTTAATTTTTTTTAGTTTAGGTTTAGGTTTATTTTATTTTTATTTTTGGTTTAGGTTTTTTTTAGTTTAAGTTTTAGGTTTTATTTTTTATTTATTTTTAGGTTTTTTTAGGTTTAGGTTTTTATTTAGTTTTTATTTTATTTTATTTTATTTTATGTTTATTTTTTTTATTTTAAGTTTATTATTTTTTATATTTATGTTTTTTATTTTTTAGTTTAGTTTGGGTTTTTATTTATTTTATTTTAGTTTTGTTTTTATTTTTATTTTTTTTTCTTTTTAGGTTTAGGTTTAGGTTTAAGTTTTAGGTTATAGTTTATGTTTTTATTTTATTTTGGTTTAGATTTTTTATTAATTTTATCTTTAGGCTTCATTTTGTTTAGGTTTAGGTTTTTAGCTTTTGAAGGTTGGGTTTAGGGTTAGTTTAAGGTTTAGGGTAAGTTCAATGTTTATGGATTGGTGTTTATGATTTAGGTTTTATGGTTTTTTGGGTTTAGGGTTTACGGTTTAGAGTTTAGGGTTTAGGGTTTACGGTTTATGGTTTTATGGTTTAGGGTTTATGGTTTAGGGTTTAGGGTTTAGGTTTGGGGTTTAGGGTTTTTAGGATTTAGGGTTTAAGTTTTAGGTTTAGGTTTCAGGTTTTAGTTCAGGGTTTAGGGTTTTTGGGTTTTTTTTAAGAGAACAAATCCAGATTCAACATTTATACTATTGCTTATTTAGTTTTTTTACATTATTTTTTAGGTTTTTTATTTTTATGTTTATTTTATTTTTTTTGTTTAGTTTAAGTTTTTATATATTTTATTTTAATTTATTTTTATTAGGTTATTTTATTTTATTTTTTGGATTAGGTTTAGGTTTTAGTTTAGGTTTTTATTTTATTTTAATTTTTTATTTTATTTTTATGTTTTATTTAGTTTAAGTTTAGGTTTTTAGGTTTTTAGGTTTTTAGGGTTTAGGGTTTAGGGTTAGGGATTAGTGTTTAGGGTTTGTTTAAGCTTTAGGGTTTAGGGTTTTTAGGATTTAAAGTTTAGGATTTGGGGTAAGCTTAGGGTTTAGGGTTAGTTTAGGTTTTAAGGTTTAAGGTTAAGGTTTAGGCTTTTGGGTTTAGGGTTTTTAATGTTTAGGGTTTTTAAAGTTTAGCGTTTTAGTTTAGGGTTAGTTTAGGGTTTAAGGTTTAAGATTTTAGGGTTGAGGGTTGAGGGATTAGGGTTTGGGTTAGAGTTTAGGATTTAGGTTTTAGAGTAGCCAAGCTCTGCCATTATTCAACATTGAATATGAAAGAATAATTATAATTGTATTAAATGCTATGGGGCACAAGCCTAAACTCTAAACATACTCTAAGCCAATCCTAAAACCCTAAACTAAACACTAAAACTTAAACCCAAACCCTTAAACCACAAACCCTAAAACACAAAACCACAAACCCCAAAGCACTGACCAAACTCTAAACCTAAACCAACCACAAACTAAGCTAACCCAAACCTAAACCTTAAACCCAAAATCCCAAACCACAAAGCATAAACACTAAACCTAAACAAACCACTAAACACTAAACCACAGCAGTAAACTGATAATCCTAAAGCAAACCTAAATCACTGACCCACACTAAACTAAAAACCCAAAACCTAAACTAAAAAACTAGGTAACCTAAAAATAAAATAAATAAATAAACCTAAACCTAAACAAAACCTAAACTAAAAAATAAAATAAATAGTAATAAAATGAACTAAAATAAAATAAATAAAAACTTATGCTAAATTAAATAATAAAATAAACCTAATAAAAAAAAATAAAATAAAACTAGCCATAAAATAAAATAAAATCTAAAATAAAATAAAATAAAACTAAATAAAAACTTAAACCTAAAATATAAACATAAAAATTTAAAATAAATAAAAATAAAACCTAGGCTTAAACTAAAAAACCTAAACCTAAATTAAAAATAAAATCAACTAAACCTAAACTGAAATAAACTAAACTAAAATAAATAACCTAAACCCTAAACTAAATAAAATAAAATAAACTAAAAAATAAACTAAAATAAACAGAAAATAAACTAAAATAAAACACAAACCTTAACCTAAAAAAATATAATAAGACCTAAAATTGAAAATAAAAATAAAACCTAAACCTAAAATATATTAGAAATAAACTCAAAAAAAATAAACAAACCTAAACCTAAACCTAAAACTAAACTAAAATAAAACTAAACTAAAATAAATAAACCTAAAATAAATAAACTAAACTAAATAAAAAGTAAACCTAAATAAAAATAAAAAATAAAATAAATTAAAATAAATAAAAAATAAACTAAATCAACCTAAACCTACCTTTTTACTTAATTAAAAAAACCCTGAAACCCTAAATTCTAAACCCTAAACCCTAAAACATAAACCTACAACCCTAACCCCTAAATCCTAAATCCTAAAAAACCCTAAATCGTAAACCTTAAATGCATAAATAATAAAACCCTAAACCCTAAACCCTTGACCCTAAACCCTAAACCCAAACCATAAACCCTAAACTCTAAATCCCAAACCTTAAACCTAAACCTGAAGTAACTAAATAAATTTAAAAATAAACCTAAACCTTAAAACATAAAAGACATAAACTTAAACCTAAACCCTAAGAATGGGTAGAACCTTGACGGTAGGAACATCACCGTTAACCAGACTCAGTCTAGATCTGGCGGTGGAGGTGAAGGCGGAGGTGTCAGTTATAGTGATGGTGGGGGATCTGGAGGTGATCATGGATATGGAGGTGGTGGTCAGAGCAGTGCTGGTTATGGAGGCAGGAGAAGCGATTTTGGTTACAGCCGTTGTGTTGGCAGAGGGAGAAATCAGAGATATGATGGTGGATCCCGCTACTCGAGAGGCCGCAGTGGTTTTGATGGGAAATGGAAGATCAGCTGATCTGATCTACTGCTTATGAAACTGTGTCTTCATAGTAGAGATGGTTCTAGTAATCTAGGGTTTTTGATTTGCTTTATGTGTGCTCATTTTTATCTATGTCGTCTCTTATGTCTTAGAAAACTTGGTGTGTTCTTGGTTGATGAAATTGAAAAGTTGAAATGTTGAATCTGAATTGGTTCTCAATTAAAAAAACCAAAAACCCTAAACTAAAATTTGAACCTTAATCCTAAAACCTAAACACTAAACCTTAAACCCTAAAACCTAAATACCCTAAACACTAAACCCGTAACCCTAAAACCCTAAACCCTAAACCCTAAACCCTAAAACCTAAACCTTAAACCCTAAACCCAAAACCCTAAACCCAAAAACCTAAACCCTAAACCTTAAACCTTAAACCCCAAACCCTAAACCCTAAACCCTCTCCCTCTCCTTTTGTGTTCTCGTAATTTTCGGGTTTGGCCGTGATTTCGGCTACCCCTCATCGTGGATCACTATCTTATTGCTTGGTTGTGCTCTCTGTTGCTTATGTGACTCACTGATCGCTTCAATGGCAGAGGCATCACTCTCCGCACAATCATGCTCATCGCTCCTGGATGCGCCGGCTTTGCCCTCCGATCCTAAAGGTATTTTGGATCTGATTGCATCCATTAATGCGCCTGCTATCAAGTCCTTTAAGGATGCTCTTTCTGGTAAGAACCCTTGCTCTAATGCCTTGGTTAACTTAATTTCAACTTCATTCTATGGATTGCCGGCTGTCATGTGTTCTGACCAAGATATGGAGAAATTAGCTAAACTTTTTGAGTTCTCTTTGGTTGGTAAATTCTCTCTATGGTGCCCTACTCTAGATAATATCCGATCTTTCTTCCATAGCTTAAAGCTTTCGGGAGTCTTCACAATTAGGCTGATTGATCCTCGCCATATCCTTCTTCAGTTATCAAATGATTTAGATTATTCTCGAGTCTTTGCTCGTCGCTCCTATTTTGTGTATAATTGTCAAATGAGGCTCTTGAAATGGTCACCCCTTTTTGATGTCAATGAGGAATCCCCTATTGTTCCTTTATGGCTTGCTTTTCCCAACATGAGAATTCACTATGTTACTCACCAAGTTCTATTTGCGGTTAGGGCTCTATTTGGTAGACCCCATCAAATTGATTAAGCCACTGCTGCTAGATCATGGCCATCTATTGCACGTATCTTAGTTGAGATTGACATTACCAAAAAAATACCCCAAAGAAGTTTGGATCAGTTCAGAAAAATTTGGATATAACCAGAAAGTAGAATTTGAAAATTTCCCCGTCTTTTGCACTCATTGTAAGATCCATGGTCATGATCACTTTGAATGCTTTGTGTTACACCCTAACCTCAAAAAGAATATATCACAGGATACTAATACCTCTCTTGGAACTAGGAAAACCAATAAGTTAGCTTATGTGCCTAAAGCTACTCATAATGGAACTCATCCCTACACCTGCCCCTTTATTACCTATTGATTTGTCTAATTAAAAACATTCTAAGCTTGGTATAAATACTACTATTGAGGTGTGTGAAGAAACTAATGATAACTTACCTAGCACTACTCCTACTTGTAATAATTTGGCTTCTCATGACAATTCTTTGCTCCATTTGAATCTTAATGACAATTTGAATGGGAATCTTATATTGGATCAAAATAATGTTGATCCTTTGGTGTCAGACCAAAATATGAATATGCATCATGAAAATGAGAATGATATTTGTACTATTAATGGTGCAAGAACCTCCCCTTTTATTTCTCTACAGAGTGATACTCAACCAATCTTTCATTCTTCGACATCAAGAAGGAGAAATCACTACTACTAAAACATTGACTGATACTGCTCCTATTCTGGATACTAAAAACCAATCCCTTTCTAATGGAGATACTTTGGATACTGATAGACCCTTCCAAACTGTTATTAAAAAAATCTTATAAAGCCAAAATGACTAATAATAACTTCACTAGAACCACACGTTCTTCTCTAACACCTCACAAATAATTATGTCCTCCTCTCTTCCTTTTTCCATTTATTTTTTTTAACTTTTCCTTTTTGGATTTTTTATTATGATTAATTTTCTTATTTGAAATATCCGGGGTTGTGGGACTCTCCCTGTCCGCAACCGTGTTAGGAGCCTCTGTCATGCTCATAACATCAAATTACTTGTTATTATTGAGCCTTTCATTAACTCTTCCAAGATTGCCCATGTTGCTAGATTGCTTGGATTTCAAAATTTCCTCTTCAATCTTAATAATAAAATTTGGTGTTTTTGGAATAATTCCATCACCATTTATCATTGATGATCTTGATCAATTGGTTAATTTCAAAATCTCATTAGGTGAGTTTTTGGCTTCCTTTATCTATGCTTCTGTAATAGAGTAGGAACATCCTTTGGAATCACTTAAGAACCTTCGCCTCCCTAACCTTCCCCGGTTAGTTGGGGTGATTTCAACACTATCATTACTTCTGGAAAGGAGGAGGATGTTCTCCTAACCTCCATTCCATGGAATACTTCTCTAATATGATCCTAGATTGCAATCTGATTGACATTGGTTTTTCTGGGTCTGATTACACATGGCATAACTCTAGACTTCGGCAACATCTTGACAGGACCCTCTTTAATTTTCTTTGGATCAATCAATGGCCTCTTACCTCTGTTAAGCATTTGAGCAGAACTTTTTTTGATCATACTCCTCTTTTGATCTCTATGAAAACTCCCCTTTAACCCTTCTACTCCCTCACCTTTTAGATTCTAAAATATGTGGACCCAACATGGCGATTTCACTAATGTTGTTTTCACTAATTAGATGGCTCCTGTTCACCCGGATAATTCTTAAAGGCATGATTCGGCTTTGGCTTAAGCTCAAAAGACTTAAACAAAACCTCAATTGGTGGAACAAGCATATATTTAAAAATCTTTTTACCAATATTAAAGCTATGGAACAAGTGGTTTGTTCTCTTGAAGAGGCTGTCTTAACTGATCCCAGTAAGCTTGATGAGTTGAGCATTGCCAAAGATAACTTAATTAATTACCAAAATATGGAGGAAACCTATTGGCATCAAAAAGCCTCTAGCAAACATATTGCTGATGGTAATAGAAATACAAGGTATTTCCATGCTATTTGCAATAAATGGAAAGCATTAAACTCGATTAAGAAAATTAAGAACTCTAATGGTGGCTTGATAACTGATAACAATGAAATTAAGGATTCTGTCATACATCACTTTCATAATTTATTAAATTCTAATCCTTCATTAGAAACCCCCTCCAACACCCATCTAATCCCTTCTATGATTAACAATGAGGATAACCATCTGCTCTCTATGCATCCTCGAAGGAGATTAGTAGTACTCAATAGCATGAACACGATTTTGTTGTTGCCCGATGGTTATACGACTCATTTCTTTCAGCATTGTTGGCCTTTTATTAAATCTGATCTTATTGATGTCGTTATTAATTTCTTTGATGGGAGCTCTATTCCCAGATATTTTTCAAGTACTTCTATTATCCTTATTCCCAAAACCAATAATCTTGGTGTGATTTTGGACTTATTAATCTTTGCACCTTTTTTCAAAAACTCATTACTAAATTAATTAATAATAGGATTAGCCCTCTGCTCCCTAAAATCATCTCCCCTAACCAAACTGAATTCATTAAAAATAGAGCCATATCTGATAATATTCTTCTTGCTCAAGAGCTGGTTCATGACATTAATATTCCTTCCAGAGGAGGTAATATCCTCTTCAAACTGGACATCTCTAAAGCCTTTGACAAACTCTCGTGGGATTTCCTCTTTCAAATCTTACATTTATTTGGTTTCTCTGATAATTTTATCCATCTTATAAGAAGTTGTATCACTAATGTCTGGTTTTCTGTTATCATGAATGGTGAGTCCTATGGTTTCTTTACTTCGTGCCATGGTTTGCAACAAGGTGACCCTCTTTCTCCTTCTCTTTTTATCATTGCTGTAGAATATCTTTCGAGGAGCCTCAATGATCTTTTCATTAAAAATCCTAACATGTTTTTTAAAACTCATGGTGGTTTCCCTGTTTCTCATCTAAGCTTTGCTTAAGATTTTATAATCTTCTGCAATGCCTCTCTTCAACATGTTAAAACTATTAAGAATCTCTTAAATGATTTTGGCAAAGTTAGTGGTCTCTTTCTCAATGAAAAAAAATGTTGTTTTATTCCCTCAGCTAAGATTCCTACCAATAGACTTAATCAAATCTCCAGAATTACTAATTTTAAGCAAAATCAACTTCCCATTAATTATCTCGGGGCTCTGCTATTTAAAGGCTAGAAAAGATCTCATCTTTTTGATGACCTTATTCAAAAAATATCTAATAAAATTTTGGTTTGGAAATTTCATTTACTCTCTTTCCGTGGTAGGCTCACCTTTATTAAGAGCACTCTTAATTCCATGACTTTATATCTCATCCAAACCATTGTGCAGACCATTTCTATCATCAATAGAATTGAGCGTCTCCTAAACAAATTTTTTTGGGGCTCCAATACCTCCTCTAAAAGAAACCTCTTGGTTTAAAGTTAAAACTTTGACAAAAGTGGTCTTTGTAAATCCATAAAAGAAGCTATCAATGCCTTTTCCTATAAACTCGGTGGAATTTTAGAGTAATCATAGTCTAATTTCATGACTGTAAATATTCTCAGGGTAAGAACCCCCTCATTTGCCCCTTTAAACCGGGTGATTCTCCTGTGTGGAAAAGACTTTGTTCTATCAAATGGGATGCAGAATCCTTAATTTTTTGGGGTATTAATTCTGGCGATTCTTTCTTTTGGCAAGATAACTGGAGTGGATGTGGATCCATTGATGACTTACTCTCCACCCATTCCACTGCTGCTATTAAAGTGAACTCTTTCTGGCAGAATAATATGTGGAACAATTGTAATCTTACTGATCATATTCCTCCCTCTCTTTTAAATAAGCTTACTAATATTCCTATCATTCCTACCAATCAAGACCATATCCTTTTTAAGCTTTCGCATAATGGTGATTTCAACTTTAAAAATGTTTGGATTCATATTAAAGAAACTCATGATTTTTCCTATGTGTTTTCTAAACTTTGGAACAACAATATCCCTACCTCCTATTCTATTCTTACTTGGCATATTTTAAAAAACTTCATCCCTGTGGACTCCTTGTTGTGGGGTAATGGTTTTCAATTACCTTCAAAATACCAATGTTATTTTCACATTGAGAATGTGAATCATGTTTTTGTTAACGGGGCCATTGCTTCTAAACTTTGGATTTGGTATGATGACCTTTTTAAAATTATCATTTTCAATGGCTCTTTAAGTTTATACCAACTTCTTGAAGTTTATTTTGACAACACTATTAAAGGACATAAAGTCATGCTATCACTCTTATTTGGTTCATTTGGATGGAAAAATGATGCAAAACATCGAACTATGAATCATGAGGAGGTAATTGCTAGAACTAAAAACAAAATATGTGACTTGTTTAATGCCAATTTAATTAAATACAAACATTTCAAAGGTTGCAAATTTATGGCTAATAAATTGGGTTTTAGCTTGCCGGATCACCACATCTGTAAAGAGGACAAGATTGTTTATTGGGTTAAACCTCATGTTAACACTATTAAAGTTAACACTGATGGCTCTGTTTCTCATAAAGGTTCAGGCTGTGGTGAAATTTTCAAAAATCTTAATGGAAAAGTCCTATGTGCTTTTGCATACCCCCTTAATCTGAACTCATGGCAATGTACAAAGCCCTTGAAATTTGCCTTCAAAAAGGTTGGCTCAATGTTTGGATTGAGGTGGATGCCCTTCTGCTGATTGATATTGACTTCCATGAATAAGGGCAATACTAAATTGTACTACCCTCTTAAACAAACTAGAGCTCTCCTTGCCCAACTCTACTTTAAAATCACTCATGTATGGCGCGAGGGTAATGCATGTCGATTATCCGCCAACTGGGTGCTAGATTGGATGGTATAAAATTCTTTGATCAACTAACCATTCCTAAACATTTGCATGGCTTGGTTAATCTGGATAATACTGGACTTCCTTATCTCAAAAATTAATCTAATCCATTGGTTTCACCTCTTTCAATACCTCTTTTTCTGCATGATCATTTTCTATTTACTGTTGTTACTTCTTTGGTCTGATGTATCATCAACGATATCCCTTGTTGTTTACTTGTCGATCTCGTGACATTGTTTATATATTCTATCCTTTATTGGGAGCTTAATGCATCTTCTATTTTTACTATTAAAGTGCTACTGTTCCTTTGGAATTTACTGATGCATCATTATATTATTTGTTGCTGGTCCTTTGCTGTGCTTAGTGGTATCTATTATCGGTTTAATTATCCCAACCTTGTTTGGGGTCTTGTTGTTTCTGCCTCTCCTTTGCTCCATAACCTTACCTTCACAACCTGTAAAAATAATAGATGCAACATCCTGGTTATAACTCTTTCTCTATAGATTTGGAATTATTTCCTGATTTCTAATATTCCTGATGCTGTGGGTCTAGCTACTGGTCTGTTTCTTTGGGTTCCTTTGCTCTTTAATTGTTTATCCTAAGTAGGATGCAACATCTATGTTGAAGGCTTAATTGTTGGCTATTGGACTTTTGATCCTTTTGTCCACCAGGATGCAATTGGAGTTGGTTTAATGTATTTGCTGAATGCCATTACTAACCCCAGTTTGCATACATGTAAGGAAAGAATCTGCAATACTCTTGTCATTATTAATGGTTCTTTGCAGGTTTGGAATTGTTTAATAACTTCCATTCAGTATGATTTCTCCGAGGATGATAATTCTACTGCTAACCTGCTCATCTTTGTCCTAAAGGATCTCATTGATGAGACTCTTTTGAACCCCTATTGTGGCTCTATTTCCCCTCTACTTTTTATTGGCTTACCCTATGGTTGCAATCATTGTAGTGTTGTTTTAGACTTGGATTTTGGATTCTTCCGCTCTAACCTTGTTTTAATCTATGGTTGTTGGATTTCTGGATATTCTCTGTCTTGCAGGCTGTTGGATCATCTGCCCCTATATAATGTTTGTGCTGCTAACATTTGGGATGATGCTATTTTCACCTGCTGCTATTTTTTACTTCTTGGTTCAGCTAGTCTTGGCCACACCACTTCATTAACTATCTGGGAATTTACTTATGTATTGTATAATTTTAATGGTTGGTTTTATGGCCAATTTGCTATTATTATCTTCCTTGGTTGTTGGATGGTATGGATACTATCTTATATCTAGCAAGCTGCTACTGGGGTTGTTTATCTGGTTTAGCAGGGTGATTTTGGTGTTGTCTTGCTGATTGTCTTTGACAACCTCTTATTCCCAACCTGCTAAGAGAGATTTTGTAACTTCCTATTCAATTTTCTTATTTCCTTACAGGTTTGGATTTTCTTAATGGCTTCTCTGTTAGCCTTTACTATGGTTGTGGGTTTAAATGCTAGCCTGGTCAGCTTTATCTGGAAGGTTTTTTCTGTTTATTATCCTTTGAACCCTTTTGCTACCATTGTTGCCTTTTGGATTTTAGGGTCCTTTGTCCAGCTGGTGGTCTTTGTAGTTATTATCTGTTACCTATTTTTTGTTTTTCTGACTATTTTTGCTGTTAACAATTGGGCTACTACTATCTTCTCCTTCTATTTTATCCAACTTGGTTCTATTAACATTGTGCAGATCCCTATGATTTTCCATCTGATTATTTGGATCTTTACATATACTTTTGGATGGACTCTTGGCCAGCTTGTTGGTATTAACTACCTTGGTTATTAGCTGAACTGGGTTAATACTCTACATGCTGCCTCTGGGGTTTTGGTTTGTTTTGTTCAGCAAGTCTCTATTGAAGTTGTTGATTGCTTGGTGGATTTTTCATTGAACCCCCTTATTGGTTTATTATATGCATATCATCTGAATTCATTGGTCTACTTTATCTGCTACTATTTTCTCCATCTTCTTTCAGTTAAACTTGTATCTATTGCACTATTTATCTTGGATGGGTGGCTTTATGGCAAGCTAGCTAGTTTTTGTTATCTTGGTTGTTTCTTGTCTTGGATATTTGCTTCTTAGTTTTTTAGGACTCCTATGTTGGCTCCATCTTTATTGGCTGTAGGACTTCAGGGTCCTATGTTCAGCAAGTTGTTTCTGACATTGGTGTTCTGATGGTTTTTGGCAATTACTGTCTGGGTTGCTGCCTTCCCGATACCTATTTTTATGCTCTATCTATTTGGTTATTAACTATTGCAATGTCTACTCTGATTGAGAGGTTATATGGCCAACTTGTTGTCCCTTCTGCCTTGGATGTCTTAACTGCTATCTTGGCTAGTTTTTGCCTTGGTTATCTATTGTCTTGCTTTTTCTAGATTCTAATGTTGATACTCATTTGAATCCACTTTTGATTTTTTCCGGTTCAAAAGTTGCATTAACTATTTTCGTTGGCTTTCAATGTCCTGTTGTGTTCATCTCCGATTGCTGATCTATCATTGTTGTCTCTATTCCCATCTTGGTTCGTTAGGTTTGTGCAATCGTATGCACTATCTATTCTGAATGTTGTTGCCTTTTGCTGTCTTGCTCTCTTGGTTGTTTGTTGATTTGGCTTATCCGATTTTGGTCCCGAACTCGAGTCTTTGTCTTTTACTAGGTGCTATTTTTGGTAGGTTGCAGTCTATTTCCTGTGTTGGTCTATGTTGCATTCCTTTACAATTGTTTTTCCCCGATATGGATATTAATAAGGGGTTGTTTCCTGAAAGATTCATATATATATCATATGTTTGGGATGGTGTTAATTATAGGCTCATTGACTTGATTAGCAGGATTTCAGCAAGTTGCCTCCTCTGTTATTTTCATGTGGAGGGATTATATGCTGGCTTTTTTTCTCTTCTTGGATATGACTTTTCATGAGGTTCTTGCAAAGATGGTTCATTCTCATATGTTTATGTATTCTCATGTCAGAGTGACTATATTGATGATACTTTTCTTGAATGGGACACCTTATCCTTTAGCTCTTTGCAATTTCCTCTTTATATTAGATATGGTTTTGTTTAGGTTTGCAGGTAATAAAGCTCACAAGACTTTCAACAACTGGCTATAATAATGGATAATCTACTCCTTTGGTTTGGTAGTAGCTCTTGTGATGTAACCCTTCTGAAGTTTGATGCTCATATTTGCATCTCCCCAACTTGGTGTCTTGAGCCTTCTCTATCATAATTCCTTACTATCATTCTCACTTATGTTGTTTTCATTTATCCTTATATTACCTTAACGTTCTAATCTCTTTCTTATTACAATTACAATTCTCTCTTGTCCTCTCTGTTTGCTCCTTATTGTCATGCATTCTCACGTCCTCCAGAGCATTGGCCCTAATCTTCCTTTGGATTATTATGTTAATCAACTTGTTTCTTTTGATTGCTTTAATGTCTTCCTTTGCTTTTGATAAATAGGGATTTACTCCTTAGGTGATTGTAGCTCTTTGAAGTTCTAGAGTTTATCCCCTTTAAGGACCTTGTAACCCTCTTTTTGTGGCAATAAAATACCCCTACATGGGGTTTCCCAAAAAAACCCTAAACCCTCAACTAACCCTAAGCCCTTAACGCTAAACCTTAAACCCCAAAAAGCTAAAAACCTAAACCTACACTAAGTAAAATGTAAAAATAAAATAAATAAGAAAACCTAAACCAAAATAAAACAAAAAATAAAAACTAAACTAAAATAAATAAAATAAAAACATAGACTAAACTAAATAATTAAATAAATCAAAAAATAAAAAACTAAATAAAATAAAAACTATATGTAAAATAAAAATAAAATAAACCTAAAATAAACTAAAATAAAATAAAAACTAAATAAACACCTAAACCTAAAAAAACCCAAAAATAAATAAAAAATAAAACCTAAGCCCTAAACTAAAAAGAAAAACTAAAACCTAAAATAAACAAATTAAAATAAACCTAAACCTAAACTAAAATAAGCTAAACTAAAATAAATAAAACATAAATCTAAACTTAAAATAAACTAAACCTAAAACCTAAACTAAATAAAATAAAATAAACAAAAATAAACCTAAACCTAAACTAAAAAACTAAAACCTAAAATAAACCTAAAATAAAACCTAAACCTAAACTAAAAAATAAAATAAAAACCTAAACCTAAACCTAAGAAAAAAAAGCTAAACACAAAAAAAATACTAAACTAAACTAGAAAATAAACATAAACCTAATCTCAATTCTAATAAATAAACTAAACTAAATAAAAAAAAGCATAAATAAAAATAAAAAATAAAATAAACTAAAATACATAAAAAATAAACTAAATAAACCTAAACCTACGAGTTTACTTAACTTTAAAAAAAAATCCTAAACTCTAAACCCTAAACTCTAAATCCTAAACCCTAAACCGTAAAACCAACCCTAAACCCTAAACCCTAAATCCTAAATGTACAACCCTAAACCTACAACCCTAAACCCTTAAAACCCTAAACCCTAAATCCTAAGCCTTAAACCCTAAGCCCTAAACCCTAAATATTTAAAAACCTAAACCTTAAGTAAATAAAACATAAAAATATAATAAATAAAAAAACCTAAACCTAAATAAAATAAATAAAATAAAATCAACACCTAAACTGAAAATGAAACCTATACCTAAAAATAAAATAAATAAAACAAAAATAAATAAAATAAATAAATAAAACCTAAACTAAACTAAGAAATAAAATAAAGCTAAGAATAGAAAACCTAAATATAATAACAACTAAATGTAAAATAAAAAAATAAACCTAAAATAAATTAAAATAAAAACTAAATAAAATCCTAAACCTAAAAAATAAACATAAAAGTAAAAAAAATAAAAGCCAAACCCTAAACTAAAAATAAAACTTAACCTAAAATAAAAATAAAATAAACAAAATAAAATAAATCTAAACATAAACTAAGATAAACTAAACTAAAATAAATAAAACCTAAACTTAAACCAAAAATAAACTAAGCATAAACCCAAAACTAAATAAAATAAAATAAACAAAAAATAAACCTAAACATAAACTAAAAAGTAAAACCTAAAATTAAACCTAAAATAAAAACCTAAAACATAAACCCTAAACCCTAAACCCTAAAAAGCTAAAAAACCTAAACTTAAACTAAATGAAACATAAAATAAAATAAATAAAAAAACTTAAACTAAAATAAAATAAATAAATAAAATAAAATAAAAACATAAACTAAAACCAAAACCAAAACCAAAACCTTAAAAAAAATTAAAAAAATATTAACTAAACTAAAATAAAATAAATAAAATCCTAAAACCTAAAACCTAAACCTAAAAAATAAATTAAAAACCTAAACCTAAACTAAAATAAAAAAATAAAACTTAATCTAAAAATAAAATAAAAAAACTTAACTAAATCTAAACCTAAACCTAATAAAACTAAAATAAATAAACCTAAAATAAATAAACTAAATTAAATAAAACTAAAAAATAAACATAAATAAAATTAAATAATAAAATAAACTAAAATAATAAAAAATAAACTAAATAAACCAAAACCTACCAGTTTACTTAATTTAAAAAAAATTAAGAAGATAAAAAAATAAAATAAAAAATAAAAAAATTCCTAAACCGTAAACCCTAAAACTACAACCATAAATCCTAAACCTACAGCCCTAAAACCTTAAACCCTAAATCCTAAACCCTAAACCCTAAAACTACAACCCTAAATCCTAAACCTACAGCCCTAAAACCTTAAACCCTAAATCCTAAACCCTAAACCCTAAACCTTAAAACCCTAAACCTAAACCAAACCAAAACTAAACCCCAAAACCCTAAACCTTAAACCCCAAACTCTAAACCCTAAAAACCTAGAAACCTAAAGCTAAACTAAATAAAACCTAAAAATAAAATAAATAAAAAAGACATAAACCTAAACTAAAACCTAAACCTAAACCTAAACCTAAAAAGAAAATAAAATAAAAATTTAAAACTAAATTAAAATAAAATAAATAAAAACCTAAACTAAACTATAAAATAAAAACCTAAATAAAATAAAATCTAAACCTAAACTAAAGATAAAATAAACCTAAAATAAAATAAAATAAAAACTAAATAAAAAGCTAAACCTAAAAAATAAAACTAAAAATAAATAAAAAATAAAACCTAAACTCTAAACTAAAAAAAACTAAACCTAAAATAAAAATTAAATAACCTTAACGTAAACTAAAATAAAATAAACTAAAAAAATAAAACATAAACCTAAAATAAACTAAACCTAGACCTAAACCTAAACCTAAACTAAATATAATATAATAAACTAAAAAATGAACCTGAACTTAGACTAAAGAATAATACCTAAAAAACCTAAAATAAAAACCTAAAACCTAAACCTAAAAAAATATAATAGAAACCTAAACCTAAACCTCAACATAAAAAATAAACTAAAGTTAAAACTAAACCTAAACCTAAACCTAAATAATAAACTAAAATAAATAAACCCAAAATAAATAGACTAAACTAAATATAAATAATAACCTAAGTAAAAACAAAAACTAAATTAACCTAAACCTACCAATTTATTTAATTTAAAGAAAAATAAAAAAAAACCTTAACCCTAAACCTTAAACCCCGAACTCTAAACCCTAAACTTTAAAAGCTTAAACCGTAAACCCTAAACACAAAAGCTTAAAACCCTAAACCAAAAACCCTAAATCCTAAACATTAAATCCACTAAACCCTAAGCACCAAAACCATAAACCATAAACCCTAACTTAAATAAAACCTTAAATTATAAAGTTTAAACACTAAACCCTAAACCCTAAACCCTAAACCCTAAACCCTAAACTAAATTAAAACCCTAAATCCTAAACCCTAAACCATAAAACCTAAAACCTAAATCAAAACTAAATAAAACCTAAAATAAATAAATAAAAAAACCTGAACCTAAATAAAATAAGAAATAAAATAAAATAAAAACCTAAATTAAAACCTAAACTTAAACCTTAAAATATAATAATAAATATAAATAAACTAAAATAAAAGAATGTAAAATCTAAGCTAAACTAAAAAAATAAAATAAACCTAAGAATAAAATGAATTAATAAAATAAAAAATAAACTTAAAATAAAAATAAAATAAACCTAAAAGAAAATAAAATAAAAACTAAATAAAAAACTAAACCTAAAAAATAAGCCTAAAAATAAAACTTAAAAATAAACAAAAATAAAACCTAAAACCTAAGTTAAAAAAAAACTAAACCTAAAATAAAAAATAAACAAAATAAAAACCTAAAACCTAAACTTAAAAAAATAAAATAAAAACCTAAACTTAAACCTAAAAAATAAACTAAAATAAAAAACCTAAACAAAAATAAATAAACTGAGCTAAATAAAATAAAAAATATAATAAAATAAAAATAAAAATAAAAAACTAAAATAAATAAAAATTAAACTAAATAAACTAAACTTTCTTGTTTACTTAATTTTTTTAAAAAACCCTAAACCCTAAACCTTAAAATTAACCCTAAACCCACACCCTACAACCTCAACCCTAAACCCTAACCCTAAACCCTAAACACTAAATCTTAAACCCTAACCTAAACCTTAACCCCTAAAAGCATAAACCCTAAAACCCTAAAACCTAAACCTAACTCTAAACCCTAACCCTAATACCTATACTTGAAACCCTAAACCATAAACATAAACCTAAAGTAACTAAATAAATTAAAATTAAACCAAAAACTAAACCTAAACCTAAACTAAACACTAAGAATGGCAAAACCTTGGTAAGAACATCACCAAAACTAAGCTTAGTCTAGATCGAAGTGAAGGCGGCAAAGAAGCTATCGAGTGGTGGTGAGGGATATAGAGGTGCTGGTGGATATGAAGGTGGTGGTCAGAGCAGTGGTGGTTACGGAGGTTGGAGGAGTGATGGTGGTTATAGTCATGGTGATGGCAGAGGGAGAGATAGAGGATATGATGGTGGATCCCACTACTCGAGAGGTCGAGGTCATTCTGATGAGAACTGGGAGAATAAGAAGATCCGATCTGCTTATGCGCTTTTTGTTTCATGGTTTTCATTTTTTTTTATTTATGTCATTGCTTATGTCTTGGAAAACTTGGCGTGTTACTTGGTTGATCAAATCAAAATGAAGAAATGTTGAATCTAAATTTATTTTATGTTAAAAAAATACCCTTATCCCTAAACTATAACCTCAACCCTGGACCTAAAACCTAAACCCTCAACCCTAAACCCTAAACCCAAAAAATCATAAACCCTAAATCCTAAACACTAAACCCTAAGCCCTAAAACCTAAACCCTAAACCCTAAACCATAAACCCTAAACCCTAAACCCTAAACCCCAAACCCCAAACCCTAAATCCTCAACTAACCCTAAACCCTAAATCCTAAAAGCTTAAAACCTAAACTTAAACTAAATAGAACCTAAAAATAAAATAAATAAGAAAACCTAAACAAAAATAAAATAAAATAAAAAAAAAAAACTAAAACCAAAACTAAACAAAACAAAAAAAAAAGAAAAATAAATTAAACTAAAATAAATAAAAACCTAAACTAAACTAAAAATAAATAACCTAAATAAACCTAAAGTAATATAAAATAAATACTAAAAAAACCTAAACCTAAAAAATAAACCAGAAAAATAAAACCTAAGCCCTAAACAATTAAAAAAACAAAACTTTAAATAAAAAATAAAATTAACAAAATAAAATAAACCTAAACCTAAACTAAAATAAACTAAAACCTAAACCTAAACTTAATCCTAAAAATATAATAAAATAAAATAAAATAAAAAATTAAACAAAAATAAAAGAAATAGAAACCTAAACTAAACTAAAAAATAAAATAAACCTACACATGAAAAACCTAAATAAAATAAAATCTAAACCTAAAATAAAATATAATAAAACTTAAACCATAAACTAAAATAATCCTAAACCTAAGATAAATAAACAAAATAAAATAAACCTAAACTTAAATAAATATAAACTAAACTAAAATAAATAAAATCTAAATCTAAACCTTAAATAAACTAAACCTAAACAAAACCTAAATTAAATAAAATAATAGTAAAATAAATGTAAACCTAAACTAAAAAAATAAAACCTAAAAATAAACCTAAAATGAAAACCTAAAACCTAAACTAAAAATAAAAAAAATAAAACCTAAACCTAAACTTAAAATATAAAATAAAACCTAAACAAATAAAAAAATAAAAATAAAAGTAAACTAAAAATAAACAAAACCTAAACCTTAACGTAAAAAATAAACTAAATTAAAACTTGAACAAAATAAATAAACCAAACTAAATAAAATAAAAAATAAACCTTCCTAAAATGAAAACCTAAACCTAAACTAAAAAATAAAAAATAAAAACCTAAACCTAAACTTAAAAATATAAAATAAAACCTAAACAAATAAAAAAATAAAAATAAAAGTAAACTAAAAAATAAACAAAAACCTAAACCTTAACGTAAAAAATAAACTAAATTAAAAACTTGAACAAAAATAAATAAACCAAACTAAATAAAAATAAAAAATAAACCTTAAAAATTCAAATAAACTAAAATAAATAAACTAAATAAATTAGATAAACTTAAACCTATTGGTTTACTTAATTTAAAAGAAAACCTAAACCCTAAACCCTAAACCCTAAGCTAAAAAACCTAAACCATAATCCCTAAACCCTAACCCTTAAACCCTAAAACTAACCTAAAACCCTAAACCTACCTAAATCTATAACCCTAAACCCTAAAAAAATAAAAAAATTTTAAAACCCTAACCCTAAAACCTAAACCCTAAAACTAACTCTAAACCCTAAACCCTAAACCCTAAGTCTTAAACCATAAAACTGTAAACCCTAAACCCTAAACCCTAAAACCCTAAACCTTAAACCCTAAACCCTAAAACCTATAGCCCTAAACCCTAAACCATAAACCCTAAACCCTAAACCCTAAACCCTAAACCAAAAACCATAAACCCTAAAAACCTAAAATCCTAAACCTAAACTAAATAAAACTTAAAAATAAAATAAATAAGATAACCTAAACCTAAATAAAATAAATTAAAAACCTAATTTAAAACCTAAATCTAAATCTAAAAATAAAATAAAATAAAAAATGAAAACCAAACTAAAATAAAACAAATAAGAACATAAACTAAACTTAAAATTAAAAAAAACCTAAAAGATAAAACCTAAATAAAATAAAACTGAAATGGTAAATAAAAAAAACTAAACCTAGAATAAAATAAAATAAAAACCTAAACCAAAAAAGTAAAATATATTTAAAAAGTAAAACCTAAACCCTAAACTAAAAAAATAACTTAAAATAAGAAAAATAAAATAAACCTAAACCTAAACTACAATAAACTAAACTAAAATAAACTAAACAAAAATAAACAAAACTTAAACCTAAACCCAAAATAAACTAAACCTAAACCCTAAACTACATATAACAAAATAAACTAAAAATAAACCTAAACTTAAACTAAATATTAAAACTTAAAAATAAAACTAAAATAAAAATGAAAAACCTAAACTAAGAAAATAAAATAAAAATCTAAAGCTAAACCTAAAATTAAAAAATAAGACCAAAACTTAAAAAATAAACAAATAAAACTAAACTAAAAAATAAACATAAATTTAAACCTAAACTTAAAAGAATAAACTAAAATAAAAAACCTAAACTAAAATAAGTAAACCCTAAATAAATAAACTTAACTAAATAAAAATAAAAAATAGACCAAAAAATAAATAAAACATAAGAAAGTAAAATAAATAAAAAATAAATTAAATAAACCTAAACGTACCAGTTTACTTAATTTTTTTCAAAAAAAACTGTAAACCCTAAAACTAGCCTTAAACCCTAAATCCAAAACCCTAAAAAACCCAAAACCCTAAACCTACAACCCTAAACCCTAAACCCTAAGAAACCCTAAAACCTAAAAAATAAATAAACAAAATAAATAAAATTAAAAAATAAACCTAAAAAAATCAAATAAACTAAAATAAATAAACTAAATAAATTAAATAAACCTAAACCTATCACTTTACTTAATTTAAAAAGAAAAACCTGAACCTAAATCCTAAACCCTAAGCCCAAAATCCTAAACCATAATCCCTAAACCCTAAACCTTAAACCCTAAACCTACATGCCTAAACCTATAACCCTAAACCCTAAAAAAATTAAAAAAAAAAACCCTAACCCTAAAACCTAAACCATAAAACTAACCATAAACCCTAAACCCTAAGCCTTAAACCATAAAACCCTAAACCCTAAACCCAAAACCCTAAAACCCTAAACCCTAAAGCACAAACCCTAAAACCTATAGCCCTAAACCTTAAACCCTAAACACCAAACCCTAAACCTTGAACCCTAAAGACTAAACCAAAAACCATAAACCCTAAGAACCTAAAATCCTAAACCTAAATTAAAACAAAAATAAAATAAATAACAAAAACTAAACCTAAATAAAATAAATTAAAAACCTAATTTAAAACTTAAATCTAATCTAAATATAAAATAAAATAAAAAATGAAAACCAAGATAAAATAAAATAAAGAAAAACATAAACTAAACTAAAAAATAAAATAAACCTAAAAGATAAAACCTAAACAAAATAAAACCTAATAAAATAAAAAAAACTAAACCTAGAATAAAATAAAATGAACCAAAAAAATAAACCTAAAAATATATTTAAAAAGTAAAACCTAAACCCTAAACTAAAATAAAATAACTTAAAATAAGTAAAATAAAATAAACCTAAACCTAAACTATAATAAACTATACAAAAATAAACAAAACCTAAACCTAACCCCAAAATATACTAAACCTAAAGTCTAAACTAAATATAATAAAATAAACTAAAAATAAACCTAAACTTAAACTAAATAATAAAACCTAAAAATAAACCTAAAATAAAAATGAAAACCTAAACTAAGAAAATAAAATAAAAATCTAAACCTAAACCTAAACTTAGAAAATAAGACCAAAACTTAAAAAATAAAAAATAAAACTAAACTAAAAAATAAACATAAATTTAAACCTAAACTTAAAAATAAACTAAAATAGAAAACCTAAACAAAAATAAATAAACCTTAAATAAATAAACTAAACTAAATAAAAATAAAAATAAGAAATAAACCAAAAAATAAATAAAACATAAAAAAGTAAAATAAATAAAAAATAAACTAAATAAACCTAAACCTACCAGTTTACCTACAACCCTAAAACTGTAAACCCTAAAATAAGCCTTAAACCCTAAACCTACAACCCTAAACCCTAAACCCTAACCCTAAACCCTAAACACTAAACACTAAACCCTAAACTAACCCTAAAACCTAAATCCTAAAACCTAAAACCTAAACCCTAAATCCTAAGCCCTAAACCCTAAATCCTAAACCCTAACCCTAACCAAAAAGCCAAAACCCTAAACCTTAAACTAACCCTAAATCCAAAACCCTAAAACCCTAAACCCTAAACCCTAAACCCTAAACTTTAAATTTTAAAGTAACCTTAAACCCTAAGCTAAACCTTAAACTAACCCTAAACCCTAAGCTAACCCTAAACACTCAACCCTAAAAACCCTAAACCCTTAAGCCTAAACATTAATCCTTAAACCCTAAACCCTAACCCTAAACCCTAAACCCTAAATCATAAAACCCTAAACCCTAAACCTTAAACCCTAAACCCTAAATCCTGCAATCTTAAGAACATAAGCCTTAACTAAATAAAACCTAAAATTAAAATAAATAAAACCAAAGCCTAAATAAAATAAAATAAAATAAAATAAAATAAAATAGAAAACTAAACTAAACATTAAACCTAAACCTAAAAATAAAATAAAATTAAGAAAATGAAAGTAAACTAAAATATATTAAATAAAAACCTAAACTAAACTAAAAAATAAAATAAACCTAATAATAAAAACTTAAATATAATACAAACTAAACATACAATAAAAAAATAAACCTAAAAAGAAGAAAACAAAAACTAAATAAAAACCTAAACTTAAAAAATAAACCTAAAAATAAATAAAAAATAAAACTTAAACTCTAAACTGAGAAAAACCTAAACTTAAAATAAAAATAAAATAATAAAATAAAATAAACCTAAACCTAAACTAAAATAAATTAAGCTAAAATAAGTAAAACCTAAACCTAAACCTAAAATAAACTAAACTTAGACCTAAACCTAATATAAATAAAATAAAATAAACTAAAATCAAACCAAAACCTAAACTAAAAAATATAACCTAAAAATAAACCTAAAACCTAAACTTAAAAAATAAAATAAAACTTAAACCTAAACCAAAAAATAAAAAATAAAACCTAAACCTAGAAAATAAAATATAAATAAAACACAACTAAAAAGTAAACCTGAACCTAAACCTAAAACAAAAAAAACTAAAATAAACAAACCTAAAATAAATATAGTAAACTTAATAAAATAAAAAATAAACCTAACTAAAAATAAAAAATAAAATAAACTAAAATAAATAAAAGATAAACTAAGTAAACCTAAACCTACCAGTTTACATAACTTTAAAAGAAACCATAAACCCTAAATCCTAAACCCTAAACTTGAACCCTAAACCCTAAATGCTAAACCCTAAACCTTAAACCCTAAACCCTAAAAAACCCTAAACCCTAAACCCTAAACCCTAAAAAACCCTAAACCCTAAACTCAAATAAACACTAAACCCTAAACCCTAAACCCTAACCCTAAATCATAAACCCTAAACCTAAAGTAACTAAATAAATTAAAAAATAAACCTAAAGCCTAAAATGTAATAAACTTAAACCCTAAGAATGGGCAGAACCTTGATCTCAAGAACATCACTATCAACTAGTCTAGATCTAATGGTGGAGGCGAGCGGTTATTACATTGCTGGTGGGGGATCTGAAGGTGTTGATGGATATGGAGGTAGTTGTCAAAGTAGTGGTGGTTATGGAGGCGGGAAGAACGATGGAGGTTACATCCATAGTGGTGGGGGAGGGAGAGAACAGGGATATAATGGTGGATCTTGCTACTCGAGAGGCCTGGGTGGTTCTGATGAGAACTAGAGAAATTGAAGAATGATCGATTTGATCTGCTGCTTTTAGAACTGTGTTTTTATAGTAGAGACAATTTTAGTTATCTAGGGTGTTTGAATTTCACTATGCATGCACATTTTTAATATATATCGTCACTTGTGTCTTAAAAAACTTGGTGTGTTACTTGGTTGATGAAATTGAAAAGAAGAAATATTGAATCTGAATTTGTTCTCTATTAAAAAAACAAAACCCTAAACACTAAACTAAAACCTAAAACCTAAACCTAAACCCTAAACCTAAAAACTAAACCCTAAACCCTAAACTCTAAACCCTAAACCCTAAACCCTATACCCTAAACACTAAAACCCTAAACCCTAATCCATAAACCCTAAAATGTAAACCCTAAACCCTAAACTTTAAACCCTAAACCCAAAACCCCAAACCCTAAACTCTAAACCCTAAACTAACACTAAAATTGAAGAAGCTAAAAACCTAAACCTAAACTAAATAAAACCTAAAAATAAAATAAATAAAAAACTTAACCAAAATAAAATAAAAACATAAACTAAAACCTAGACCTAAACCTAAACCTAAAAAAGAAAATAAAATAATAAATAAAAATTTAAAGTAAAATAAAATAAATAAAAACCTAAAATAAACTAAACAAACCTAAATAAAATAAAAACTAAACCTAAAATAAATTAAAATAAAAACTAAATTAAAAGCTAAACCTGAAAAATAAACCTAAAAATAAAATAATATAACCTAAGCCTAAAATCAAAAATAAAATAAATCTAAACCTAAACTAAAATAAACTAAATTAAAAAAAATAAAACCTAAACCTAAATCAAGATAAAATAAAATCAACTAAAAAGAAACCTAAATTTAAATTTAAAAATAAAACCTAAAAAAAAAACTAAAATAAAAACCTAAAGCCTAAACCTAAAAAAATAAAATAAAAGAATAAACCTAAACCTAAAAATAAAAAATAAAACTTAAACCTAATAAATAAAATAAAAATAAAACTTAACTAAAAAAAATAAACCTAAACCTAAACCTAAACCTAAACCTTAAAAATAACTAAAATAAAAAACCTAAACTAAAATAAATAAACCTAAAATAAATAAACTAAACTAAATAAAAATAAAAATAAAGTTAAATAAAAATAAAAGTAAAATAGACTAAAATAAATAAAAAAATAAACTAAATAAACATAAACCTACCACTTTACTTAATTAAAAAAATTAAAAAAAATTTAAAAAAAACATTAAATAAAAATACCCTAACCTTGAATCCTAAACCCTAAGACTAACCTAAACCCATAACCCTAAACCTTAAACTTTAAACCCTAAAGCCCAAACCCTAAGACCCTAAATCCTAAACCCTAAACTCTAAACCCTAAATCCTAAAATCTACAACCCTAAACCCTGAACCATAAAATCCAAACCCTAAATCCTAAACCCTAAACCATAAACCCTAAAAATTTAAAAACCTAAACCTAAACTAAATAAAACCTAAACCTAAATAAAATAATAAAATAAAAATAAAATAAAAACCTAAACTAAAACATAAACCTAAGTCTAAAAATAAAATAAATTACTAAAAACAAAAATAAAACTAAAACAAAATAACAAAAACTTAAACTAAACTAAAAAATAAAATAAACCTAAACCTAAACTAAAATAAATTAAACTAAAATAAATAAAACCTAAACCTAAACTTAAAATAAACTTAACCTAAACCCTAAACTAAATATAATAAAATAAACTAAAAATATAGCTAAACCTAAAATAAAAAAATAAAATCTAAAAAATAAACCTAAAATATATACCCAAAAAGATAAAATAAAAACCTAAACCTAAACCTAAATAAAACCTAACCCTAAACCTAATAATAGAAGTAAAGCCTAAACTTAAATAATAAAATAAAAATAAAACTAAACTAAAAAATAAGCATAAACCTAAACCTAAACCTAAAAAATAAACTAAAATAAAAAAACATAAATAAAAATAAATAAACTAAACTAAATAAAAATAAAAGATATACTTAAATAAAAATATAATATAAACTAAATAAACCTAAACCTAACAGTTTAATTAATTAAATAAACCCTAATCCCTAAAAACCAAATCCTAAACCCTAAAACCTAAAACCTAAAACTAACCTTAAACCCTAAAACCTACAATCCTAAACCTACAACCCTAAACCCCTAACTAAAAAACTAAAAAACTTAAACTAGTAAAAAAACTAAACTAAATTCCTCTCCCCTCATTTTTTTAACCCCAAACTAAAACAAAAATACTAAAATCTAAAAATAATAAAACAAAATGAAAACAAAATTATAAACTAAAACTAAACTAAAACCCTAATAAAAAATTAATGAAAACCTAAACCTTAAAAAAAACCTAAACCCAAAAGAAAACTAAAAAAATCCAAACCTAATAAAATGACACCTCCCCAAAAAAAAAACTAAAAAACTAAACAAAAATAATACAAACCCTAAATAAAACTAATACTAATAAAACCTAGCCCTTCAAAGAAACCTAAGCCCAATAATAATAATAATAATAATAACCTAATAATAACTAAAACTAAACTAAAAATAAAATTTAATAAATAATAAATAACTAAAAAACCTAAACCCTAAAAACAAAATTAGTAAAAAACCTAAATCCATAAACCTAAAAAACTAACTAAGCTAAACCAATAACTAAAAAAACCCCTAAACCCTATAATAAACCAAAAATTAAAATAAAAACCTAAACCCATCCTGCGGCCCCTTCTCGTTTCAAGCTCTAGTGATTCTTGAATCGCTTTCCTTTTCATTCTCCGTCTCGATGTTTTTGTGCTAGTTTTCTAGAAATTTCTCCTAGTTTGGCTTTGGATCTTCTACCTTAGGCCGATCCTTGTTCGGTTCTTAAGTGGCACCATTTTCCATGGCATCGTGTTCTATAAATACTTAGGGAAAACCAAATGCTCTTCAGGTTCACTTTATTAATTATCAATTCTTGCATGTTGTGAGTTCTATTTTGGTAGACCCTTGCAAATTGATCAGGCAACCACAGCCAAATCCAAGTCATCGATCGCTCAGATCCATGTTAAAATTGATGTAACAAAGAAATTTCCTAAGGAGGTGTGGATTGGATCAGAGAAATATAGATATTTCTAGCAGGTTGAGTTTGAAAACTTCCCTGCTTTCTACAATCATTGCAAAACTCATGGGCATGATGTATCAGAATGTTTTGTTCCTCATCAACATCTTCGAAAGAATGTGGTTAAAGATCTTAAGGTTGTTGGCAAAATTGGACATTTAAAAAGTGATAAATGAAATTGCTTTAAATGAAAAGGATAACGGTGCTGTGAATGAAATTGTTGATGTTCCTAATGTTTCTAATGTTGTTCCCAATGTAAGTGGTAGTGATAAGCTTGTTAAAAATTCTTATGTAACTATTTTGGAGAGTAATCAGGTTTCAGCTGCTATTATTTATGATATTCCTAAAAATTTGCAAGTAGATGATTTTCTTATTTTAATTTCTAATTCTAAGGAGATTTGTGAGAAAGTTGCTGAAAATCTTATAGAAAATGTTTCTCTTATTTTGCCAAAAAAAATTTTAAACGAAAATCTTATTTTATCTTCTTTGAATTTGGGCAAGAATGATGGTATTGAGCTTATTGATAATGTGCAGCCAAGTTTTTGTTTGGTTAATAAATCTATTTATGCCCTTTCATTAACTATTATTCTAGATGGTATTTTGCTTAGCGATAATTCCCATTTAATGGAGAATAAGGATTTATCTTATTGTCAAATGGGATCTTCTCCTAAATCTATTGTTAATAATGATGACAAAATTTTTTTTGATGATCAATCCATGGAAAATGAGATCGATTTTCAAACTATTTTTCTGAAAAGGAAAAAATAGTTTAAAAATTATCCTCCTAAAGTTTCTAGATCTACTCGATCTTCTTTATCTTCTTTACTAAATAAAAATTAATGTTTGACTTTCTTATTTGGAATGTGAGGGGCATTGGTACTCTTGCTGTTAGAAATAGAATTAGGAATCTTTGTAGAATTTATAATGTTGGTTTCTTGGTTATTCTTGAACCTCTTATTTTTTTTTCTAAAATAATGCATGCGTGATGACGGTTTTAGCAATTTTATTTCAATAGCAATAATAACATTTGGTTATTTTGGAATATCTCTTTTTCTACTAATGTTATTAATTATTTTCATCAAGTTATTAATGCGGATATTTCATTTGGTTATTATCATGCTTTTGGCTCTTTTGTTTATGATGATTGTAACAAGTTAGGGAGGAGAATTTCTTGAGATCAATTATCAAATTTTGCTTCTACTGTTAATAATTCTTGGATTGTTAGTGAGGATTTCAATATGGTCCTTTTTTGAATAAAAGGAAAGGGGGTTCTTTTTTGAATTTACATTAAATAGAAGATTTTGCAAATATGATTTTGGATTGTAATCTTTATGATGTTGGTTTTATTGGTTCTCAATTTACTTGGAATAATCATAGATTATGGTGATGGTTTGATCGTGCATTATTTAATAATTATTTGTTAAATTGTTATCCTTTGACATCGATGGAGCATCGTAGTAGAACTCTCTCAGATCATGCTCCTCTTTTGGTTTCTATTAAGGATGTTGTTCATAACAATAATGTCATTAAATTTTTGTTTTCAAAATATGTGGTTACAAGATAAAAGTTTTCTTGATGTTATTGCTTATAATTAGTGTGCTCCTCTTTCTCCTAATGATTCTGCATTTGGTATGATGAGATTTTGGCTTAAGCTTAAAAGGCTTAAGCATAATGTCACTTGGTGGAATAGAAACTGCATTAAAAATCTTTTTTATAATATCAAGAATATGGAACAAAAGGTGAAAGATTTGGAAGAACTTGTTATTACTGATTGTTCTTTCTATTCTAATCTTGCTAAAGCTAAAGATAATCTCATTAAGTTTCAGGATTTGGATGAGACTTATTGAAGACAAAAGCTGCCTCTAAGCATCTTTCTTAGGGGAAGAGAAACACTAAATATTTTCATGCTTTGGTAATGAAAAAGAGAGTTCTTGGTTACATTCATAAAATCAAGAACTTTGATGGTTCTTGGCTTACCAAAAAAGAGGATATATTTTCTTCTACTCTTAGTTATTTTAAAGATTTTTTAAACAAAAATTGTCAACTTTAGCATTTATCCAATCACTCTATCATCCCTTCTATTATGTCAACTGAGTATAATGAGTGCTTGGTTGCTCCTCCTTCTATTCAGGAAATTTATAATATTTTTAATGCTATGAATGTTGATTTTGTTACAAGGCCAAATGGTTACACTACTTTATTCTTTCAAAAAGCTTGGTTTATCATTAAAATTGATCTTGCTGATGCTGTTAAGGAGTTTTTTCAAGGGAATTCTATTCCTAAATATTTTACTAGCACTTATATTATTCTTATTCCTAAGAAAGATAATCCTGACTTTTGGAATGACTTTAGCCCTATTAGTCATCATACTTTTGTTAATAAATTGATTTTTAAAATTTTGATTAATAAGCTTAGTAAGTTTCTTCCTAAGATTATCTCTCCTAATCAAACTAGCTTTGTGGAAGGTAGAACTATTTTGGATAACATCTTGCTTGCTCAAGAATTGATTCATGATTTGAATGTTAAAACTATAGGTGGAAACTTACTTTTGAAGCTTGACATCATCGAAGCTTATGATAATATTTCTTGGGATTTTCTTAATATCATTCTTACATTATTTGGTTTTTCTAATCATTTTCTTTCTTGGTTAACAATATAATTTGAAATGTTTGGTTTTCATTATTTATCAACAGTGAAAACTTTGGTTTATTTAATTCCTCTGAAGGTATTAGGCAAGGTGACCCTCTTTCTTCATCACTTTTTATTATTGCGGTTGAATATTTGTCTTGTTGGCTTAATCTTTTTTTTAGAAGAATTATAGTATGTATTTCAAGAATCTTGGTGGTTTGGCTATCTCTCACTTAAGCTTTGCTAATGATTTCATAATTTTTGTAATTGCTCGTTACATTATGTTAAAAAGCTTAAGGATTTTTTAAATAAATTTGAAAATGAAAGTGGCCTTTTGATTAGTACTCATAAAAGTTGGTCAATCACTTCGACTTCTATTTCTATTTATAGAATTAATAAAATAAAGGACATCACTAGGTTTTTCTCATCAAAATCTTTCTATTAAATATTTAGGCTCCACTTTATATTGTGGCCATATGAAATTCCATCTCTTGATGAGGTAATTCATAATATTCAAAATAAAATTTCTACCATTGAATTTCATTTTTTATCTTTTCGTGGTAGATTAATTGTTATTAAAAGTATACTTTATTCTCTTCCTTTTTACTTGTTGCTTAATATTGTTCCTACTTCCCATGTTCTTATCAAGATTGAAAGACTTTTCAATAAGTTTTTTTGGGCTCTAGGAATTCAACCAAAAGGCTTCATTGGACTTCTTGGTCTAATATTTGTGGTACTATTTATGAAGGTGGTATTGGGTGCAGATCTTTAAGGGATTCCACCAATGTTTTTTCATATAAACTTTGGTGGAATTTATAAAAAAATGAAAGTCTTTGGGCTAAATTCATGAAATTTAAATATTGCAAAGGTAAGCATCCTTTAATTTGTAATTATAAACATGGTGACTCTATTGTTTGGAAATGGCACTGTGATAAACATGTTCGATTTCAATGACAAAGAAATTTGAGTCCATTGAGGCTTAGATTGGGTAAGTTAAATTCCTTAAATCAAAATAACCTAAATAGGCTACATTGAACTCAAAACCAAGGAAAATTCAAATCACTTTGAACCAATGCATATGGAATGGAGACTAATCCTCTTAAACCTTGCTAATGAGAGAATTAAGTGCTAATTAACCTCCCTAACTATACCACTTAAGGAACTAAATGACAAAAACCAAAATGAATTAAAAAAAATTCACCAAGGGAAGGTAAAATCCATTTTCCCTTCCCTATCTCCCCACCTCTTCACCCTAGACACTTGTAAGGCAGAGAGGGGAATCCTAGCAAGCTTCCAAGCTCTCTTCATGTCCCCTAGCCAACTAAGGACTAGCCAAAAAAAGAGCTTTAAAGCTCTCGACCACATAGAAAAAACACAGATACACTCTTCCCCAAGGAGAATTAAAGTTACCTTAACCTTCATACATCCAAATCAAAGCCAAATGAAAGCTCTTCCTCCTCCCAAGTGTTCTTAACCATTGCAAACCACTAAAGCCAAAATTTCTCAAGCTAAGGGTTTGTCTAGGGATCATTCTATAAGGAATTAACCAATTCCTTTGGCAAGCAAGTTCGATTCGAGGTTCTGAAGCTCTAAGATCAATTCCAAAGCCAATTTATAATGAATTGAGGTATGCCATTAACGAGCTTAAGTTTTTCTTTAAACAATTTGGTTGTGATCATTTTCAAACAAAACATGATCTTCAATAAGATCAAATCGTATATGATCATATGATATCCTTCAATGATCATGTAGTAATTAAAATCACTTGATTTCATGCTCTAGATCATTCATAATTAGTAAAACACTATGAACAGCTCTCGACTCCCACAGGAAATGAAGGAGATGAGCCCTTCACCATCTGATCTATGTATTTGGATTGGATGGTCCAGATCTAGGCGGACCGGATGATTTTCTCCCTTTAAGGAACCATGGGATCGATCCGGACAGTCCGATCTTTGATCAGATGATCCAGGATCATCCCACATAATAGTGTGGGCTGACGTGGCACCATGTGGGCTCTACATGGACCAACCCATGCATGCCACATGGCAGGATGCACCACGCAAGCTCGTGCCACGCGGCATGTAGATCCCGTGCGGGCCCCTTCACTTAAAACTATTAAATACCATTATTTAATGATTTAATATCCTTAAAAAATTAACAAAAACCTATAAAATTTATAAAAAAGAAATATAAATCAAAAAAATACAAATGAAAGCTCTATGGATTCATCTTGATGGGAGGAATCCATAGGAAATAAAATCCCAAATTTTTATTGGGTATTTTTCCTTTAATTTGGGTTAATTGAAAAACATTAAACCAAAATCACTCTCTAAATAATAATCCAATTAATTTGAAACTTTGGGGAATTGAAATTAAGCATAAAACACCACCTTAGACGAATTTTTGGGGATTCAATTCTAAATTCAACTTAAATTGAAAATTCATATGCTTAACCTTTAAATTAATCAAATTAATTAATCCTTAATGAAAAATTAGGAATTTTAATCTAACAACCTTAAATCACCCTAATGAACTTCAGTGAACATTAAAACCTCACTTAAACTCAATTAAACCAAAAAATCCTTAAATTCCCCTAATTAGGGAATTAAATGAATTAAATAATTCAATTAAATTACCTGAATTTGATTAAATCATAGTAAATCAACCATTTAACCAACAATTATGAATAAACCCTCATTGAAATATATTTTAGTGAGGAATTTATAAAAAATAAAACCCTTAACTGAATCTAATTCAATTAGGCCTAATTTAAGTTTTAATTAAATAATTAAAACCTTAATTACTGCCTAATTGTAAATCTAATCAAGATGAAACTTTGAACATTTGAAATTGGTATGTAACCCCACTTGCCAAAAATATTTCAATCCCAATTGATCTATGGATTAGAAGTTGTTAATTTTCTAAATCCTCAAGTCAATGTTAATCAAATATTAGGTTAAGGAAATTAATTAATCTATTAAATTAACTGGTAATTCAAACAAATTTCAATCAAGCATCAGAAAACTATTAAGTAACTTCTCTAAATATCCTAAGTCAATTGAAGTGATCAAACTCAATCTTAAGTTAATGAACTAAAACCTTAGGTTAACAAATTATTAATTAACTTAAACCTTAAACTTTGAATCAATGAAATTTAATGAAAATACTCATCTCTAATGAATTTCAAAATGAATCTAAAACTTAAGTCAATCAAATCAGATTAGAAAATTAACGAGAGTACATTAGGTTAAGCCTAATCCATGAACAAACTTAAGGTACTAATTCATATTAATGAACTTAAACTTTAACCTTACAAATCCATAATTTAATAAACTTAAATTAAATTGAATGAAATCAAACTTTAATCTAAACTCTTTAAATTAACATGAACCAAATCAAATGAAACCCATATAGCTTAATTCAAAATGAAACAAACCAACAATGAAATGACTCAAATAAAATCTAAAATTCAAAAAGAAAAGAAAAATAAAACCAATCCAAATATAAACAACATTAAAAGGATTAACTAAGAAACTTAGGGATCTTAGTTAGACTTTTGGAAACTTCATTAGGAATTAGGATGTTGGATTGAAAGAGCTCCATTCAAAAATGGAATCATTCCATTCTTCATTCTTAATAACCTATACAACTTTAACAAAATAAAATGGAATAAAAATGAAATTAGATCTTTAAATTATTTGAATTAAAACCGCCCAA
This sequence comes from Cymbidium sinense, assembly GCA_021442155.1. NCBI lineage: Eukaryota > Viridiplantae > Streptophyta > Magnoliopsida > Asparagales > Orchidaceae > Cymbidium > Cymbidium sinense. The sequence goes on along the minus strand of CM038214.1, from coordinate 7,684,967 downwards.
AAGTTAAAATTAAACAAAATCAAATGTTGAATTGAAACTTGAACTTAAAGGAGCCTAGCAAAGCCTTACCACACAAACTCCTCTTTTACACTCACTAGATCATTTAGGTCACAGACTCTAGATCTAGGTTAGATCATTTTTTGATTTTCTTTAATCTTTTATGTTGTACTACACATGTCTATGTGGTGTATTGCTTTAGATTGGATGCCAAGGCTTGTTTGTTCATTAAACTGGATGTTAGGGCGTTCTTTCTAGATTTAAAACAATTTTTTGCAAGGGGCTGTGCTATGGGATCACTGTAATAAATAAATCATAAAATTGTTATTTGCTTGCAGGTGATGAAAATCCTTTAAGATAGTCCATAAGATAGGTGGGCCTGGCAAGCAACTAATGCTAAGCCCGTATGTTTGTGAAATATAAAGTGCTTTTTGTGTTGTGTATATTTCCTAATGTCTAGTTTATTGGGTGTAGGATTTCTTTTAAATTTTAAATGTAAATTTGAGCATAGAATTATGTTAGGATCTATGGGGTCTAGGATTAGCAGGAGCTGACCCTACTAGGAGATGGTGTAGTGGTCCCCCGTGGAGCCGGATGGATGTCCCTAAAGAAAGAGACTTTCCTGGAAAGAAGACCCATAGATCTAAACTTGTAGTTCTAGGTTGGGTTGTATAAGGGCAGAACTCGACTGCCCATTTTTCTTTATTCTAGGTTGTACAGCGGTATCTAGCCACATCGACCATTTTCTTAGATAATTTAATTTGGCTTGATTTATTTTGGGTGTGAAATAGAAATAACATGCTTTTTCTAGGTTTCTTTCTGTGCTATTTTTATGCTATGATGTATGCCTAGACGTAGGCTCATAGGATAAACTAAATTTTTTACCCAACTAAATCAATCAAAACATGAAAATAAATGCAATTCATAATCTTCATATAAAAGCCTAGGCATTAAAGTAAGATAAAATATGTAGCAACCCCTTAGCTGGATGTTTTAACATCATGCATAAATTATATTATTTCACTCTTGATTAAGGAAGGGCTTCCATCTTTGCCAGAGAACTTGACCTTTGAGTGCCTATGATGGAAGAACACCTTCTTCTATTCTGATTTGACCCATAACCTTTTCTAATTGTATACATTAGGCATAAATTGTATTCTTATGACCAAAATGAATCTTGAGTCAAGATTCATGAAACCTGGAAAATTTGCATTAGTTAGATGCATCTTCATGCCCTACATGATCTTAGGGATTAGGGAGTGAGTCTAGTTTCATAGATTTCTTTCCTAAAAATGCAACAGCCCAGCCATCTTGCGTTCATGTAACCTAACTTCATAAATTTAAAATATGCTTAGGTGGTGTTAGTTGGAAGCCTTCTCCAGGCAGGTTGTAAGTCCATAAGAGTCAAGAATAGGCTAGTTCACTCAAGTGAGGAAAATGGACAATGATTTCTAAGAACTATGTTAGTTAGCATCTGACATGTGTTAGAAGCACCTGTAGACTAGGTTGTGAAGCATCCTTTTAGTGAATAAGTCTTCAACCATAGGAATTTCTACAATCTTATGCTGCTAGAATCTAAGCCCTAGATTTCTAAGAAAATGATAACTAAAAATCTAAAATTAAATCCCAAATTTGAATCCCATACATAGTATAGATGAAATGTCTACTGGTATCCCAATATCAATAGGCATTTCCTACTCTTTCCCATTTGACTCTTGAAAATGACTCTCTCTAATTTGGACCTCTCCCAATTCAATTTCCAAAAATCAATCCTTTGAAAGCTACCTTAGTAGTTTTTAGGAATAACCTTTTATTTCTTTAATCGAGAGTATTCTTAGGAAGAGAATCTTCCTAAGATGTAATTAACTATCGAGGCTTGCCATTATAGGAAGCCATGAACCCAAGATAAAATAAACCCTATTCTATTTTTCCATGTAGTTTAGGGGAAAATACTCTAGTATACAAAAGGCCCATTAGCCTTAGGAGTCTTTTATTGAAATGATCGAATCCATTACAGGAGAGCATGTTCATCTTTTGAGATAATTTGTTTATTCCTTAATACTGTATTTGGTAATTTAAATAAAATATTTTTAAACTCTATGTCATTTCTTTTCTCTATTCTAGAGAAAACACTAAAAGATACTTGGCACTATATTAGAGTTAAAAAAAATCCTCTTCTCCTATTTTCCTTAAAATTAGGAATAATATTATTCCTACTTTTTATTCTATTCTTATGTGGAGAATATTGAGGGATTGTACTGCTATTGATTATTTACTCTTAAACAAAGATTTTTATCCACCCTTTAAATGCATGTGTTGCTATCATATTGAGAATGTTAGTCATGTTTTTGTTAATGGTGCCATTACATCTAAAGTTTGGAGTTGGTATGAGGATTTATTTTAATTAAGTTATTTTAAGGGTAATTTAACTTTAATGCAACTTCTTGAATCTTATTTTCTTAATGTTGTTAAAGGGCATATCAAAATTGTGGTGGATATTACTTTGATTTGGTTTATTTGGCTTGACAAAAATGATGCTAAGCATCATAATGTGCCTATAGATAAGAGTTTTTCTTTACATAAGGCTGCTCTTCTTAGTAGAACTAATTTTAGAGGTTGCAAGTTTCTTGCCTCAAAATTGGGTATCAATTTTTCTTATTGTGACTTGTCTCCAGATTATAAAATTATTCATCGGATTAAGCCTCTTAATTGTTGTATTAAATTTAATACTAATGGCTCTGTTGCATAAAACAAGTTGAGTTGTGGTGGTATTTTTAGAATAAATCTTGGGAATATCATCTTGGCTTTTTCCACTCCTCTATCTACTAATTCTGTTATTTTTACTAAATTACTGGTTGTTTATCATGCTCTTAAGCTTTATTTGTATAAAAATTTTCATAATATTTGGTTGGAATCTGATGCTGAGATGGTTGTTGATATGATCAATTCTAATTATAAGGGTAATGCTGAGCTTTTTTATTAAATTAGAAATATTAAAGCTATTACTTCTAAACTTTCTTTTAAAATTACTCATATTTTAATAGAAGGTAAAGCTTGTGTGGATTTCTTAGCTGGTATGGGTTGTAATCTCTCTGATTTTACTTTGTTTACTAATGTGAATATTTCTAAGAAATTAAGAGGGCTATCTAATTTAGATAAATTTGATTTTCCTTATGTTAGATTTTCTTAGATATTTTTTTCTTGCTTTTCTATTGGTGGTTTTCTTAGGGCTTCTATTTGGGAACTTCTAGTGGTTTTGGTTTGTTCAGTTACTGCTAGCTCCTATTCTTTCATGGGAACTTTTCATTCTTATTTTATTCTTGGTTTTTATAGGTTGGAATGCTAGCTTTAGCTATTTTGGTTATCAGGCTATTGTCAATTGCTGCTCTTACTTTTATTATGGTATCTCTTATGGCTTTATTTTTTTGGCTTTTGGTTGGTTAGTTCACTTTTTCTGGGGGCTTTGTGGTTGGTCTTTTTGAACTTCTTGGTTTTGGGTGCCTTCTCTGGATGTGATGTTAGATGTGCTTCTCTTCTTTCTATTTCATTTTGGTGTTGGTTTTTTTTGGGTGTATGCTACTTGCCTTGTGGTTTTGGTGGTTGTGTTGTTACTTATTTTGGTTGGTGGTTATTCTTTTTTTGGTTTCTTTAGTCTAGTTGAGTTGTTGAGCTTCTTCTCTTTCTCGATATTTCTTCTTGGTTGATGACTTATTTCTTTCTCCTACTACTTTTGGGTGGTTTATTGGTTATTTGGAATTTTTTATTTGTTCAATTTTTCTACTATTGCTCGGTTTGGCTGGTGGCTCTATTGTTGTTCTTCCTTTTTTGATGGTTTGTTCTAGATCTTTATTGGTTATTGGTGTGTGCTCGGGTGCCTTTGTCAGGTTTGTTGGCTATGATGGCTAGAACATTTAGTCTTTTTTGTTGGTTGGTGGCATTTTTTGTGACTGTAACCCTCCTTTCGGAGTTTGGCTACTCACAAATTTTCGTTGCCCCTTCTAAAGTTTGTGATTGATCTTGAGCCTTTTCTTTAGCTTTTCTTTCATTTCTCTTTATGTCTGTTTATTTTATTTTAATTGTGCTTATCTCTACTTTAGTTTTTTCCTACAGGTTTCTTTCATTTGCTCTTAGGTCTCTTCAGGTGGTATCCTAACCTACTCAAGGATTTTGTGTTGTATCTTTTCTTTTTTTAGTTTTCCTTTGGCTTTTTATTTTCTTTTGTATTAGTTATAGGATTTTTTTTCTTTATGTCTTTCTATAGCTCTTTGAGTAGTAGTCTTTGAGATTTATCCCCTTTAAGGACATTGTATCCTTCACTTTTGGTAATAAGAATTCCCCTTTTTACCAAAAGAAAAAAAAAACCCTCAAACCTAAACCCTAAACCCTAAAAACCCTAAAGCCTGAACCCTAAACCCTAAACGCTAAACCCTAAATCCTAAACCCTAACCCTAAATCCTAAATCCTAAAACCCTAAACCCTAAAACCATAAACCATAAACCTTAAACCCTAAACACTAAACCCTAAAATCTAAACCCTAAAAACCTAAAAACCTAAACCTAAACTAAATAAAACAAAAAATAAAATAAATAAAATAAAAAATAAAATAAAATAAAAACCTAAGCTAAGACATAAACCTAAAGCTAAAAATAAAATAAAATAACAAAATAAAATAAATAAAAACCTAAAATAAATGAAAAAATAAAATAAACCTAAGAATAAATAACCTAAATAAAAAAAACTAAATAGGAAATAAAAATAAAATAAACCTAAAATAAAAGAAAATAAAAACCTAAACCTAAAAAAATAAAAACTAAAACTTGAACCCTAAACTAAAAAAAACCTAAACCTAAAATAAAAGAAATAAACAAAATAAAAAAGTTAAACCTAAACTAAAATAAACTAAACTAAAATAAATAAAATATAAACCTAAACCTAAACTAAATAAAATAAAATAAACTAAAAATAAACTTGAACCTAAACTAAAAAATAAAACCTAAAATAAAATCCTAAAACCTAAACCTAAAAAGATAAAATATACTTCAACCTAAAAATAAAAAATAAAGCCTAAACCTATAAAATAAAATTAAAATAAAACTCAACTAAAAAATAAACCCAAACCTAAACCTAAACCTAAACCTAAAAAATAACCTTAAATAAAAAACATAAACTAAAATAAATAAACTAAACTAAATAAAAATAAAAAATAAACTTAAGTAAAAATAAAAAATAAACTTAACTAAAATAAATAAAAAATAAATTAAATATAGTAAATAAACCTATACCTACCGGTTTACTAAATTTTTTTTTAAAAAAAAACCTTAAACCCTAAATCCTAAACCCTAAACCCTAAACCCTAAACCCTAAACCCTAAACCTACAACCCTAAACCTATAACACTAAACCTTAAACCTAAATCCTAAACCTTAATCCCTAACCCTAAACCCTAAACCCTAAACCCTAAACCATAATCCTAAACCTTAAACCCCAAACCCTAAGCCTAAACCTAAAGTAACTACAAAAATTAAAAAATAAACCTAAAGCACTAAAACCTAAACCTAAACCTAAACCCTAAGCATGGGAAGGAACATCACCGTTAACCAAGCTCAGTCTAGATATGGCTGGTGGATATGGAGGTGGTGGTCGGAGCAGTGGTGGTTATGGAGGTGGGAGGAGCGACACAGGTTACAACCATGGTTATGGGGTAGAGAGAGGGATATTATGGGGATTCCCTCGAGAGGCCAGCGTGGTTATGATGGGAACCAAGGAAACTAAAGAACAGTCGATCCAATCTACTGCTTATGGAACTATGTCTTTATAGTAGAGACAATTTTAATTATCTAGGATTTTTGATTTGCTCTATGCGTGCTCATTTTTTATCTATGTCGCCACTTGTGTCTCAGAAAATATGGTGTGTTACTTGGTTGATGAAATCAAAAATAAAGAAATGTTTAATTTGAATTTATTCTCAATTAAAAAAATCCAAAAACCCTAAACCCTAAACTAAAACATGAACCCTAAATCTGAAAGCTAAATCTTAAACTCTAAACCCTAAAAACCTTAAACCCTAAACTTTAAACTATAAAAACTTAAACCCTAAACACTACACCTAAACCCTATCCTTAAATACCAAACCCTAAACCCAAATGCTAAACCATAAACCTTAAACTCTTAACCACCCAAAACCCAAAACCATAAACCCTAAGCCCTAAACCCTAAACCCTAAATAAATCCAACCCTAATTCCTTGAAATCTAGAAACCTAAAGCCCTAAACCCTAAAGTCTAAACCTAAACCAACCCTAAACTGACCATAAACCCCTGTAAACCCTAAAGCTAAACATTAAACCCTAAACCCAACCTAACCTTAAACCTAACTCCTCCTAAAAGCGGTAACCAAATTAACCCCAACCCTAACCCCAAACCCAAAACCTCCCTCCTCTTGGGTGCTCTCTCTCTAGTGATTTTTGCATCCCTCTTAGTGGTGCATCCCCATTTAGGAATCTCTGCAATTTTGGCTTCAGTTTCAAATGAATTCAAAGGCTTGAATGGCATCTAATTACGTGGTGCTTCATCCTTAATCATTACTATGGTGAGTTTGATTTATATGGCTCCACCTCAAATTTTGAATGCTTTGGCTAAGACATCGACATTTTGGGATCGGCAGCCCAAATGCTACAAATTCTACTAAATCATTTAAGGAAGGGCTCTCTAGTAATTCTTCTCACCATTTTGAGTTGGTTAATCTTATTTTGACTTCTTTCATGGTTTTCCAGTCATTATGTTCTCTGATGTGGATGTTGAATTATTGGTGAAACCATTTGAATTCTCTCTTGTTAGAAAATTTATTTTACGTCATCTAAATTTGGATAAAATATGCACCTTTTTTCATCATCCTAAGCATATGGGTGCCTTCTCGATTGGTCTTATTGACCCTCAGCATATTATGATTCAACTTTCTAATGATCTAGATTATTCACATATTTTTGCTCATCACTCTTTATCTTTAATTGTCAAATGTGCTTACTGAAGTGGTCAGCCCTTTTTAACATTAAGGAGGAATCTCTTATTATCCTTGTCGTGTAATCTCTTCCTAATATGCCCATTCATTTTATTACACATGATGCTTTTTGTAGTTGAGGCTCTTTTTGGTCAGCCTTTGCAACTCGACCAAGCGATCACTGAGCGATCTCGCCCTTCTGTGGCTCAGATCCTAGTGGAATTAGACATAACTAAAAAAGTAACCTAAGGAAGTTTGGATTGGCTCTGAAAAACATGGGTATTCATAAAAGGTTGAATTGGAGAATATTCTAACTTTTTTGTTCTAACTATAAAATTCATGGCCATAAAAATTATGATTGCTTTATCCTCCATCCTAATTTAAAAAAGAGAAATCCTCCCAAATAAAATATTATTCTGGTCATAAACGTCACATATGTTCAAAAATCAGCCTCAGATTCTAAGAATGGTATGAAGGCTGCTATTGAGGTTGATTCCTTGAATATCAGGGTCATTTCTATTGAACCAGTTTTGGATCCTACTATTGCTATGGCTTTGGCTGGATGATGATTTTGTTTCCTTTGATTCTATCCTTGCTTCTATGTCAACTTTGATCAATGAATATTAAGTTTTCAATGAGGATTAAAATGATGTCAACCAGGCTAAAAATATTTCTGATCTGGATTTAACTGTCTATGCTTTTAATGGTTCTAAATCATCATTGTCTCTCATTTCTAATCTTGATATTCATGTTAATCCTACTTTTCAACTTAATTTGGATTTGGAAGAGGGCAAACTCCTCTATAAACACTTGGAGAAATCTCTTAAATTGGTGACCAATGTTATTAAATCTTACTCAGATGATGACTTTAGGGGAAGGAATGGTTTTCAAACTTATCATGCCAAAAAGAAAAAAAAAGTATTAAAAATTAGCCTCATAAACTGTCTAAAAACACTAGATCTACTATAACCTCTCACTCTTCTCTTAATTATCCTTTTCTTTCCCCCTTTTTACTTCATTATGTTCAATTTTCTTATTAGCAATGTTAGAGGGATTGGTACCCTCTATATTCATAATCGTATTAGAAATCCTTGTCGCATTCATAATATTTCTTTACTCATTATTTTAGAACCTGTTATTCATGCTAATAAAATTAATCATGTCTAGAATGATTGGCTACAACAAATTTTACTCAATGTTAGTAATAAGATCTAGTGTTTTGGAATAATTTCATTGAGGTTTTATTATTGATGATTTTGAACAAGTTGTTAATGCTCAAATCTCTTATGGTGAATATTATGTTTTGAGCTCTTTTGTTTATGCTTCTTGTTATGGATCTCGAAACCTCCTTTGGGATAATTTGAGAAATTTTGCAACCTCGGTCAACAAACCTAGTTTGTGGATGGTGATTTCAACACTATTTTATTTTCTTTAGAAACAGAGTGGTGGTTGCTCTCCTAATGTTTATTCTACAGAAGAATTTTCCAATATGATCCTTGGTTGTAATTTAGTTGTTATTAGCTTTAAGGGTTTTTATTACACTTCGGAAAACTTTAGACTTTGGCAAAGGTTGGACAAGATTCTTTTTAATACTCATTGGATTACTCAATGGCTTATTACTTATGTTGATCATTTAAGCAGAACCTTGTCTAATCATGCTCCACTTTTGGTTTTTGTTAAGCATAGTTCTAATAAATTAAAAAAACTCCTCTCCTTTTAGATTTCAGAACATGTGGATTCAACATATTAATTTACTTGATGTTGTAGCTAAGAATTTGAAAGCCCCTTTACATCATGATAATTCGATTATGGAGATGAATAGACTTTGGTTTAAACATAAAAGACTTAAACAAAATTTGGGTTGGTGGAACAAGCATTGTTTCAAAAACCTTTTTACTAATATTAAAGACATGAAAAATTTGGTTTATGTTCTTGAAGTCTCTGTTATGTCTAATCCTTCTATGCTTACATAATTGACTGAAGTGAAATATAAACTTGTCAATTTTTAAAATATGGAAGAGACTTACTAGCATCAAAAAGATGGTAGTAAAGATATTACAAATGGTGATAAGAATACTAGGTATTTCCATGCTTTGGTTAAGAAAAAGAGAGCTTTGAATAATATTCAAAAAATTAAAAATAACTACAAAGATTGGATTATGGATAAAATGAGATTAAGGATTTGATTATTAATTACTTTATAAATATGCTTAACAATAATTGCTCTTATGAAGCTATTTTTAAATCGCACCTGATTCTTTCCATTATTAATAATGATGATAATGATTTGCTTACCATTGTTCCTAATGAAGATAAATTTTTTAAAGTTCTAAATAGCATGAACATTGATTCTATTGCTAATCCGGAGGGTTTCACTACTCAATTTTTTCAGAAATGTTGGTTTATCATTAAAAAAGATTTGATTGAGGCTATGATTATTTTTTAATGGTAATCCTTTTCCAGATATTTTTCTATTACTTTTATTATTCTCATACCAAAAAATGATAACCTGGATTATTCGGGTGATTTTAGACCTATTAGTCTTTGCACCTTCTTCAATAATCTGATTTTTAAAATCCTTACCAATAGGCTTAGTCCTTTACTTAATAAAATTATCTCCCTCAACCTAACTAGTTTTGTTAGAGGTAAATCTATTTCTAACAATATTTTACTTGCTAAAGAACTAATTCACGATCTTGATGCCAAGACTAGAGGGGGCAACATTCTTTTTAAATTAGATATTACCAAAGCCTTTGATAACATCTCTTGCGACATCCTTTTCTAGATTTTGAATTTATTTGGGTTTTCTAAAAAATTTATTTTTCTTATCAAAAATTATATTAATAATGCTTGGTTTTTTATTTTCCTTAATGGGGAAGCCCTGGGTTTCTTTCCCTCTTCCCAAGGCTTAAGATAAGGGGATCCCTTATCTCTAGCTTTATTTATTATTGTTGAGTACTTATCTAGGAGCATCAATGATTTATTCTTAAATAATTCTAGTATGTACTACAAAACTCTTGGATGTCTCCCTATTTTCCATCTAAGTTTTGTTAATTATTTTATTATTTTTGTTTTATTCATCACATCAAGCATCTTAAGAATTGTTTAAATAAATTTGGTACAAAAAGATGTCTTTTGATAAATGATAACAAAAGATATTTTATCACTTCCTCTAGCATCTCAAATACTAAACTCAATCAAATCCTTCATATCACTAATTTTAAACATCAATAATTACCTCAAAGTAGTTGGGTGGTCCACTCTTTAAAGGCCCAAAATGTTCCCATGTCTTTGATGAGTTAATTCAAAAAATTTAAAATAAAATATCAATTTGGGAATTCCATTTACTATCTTTTGGTGGTAGGTTCACTATCCTTAAAAACACTCTCAACTCTATGCCTCTTAATTTGATTCAAACTATTATTCCTTGTAATGCAACACTTATCAGAATTGATCATTTGCTTAACAAATTTTTGGGGCTCTAATAATTCTACCAAAAGAATGGATTGGACATCTTGGAATAAATGTTGTGGTCCTTTAGATGAAGGTGCACTTGGTTGCAAACCTATTCGTGAAGCTATCACTGCATTTTCTCATAAACTCTGGTGGAAATTCAGAAAGAATGATAACCTTTGGGCTAATTTTATGATGAAAAAATATTGCCAAAGTAAACACCCTCTTAACTATGCTTATAAAGTTGGTGACTCCTCAGTTTGAAAAGGCTTTGTTCCATTAAATGGGTTGCTGAATTGTTAATATCGTATATCTAGTCCATTTTTTCCTTTTTCTAGCAAGACAATTGGATGGGCATCGTTCTATTAGCACCCATTTATCTACCCACTCTACTACGCTATCAAAGATAATTATTTTAGCTTAATAACAATTGGAATGAAAACAAACTTGAGAACTATATCCCTATTTCTTATATTGACAACTTTAGAAATATTCCCATTTCTTCTAACAAACCTAACCAAATTGTTTTTAAACTTTCTCATAATGGTGATTTTGTTCTTAAAGAGATTTGGACCTTTATTAGAGATAAACATCATCTTTCTAATGTTTTATTAAACTTTGGAACATTATCATTCCCATTTCCAATTTGGTTTTAGCTTGGAGGATTTTCAATAACTACATTCTTGTGGCTCTTTGCTGTGGACTAAAGAGTTTTATTTACCTTCAAAGTGCTATTGTTACTATTATCTGGTTCATCTGGATAGATAGAAATGATGCTAAATGTCGTGGTATTCCTATGAACCATAAAAGGATCTTGGCTAGAACTACATAAACAATTCATGCTCATTTTAATGCCAATCTTATTAGTAACATTCATTTTAGAGGTTACAAATTTGCAACTAAAAAATTGGGTATCATTTTGCCTGAACTAGACTCTCATAAAGGTGCTAGGATTATCCGTTGGATCAAACCTAAAGACAATCTGATTAAAGTTAATATTGATGGTTCTATTTCTTTCAATAAATATGGTTGTGGTGGTATCCTTAGGGATTCTAAAGGTATAGTCATTTGTGCATTCGCTTATCCTCTCAAAGCCTATTTTGCTCTATTCTAACTTATGGATATTAATAAAGCAATTGAAATCTATTTGAATAAAGGTTTCCTCAACATCTAGATTGAAGTTGATGCTCTCTTGCTTCTTGACATCCTTAATTCCAATAAAATTGGGAATGCTGAATTATTTTTTCTTAATCATACTAAAATTCTACTTTCTCATGTTTTTTTTAAAATTTCCCACATCCTTCATGAAGCTAATGGTTGTGCTAATTATTTATTTAATTTTTGTGCCAACTTAACTAATTTCACTTTATTTGACAACTAAACTTTGCCTAAATTATGAATAGGTTTGGTTAATTTGGATAACACTGGATTGCCTTATCTCATATTATAATTCCTTAACTTGGTTTTATTATTAATTTTTTATGATCCCTTATTTTTGTTTTGCCCTCTTGAAACCATCTTTGGGTTGTGGTGATCTACTAATTTTCCCTCTTTAGTCTATGTTTTTCAACTCATGCTTTTATTTTGTTGTTGCTCCCTAGTGGTTTTGTTATCAGAGCTTGGGGTTTTGGTTTTTCAGCTTGGTGGATGGTTGGGCTTTTACCAAAATTTTCCCTTGGTCGTTTTCTTATTTCCTCCTTTGGGTTGCGCTTGTTGTAGTTTTTCTTCATGAGTTTTGCCTATTTTCTAGCATACTTCCAAACCTATTAAATCTGCTACTATGGTGGCTGACAGTGCAGCTTTGTTGGCTAGCTGGGTTGGCTGGTTGTGTTGGTTGGTTAGCTATTTTTGGTGGTTTATCTATGGCTTGATTTAGGCATGGTGGAGGTGGTTGGCAAGTTTTGATGACTAGGGTTTAGTGCTAGGATTCATTATTTCTATTTTTATTCTTTTGGTTATGGGTTGGACCTCCTCATGTACTACTGTGGCTTTGGGTTTGGGTATTGTTCTCAAATGGCTAATTGACAGCTACTGTGTGGTTCTTATTTGGCTTTGGCTGCTGGTAGCTAGGTTGGGTGGCTTTATTGCAGCTATTTTTGTTGGTTGGCTTATTTTCTATCTTACTAGGCTTTGTATCTTTCTATCTCTGGCTAGCTTTCCTACCCTTATGGGTTAATTTTTCTTTTTCCTTGATTGGGTTTGGTGGCTTCTATCTATCTTTACCCTTTCTGCGTCTTAGATGGTTTTGCTTGATGATTATTGTTGGTCTTTATTCTTAGTTTTTCTGTTGGATGACTTGGATCTATTGCTGTTGAGGTGGTTTGCTGGGAGGATTTGTTGGATGGCTAGTTGGGTTGGTTGTTTTGGTTGGCTTGACTTGGAAGAGTGGTTGCTGCAGTTTTCTTGCTCTTTTGGTGGCTATTCTAGGAACCTGCTGGTTATCTTTTAGTGTTTTTTTTGTTGGTTTCCTCCTGCTTGACCTCTTTCCTCTTGGCTATAGCAACACCCCCCCTTCCTATTTGGGTGGCAGCCTTGTCCCCACCCACCCCCATTTGCCGTTAGGCTAGATTTTTTTATTATTGGCTCATTTTCTATTTTGTTGAGGGAGGATCTCAGCACTTATGGTTTTCTTTTTTGCTCTTGTTTGTCTCTGTTTAGTGTTGTTACCCATATCATGATGTTTGCTCCTCTTTATTTTGTTATTCCTTTTTGCTGGTCGCTTTGGTGGTGCATCTTTTTTTTTGCTACAATCCTCATGGGTTGTTTATCTATCTTATTAAGCTTGGTTGTTCGGTGGCTTGGTAGGTTGTTATCTTTATTTGGAGGGTTTTGCTGTTTGCTAGAGCACCATCTTTGGATAATGTGCTACATAAGGTATCGGGCAATGATGGCCTTGATGTTTCTCACTCTTTCATCTTCTTAGAGCTATATATAATTGTAACCCTTCTCCTAAAGTTTGGATGCTTACATATAGTGTTGCTCCTTTAGATGATTCTAATTAAACAGCCTTTCTTTTATTTTACTCCTTTTATCTGTTCTTGCTCTTTATGTTTGATTACTTGTACTCAGCCTTTCAAAAGTATGTTGAAGATTTATTTTACAAGTTTGGACACTCTTGCATGTGATCTTGTTGGCATCGGACCACATGATGTTGGTTGTCGATACATAGATTTTCAATTAGTTACTAAATTTTGTTCTTTTGCTTTCTTTCCCAAATTACTGTAATAATTAGGGGTTTTATCTGTTTAAGACTTATTGGAGATCTTTGAGCATTAGCTTAGAGATTTACCCCCTCTACGTAATTTGTACATTTTCTTTACAGCAATAAAATTTTCCTAATTTCCCAAAAAAAACACTCTAAACCCTAAAACCTAAATCCAAACCCTAACCTTAAACCCTAAACCCTAAACCCTAAAACCCTAAACCTTAAACTCTAAACTAACCCTAAACCCTAAACCCCAAACCCTAAGAACCCTAAACCCTAAACCCTAAACTCTAAACCCTAAACCTAAACCCTAAACTAACCCTAAAGTAGTCTTGAACCCTAAGCTAACCCTAAACCCTAAAAACCCTAAAGCCAATAGCCTAAACACTAACCCCTAAACCCTAAATGCTAAACCCTAACCCTAAACCCTAAACCCTAAACCCTAAACCCTAAACCCTAACTAAACCCTAAACCCTAAAAACCTAAAAGCCTAAACCTAAACTAAATAAAACCTAAAAGTAAAATAAATAAAAAAACCTAAACCTAAATAAAATAAAATAAAAACCTAAACTAAACCTAACAAATAAAATAAAATAAAAAATTAAGAAAACTAAAATAAAATAAATAAAAACCTAAACTAAACTAAAAATATAATAAACCTAAGAATAAAAAACCTAAATAAAATAAAAACTAAACATAAAATAAAAATGAAATAAACTAAACTAAAATAAAATAAAAACTAAATAAAAACCTAAACCTAAATAAACCTAAAATACATGAAAATAAAACCTAAATCCAAAACTAAAACCTAAACCTAAAATAAAATAAACCTAAATCTAAACTTAAATAAATAAAACCTAAACTTAAACCTATAATAAACTAAAGCTAAACCTAAACATAAACTTACTAAAATAAATAAACTAAATATAAATCTAAACCTAAACTAAAAAAAATGAAATCAAAACCTAAACCTAAATATAAGAAAACTAAACCTAAACCTAAAAAATAAACTAAAATAAAAAACCTAAACTAAAATAAATAAACTAAACTAAATAAAAAAAAATAAAGCTAAATAAAAATTAAAAATTAAGTAAACTAAAATAAATAAAAAATAAACTAAATATTCAACAAACCTAAACATATCGTTTAATTTTTTTTAAAAAACATAAACTCTAAATCCTAAACCCTAAACCCTAAACCCTAAACCTACATCCTAAACTTTAAACCCTTATTTTTTAAAGTTAAACTAAAAAAAACCATAATAAAAAATAAAATAAACTAAACTAAAATAAATAATTAATAAACTAAATTACTGTAAATTTAACTTTGCTTTAAAATAAAATTAAAATCATAAACCCTAAACCCTAAACCTTAAAACCTTAAACCATAAACTCTAAACTAATCCTAAACCATAAACACTAACCCTAAAAACCCCAAACCCTAAAGCCTAAACCCTAAACACTAAATCCAAACCATAAACCCTAAACCCTAAGCCTAAAAACTAACCCTAAACCCTAAACCCTAAACTTGCAACCCTTAACCCTAAACCTTAAATCCTAAACCCTAAAAAACCCTAAACATTAAACCTTATATAAAAAAATAAAATAAAATAAAAATAACCCTAGCTTTAAACCCTAAACCCTAAACCCTAAAACCCTAAAACTCTAAATCCTAAACCCTAAACCCTAAACCTAAAAACTCTAAGCCCTAATCCCTAAACCCTAAACCTTAAACCCTAAACCCTAAAACCTACAACCCTAAACCCCAAGCCCTAAATCCTAAAACCTACAACTCTAAACCCTAAACACTAAGAACCTAAAAACCTAAACCTAAACTAAATAAAATCAAAAAATAAAATAAATTAACAATATAAACCTAAATAAAATAAAATAAAATAGAAACTTAAACTAAAGCCTAAACATAAACCAAATTCTAAACATAAACCTAAACCTAAAAATAAAATAATATACAAAGTAAAAACTAAACAAAATAAAAATAAATAAAAACCTAAACTAAACTTAAAAATTAAATAAACCTACAAATAAAAAACCTAAATAAAATAAAACCCAAATGAAAAATAAAAATAAAATAAAAACCTAAACCTAAAAAATAAACCTAAAATAAATAAAAAAATAAAACCTAAACCCTAAACTAAAAAAAAAGCTAAACCTAAAATAAACAAAATAAAATAAACCTAAACCTTAACTAAAATAAACTAAACAAAACTAAATAAAACCTAAACCTAAACCCAAAATAAACAAAACCTAAACTATAAACTAAATAAAATAAAATAAACTAAAAATAAACCTAAACATAGATGAAAAAATAAAGCCTTAAAATAAATTTAAAATAAAAACCTAAAACCTAAACCTAAAAAGATAAAACAAAAACCTAAACCTAAACCTAAAAAAAAACCTAAACCTAAATAATATAAAAATTAAACTAAAGTAAAAATAAAAAATAAATACAAACCTAAACCTAAACTTAAAAAATAAACTGAAATGAAAAACCTAAACTAAAATAAATAAACCAAAAATTAATAAACTAAACTAGTAATATGAAAGATAAACGAAATAAAATAAACTAAACCCTAAAAAAAAGTAAAACTAAATAAACCTAAACCTACAAGTTTACTTAATTTTAAAAAAAAATACTAAACCCTAAATCAATAACCCTAAACCCTAAACCCAAAAACTAACACTAAACCCTAAAAATTAAAATATAAAAAAAAACTGAAACCCTAAACTTTAAACCCTAAAACTAAACCTAAACTAAACCTACGACACTAAACCTACAACACTAAACCCTAAACCATAAACCCTAAAAAATCCTAAACCCTAAACTCTAAATCCTAAACCCTAAATCCTAAACCCTTAGCTCTAACCTTAAACCCTAAACCCTAAAATAATAAACCCTAAACCCTAAACCCTAAACCCTAACCCCCAAACCCTAAATTTAAACTTAAGTTACTAAATAAAATAAAAAATAAACCTAAACCATAAAAACTACTAAACTTAAACATAAACCTAAACTCTAAGAATAAACCTTGATGGCGTGAACATCACCATCAACCGTGCTCCTAAATTTAAAAGGAAGGAGGCAACTTATCATAGGGTGGGGGATTTCGAGGTGTTGGTGAATATGGAGGTGGTGGTTAGAGCATTGGTGGTTATAGAGGTGCATAGGTTAAGTGGTGGTGGAGGGAGATCGGGATATGATGGTGGATCCCTCTACTCGAGAGGTCGGGGAGGTTCTGAGGGGAACTGAAGGAAATTGAAGAATAATCGATACGATATGCTGCTTATGGAAATGTGTCTTTATAGTATAGACGGTTATAGTTATCTAGGGTACATCTTCTTATAAATGCCTCGTAAGAACATCCATAACTAAAGTAAAAAGATAAGGGCTTAATGTTGATCCTTGATGTAATCCAACTGAAATAGGAAAATATTTTGTCAATCCTCCTTGTGTTTGGACACAAGTAACAGCTCTAGTATCCATACCCTTAATGACTTGAATATAACCAATATTAACTCCTTTCTAGTCTAGAACTCTCCAAAGAACATCTCTTGAGACTTTATCATAAGCTTTCTCTAAATCAATAAATATCATATGTAGATCCTTCTTTCTCTATGCTTCTCTATCAAACCTCTTAACAAATGTATAGCATCCATAGTAGATCTACGCTTGAAACCAAACCGATATGAGAAACTATCACATCGTAACCTATGCTCAATTACTCTCTCCCATAATTTTAATGTATGGCACATTAACTTAATTCCTCTATAATTTGCACACTCTTGTGCATCACCTTTATTCTTAAATATAAGAACCAATAGACTCTTTCTCCACTCATCTGGCATCTTTTTAGTCTTTAAAATAACATTAAAAAGATTTGTAAGCCAAGAAATACCTTGATCTCCTAAACATTTCCACACATCTATTGGAATATTATCCGGTCCTACTGCTTTTCCACATTTCATTTTCTTTAAAGCCTCACTAACTTCAGATTTACTAATACGCCGATAGAAATGAAATTCTCTATTTTGTTTAGGGAAGGTTGCTAAAATCAATCATACTTTCAGATCCTTCATTGAAAAGTTTATCAAAATATCTCATCCACCTATTTTCAATATCTTTTTCTAAGAAAAGCACTTTATTATTTTCATCCTTAATACCCCTCACTTGAACTATGTATTTGCTTCTCCTATCTCTTTCTTGGCTAACTTATACATACATCTTTCACCTTCTTTGGTATCTAATCTATTGTATAAATCACTAAAAGCTAAATTTTTTGCATCATATATTTCTTTCTTAGAATCTCTACAGGCCACTTTATATCTTTCCCAATTCTCAATTTTACATCAAACTAAGTTTTATAACATTTCTTATTTCTTATCTTTTCTTGCACTCACCACCAACTATTCTTATTAAAGATGCTTTTGATTCTCCAAGCACATCTTTTGCAACTTTTAACTTGATATTTTTTTCCACATACGTTAGCTTCTTTATGAACACCCCAAATTCTAATATCTTGTAGCTTGCTCTTAAAATATTTTTATTTGTGTTCTTTAAGTGTCCCCATCTAATCCTAGGACAATAATTTAGTTTATTTTTCTCTTACAACCTTTCATCTTAAAATCTAAAACTAATAGATGTTGGGTACTTAAAATTTCACTTGGTATGACCTACAATCTTTACAATTTAAAGATCTATTTTTCTTATCGAAAATAATCAATCTGTTTTATAGATCCATTTTTATAAGTAATAATATGTTCATCTCTTTTCTTAAAAAAAGTATTAGTAACTACAAAATCATAAGCTAAAGCAAAATCTAATATAGTCTTACCTTCTTCATTAGTCACTCCAAATCCATAACCACCATGAATACTTTTAAAATCTTCTACTACTCTACCAACATGTCCATTTAAATCTCCTCCAATAAATTTTTTCTTCAAGAGGTATCTGTATTAATCCCTCTAATTCATTCCAAAATTTCTTTTGTGCTTACCTCCAAACCAACTTGAGGAGCATAGACACTTATAACATTGATAATCTTAGTATCAATAATAATCTTTAAAGCTATAATTCTATCTCCACATCTATTAATACTTATAACATTATCCTTCAAACTTTTATCTATAATCACACCTACACCATTTCTAGTTCGACTTTTACTTGAATACCAAAGTTTAAAACCTAAACTATCAATCTCCTTGGCCTTCTCACCAACCCATTTAGTTTCTTGAACACATAAAATATTTATCTTTCTATGAACCATAATATCTATTAATTCCATTAATTTACCTATAAGAGTACCTATATTCCAAGATCCTAACCTAATTCTAGTTTCATGGACTAACTTCTTTGCGCATCCATCCAAAATGTGGGAACCCTTGCTTATTTAACACGCACTGAAGAGCATAACATTTTAAATTTCTAACATTTTTTTCATATTCAAGCCATACAGGCGCGCTGGGACGCCTAGCATTAACATAGTGATTTAAAGGATTCATGTCATGATTATTTCGACAAATTTTATGCTGGTTGTTGACTACCTAACGCAACCCTCCACTTTTTGCATCCGGACTTGGGACCGGCAATGATAGTGTTAAAAATAAATAAACTAAACTAAATAAAAATAAAATATAAACAAAAATAAAATATAAAATAAAATAAAATAAAATAAATAAAAAATAAGCCAAAATAAGCTAAATAAACCTAAACCTATCAGTTTACTAAATTAAAAAAACCCTAAACCTTAAATCGTAAACCCTAAACCCTAAACCTTAAAACTAATCCTAAAACCTAAACCATAAACCTACAACCCTAAACCTACAATCCTAAACCCTAACCTTAAACCCTAAAAAACCCTAAACTCTAGACCCTAAACCCTAAACCCTAAACCTTAAAAGCATAAACCCTAAAACCATAAACCCTAAACCATAAACACTACACCTTAAACCCTAAACCCTAAACCTTAAACCCTAAACCCTAATGCTAAACCCTAAACCTAAACCCCAAACCCTAAACCTAAACCTAAAGTAACTACATAAATTAAAAAATAAATCTAAACCCTCAAACCTAATAAACCTAAACCTAAACCCTAAGAATGGGCAGAACCTTGATGGCACGAACATCACTATCAAATATGCTCAATCTAGATCTGGCGAAGGAGGCGAAGGTGGAGGCGGTGGTTATCGTAGTGGTAGTGGTCGAAGTAGTGGTGGCTATGGAGGCAGGAGGAGCGATGGAGGTTACATCCATAGTGGTGGTGGAGGGAGAGATCAAGGATATGATGGTGGATCCTGTTACTCAAGAGGTCAGGGTGGTTCTGATGGAAACAAAATAAATTAAAGAATGAACGATCCGATATGCTGCTTATGGAACTATGTCTTTACAGTAAAGACGGTACTAGTTATCTAGGGTCTTTGATTTGCTCTATGCGTGCTCATTTTTTATTTATGTCATCACTTGTGTCTTCGAAAACTTGGTGTGTTACTTAGTTGATGAAATTAAACAAAAAGAAATGTTGAATCTGAATTTGTTCTCTGTTAAAAAAAAGCCAAAACCCTAAGCCCTAAACTAAAACCTAAACCTTAGACCTAAAAGCTAAACTCTACTCCATAAACCCAAAACTCTAAAAACCCCAAAGCATAAACCCTAAACCGTAAAACACTAAACCCAAAAACCTAAACCCTAAATCCTAAACTCTAAACCCTAAACCCTACACCCCAAAACTTAAACCCTGAACTCTAAACCCTCAACTAACCCTAAACCCTAAACCCCAATAAGCTAAAAAAGCTAAACATAAACTAAATAAAATCTAAAAATACAATAAATAAAACAACATAAACAAAAATAAAATAAAATAATGAATTAAAATCAAAACATAAACTTAAACCTAAAAAAGAAACAAAAATAAATAATAAATACTAAATTAAAATAAAATAAATAAAAACCTAAACTAAAGTAAAAAAATAAAAACCTAAATAAAATAAAAACTAAACCTAAAATAAAAATAAAATAAAATAAAAATTAAATAAAAACCTAAACCTAAAAAATAAACCTAAAAATAAATTAAAAATAAAACCTAAATGCTAAACCTAAAAAATTTTAAACCTAAACCTAAACCTAAACCCTAAATAAAATAAAATAAACTAACAATAAACCTAAACCTATACTAAAAAAGAAAACTTAAAATTAAACCTAAAATAAAAACCTAAAACCTAAACTTAAAAAAATAAAATAAAAACTTAAACCTAAAGCTAAAAATAAAAAATAAAACCTAAACCTAAAAAGAAAAAATAAAAGCTAAACTTAAAAAATAAAATAAAAATAAAACTCAACTAAAAAATAAACTTAAACCTAAACCTAAACCTAAAAAATAAACTAAAATAAAAGCTTAAACTAAAATAAATAAACTAAACTAAATAAAAAAAAAAAAGAAACATAAATAAAAATAAAAAATAAAATAAACTAAAATAAATAAAAAATAAACTAAATAATCCTAAACCTATCGGTTTACTTAATTTAAATAAAAAACCATAAACCTTAAATCCTAAACCCTAAATCCTAACCTCTAACCCCTAAACCTAAAACCCTAAAACTAACCCTAAACCCTAAAAAACCTTAAACCCAAATCGTAAACCCTAAACCTTAAAAGCATAAATTGTAAAACCCTAAACCATAATCCCTACACCCT
This sequence comes from Cymbidium sinense, assembly GCA_021442155.1. NCBI lineage: Eukaryota > Viridiplantae > Streptophyta > Magnoliopsida > Asparagales > Orchidaceae > Cymbidium > Cymbidium sinense. Next base: position 7,663,613 of record CM038214.1, on the reverse strand, counting down.
AAACATTAAACCCTAAACCCTAAACCCTAATCCTTAACCCTAAACCTTAAACCTAAACCTAAGTAATTAAATATATTAAAAAATAAACATAAACCCTAAAACCTAATAAAGCTTAACATAAACCTAAACCCTAAGAATGGGTAGAACCTTGATGGCAGGAACATCACCGTCAAACAGGCTCAGTCTAGATCTGGCGATGGAGGTGAAGGCGGAGGAGGTGATTATCATAATGGTGGTGGGGGAATTGGAGGTGCTAGTGGATATAGAGGTAGTGGTCAGAGTAGTGGTGGTTATGGGGGTGGGTGGAGTGACGGAGGTTACAGCCATGGTGGTGGCGGCGGGAGAGATCAGGGATATGATGGTGGGTTTCGCTAGTCAAGAGGTCGGGGTGGTTTTGATGGGAACTGGAGAAACTAAAGAATGGCCAATCTAATCTATTGCTTATGGAACTATGCCTTTATGGTTCTAGTTATCTAGGGTCTTTGATTTTCTCCAAGCGAGATCATTTTTTATCTATGTCATTGATTGTCTCTTAGAAAACTTGGTGTGTTACTTGGTTAATGAAATAAAAAAAGAAATGTTTAATCTGAATTTGTTCTATTAAAACCATAATCCAAAACCCTAAACCCTAAACTAAAACATGAACCTAGACTTAAAACCTAAACCCTAAACCCTAAACTAAAACCCAAACCCTAAACCATAAAACCATAAAATCCTAAACCATAAACTCAAAACCTAAACCCTAAACCCTAAACCTAAACCACACCCCAAACCTAAAGCTAAACTAAACCCTCAACTAACCCAAAATAAAAGCTAATAAACTAAATAAAACCTAAAAATAAAATAAATAAAAAACTAAACCAAAATAAAATAAAAAATAAAACAAAATAAAATAATCTAAACCTAAAACCTAAAAAAAGAAACTATTAAAATAAAAATTAAATTGAAATAAAATAAATGAAAATCTAAACTAAACTAAAAAATAAAACCTCAATAAAATTAAAACTAAACCAAAAATAAAAATAAAATAAATCAAAAATAAAAGAAAATAAAAATTAAATAAAAACTTAAACCTATAAAAAGTAACCTAAAAATAAATAAAAAAGAAAACCAAACCATAAACCTAAAATAAACTAAACCTAAACCTAAACATAAACCGTAAATAAAAAAATAAACTAAAATAAACCTAAACCTAAATTAAAAAATAAAACCTAAAATTAAACATAAACTTAAAAAAATAAAATAAAAATCTAAACCTAAACTTAAAAATAAAGAATAAAACCTAAACCTAAAAATAAAATAAATAAAAAAACTAAACTAAGAAATAAACCTAAAAAAAAACTAAAATACAAAACCTAAACTAAAATAAATAAACTAAACTAAATAAATTAAAATAAACCTAAATAAGAATAAAAAAATTAGAACAAACTAAAATAAATAAAAAGTAAACTAAATAAACTAAATAAATAAATACCTAAAAAAAATAAAAGTTAAATTAAAAATAACCCTAAACTAAACTCTAAAGTAAATAACCCTAAATCCTAAACTTAAACCTAAATCTTTAAAGCCTAAAACTAAACCTAAATATAAACCTAAACTAAATAAACCCTAAACCCTAAACCCTAAACCTAAACCCTAAAAAAACAAAACCTAAACCTAAACTAAATAAACCTAAAATAAGTTAAATATAAACCTAAACCTAAATATAATAAATAATAAAATAAATAGAACCTAAACTAAAACCTAATTAAACCTAAACATAAACCTAAACCTAAACTTAAAAAAATAAAAAATTTAAAGATTAAAACTACTAAAATAAAATAATAAAAAGCTAAACTAAAATAAAAATAAAATAACCAAAAAAATAAAAAACCTAATAAATATAAACTAAAATAAAATAAAAAACTAAATAAAATAAAAACTAAATTAAACCTAAACCTAAAAAAAAAACCTAAATAAAAAAAAAAAAAATAAACTAAAATAAATAAATAAAATAAACATAAACCTAAACTAAAATAAACAAAACTAAAATAAATAAACTAACTAAACCCTAAAATAAACTAAACCTAAACCCTAAACTAAATAAAATAAAAATAAACTAAAATAAACCAAACATAAACTAAATTAATAAAACCTAAAAATTAACCTAAAATAAAAAAACTAAACCTAAACCTAAACCTAAAAATAAAAAAAAATAAAACCTAAGCCAAAAAAAAAAAAATAAACAAAAAACAAAATAAACTAAAAAAATAAACATAAACCTAAACCTAAACCTAAAATAAATAAAATAAAAAAAACTAACTAAAATAAATAATCTAAACTAAATAAAAAATAAAAAAATAAATTTAAATAAAATAAAATAAAATAAACTAAAATAAATATAAAATAAACTAAATAAACCTAAAACAAAAAAAAAAACCCTAAATACTAAACCCTAACCCTAACCTAAAATAAATCTAAGATAACCCTAAACCTAAAAAAAAAATAAATAAACCCTAAAATAAACTAAACCTAAAACTAACTAAACTCTAAATTAATAAATAAATAAAATAAATAAAATAAATAAATAAATAAATAAATAAAATAAATCTAAAAAAATAAATAAATAAAACTAAATAAAATAAAATTTTAACTAAAAAATAAAAATAAATAAAACTAAATAAAATAAACCTAAAATAAAATAAAATAACTAAACTAAACCTAACTTAAACCCTAAACTCTAAAATAAACCTTAAAGCCTCTAAACCTACAACCCTAAACCCTAAACCCTAAACACTAAAACCCTAAGCCCTAAACCCTAAACCCTAAACCCAAAACCCAAACCCTAAACCCTAAACCCTAAACCTTAAAACCTACAAACCAAAACCCTAAACCCTAAAGCCCAAACCTTAAAAACCTAAAAACCTAAACCCAAACTAAATAAAACCTAAAAAATAAAATAAATAAGAAAACCTCAACTTAAATAAAACAAAATAATAAAATAGAATAAATTTCTAAACTAAAACCTAAACCTAAACGATAAAACCTAAACCTAAAAAAAATAAAATAATTTAAAAATAAAATGATTCTAAATTAAAATAAATAAAACCTAAACTAAACTAAAAAAAATAAAATAAACCTAAAAAATGAAAACCTTAATAAAATATAAGCTAAATGTAAAATAGAATTAAAATAAACCTGAAATAAAATAAAATAAAAAATTAATTAAAACCTAAACCAAAAAAAATCTAAAACTTAAACTAAAAAAAATCTAAACCTAAAATAAATAAAAGAAAATAAACCTAAAGCTAAACTAAAATAAATGAAACCTAAACCTAAACCTAAACACTAAACTAAATAAAATAAGATAAACTAAAAATAAACCTAAACTAAAAAAAATAAAACTTAAAAATTAACCTAAAATAAAAAGATAAAACCTAAACCTAAAAATATTAAATAAAAACCTAAACCTAAACCTAAAAATAAAAAATAAAACCTAAGTTGAAAAATAAAATAAAAACAAAACTAAACATAAAAATAAACCTAAACCTAAACCTAAAAATTAAACTAAAATAAAAAAGTTAAACTAAAATAAATAATGTAAACTAAATCAAAATAAAAAATAAACTTAAATAAAAATAAAAAATAAAGTAAACAAAAATAAATAATAAATAAACTAAATAAATAAAATTTTACTAATTTGCTTAATTTAAAAAAAAAAACACTAAACTCTAAACCATAAACGCTTAAGCCTAAACCCTTGCCCTAACCCTAAACCCTAAACCCTAAATCATAAACCATAAACCCTAAAACACTAAACCCAAAATCCTAAACTAACCCCAAACCCTAAACCATAAAAACCATAACCCTAAACCCTATACCCTAAACCCTAAAGCCTCAAGCCTAAACTAAGCCCTACTAAACTAACGCTTAACCCTAAGTTAACACTAAACCCTAAACCCTAATACCTAAAAATCCTAAACCTTAAACCCTAAACTCTAAACCCTAAACCCTAAACTTGAAACCTTAAAAATTGAAAAACCTAAACCTAAACCAAAAAATAAAATAAAATAAAATAAAAAATAAACTAAAATAAAATAGGTATAAACCTAAACTTCACTTAAAAAATAAACCTAAGAATAAAAAACTTTAATGTAATAAAAATAAACATAAAATAAAAAGAAAATAAAGCTAAAAAAAAAAATAAAACTAAATAAACCTAAACCTAAAAAATAAACCTAAAAAAAAACCTAAAAATAAGTAAAAAATAAAACCTAAACCCTAAATTAAAAAAAACCCTATACCTAAGATGAAAATAAAATAAACAAAATAAACTAAATTAAATAAAACTTAAACCAAAAATGAAGTAAACCTAAATTAAATAAAATAAAATAAACTAAAAATAAACCTAAACCTAAAATAAAAAATAAAACCTAAAAATAAACCTAAAATAAAAAACTAAAACCTAAACCTAAAAAAATAAAATAAAAATGTAATCCTAAACCTAAAAATAAAAAATAAAACCTAAACCTATAAAATAAAATAAAAATAAACTCAACTAAAAAATAAACCTAAACCTAAACCAAAACCTAAACCAAAAGAATGAACTAAAATAAAAAACCTGAACTAAAATAAATAAACTTAAAATAAATAAAATAAACTAAATAAAAATAAAAATAAACAAAAATAAATAAAATAAAATAAACTAAAATAAATAAAAATCAACTAAATAAACTAAATAAACCTAAACATATCAATTTACTTAATTTTTTATAATAATAACACTAAACCTTAAATTCTAAACCCTAAATGATAAACCATAGAACTAACCCTAAACACTAAACCATAAACCTATAACCCTAAACCCTAAACCATAAACCCTAAAAAATGCTAAACTCTAAACCCTAAAATCATAAACCTAAAATCCCTAAACCCTAAACCATAAACAATACACCCTAAACCCTAAACCATAAACCATAGCCCTAAACACTAAACCCTAAATCCCAAACCCAAAACCTAAAGTAAATAAATAAATTAAAACATAAACCAAAACCCCTAAAACATATTAAACCTAAACCAAACCTAAACCCTAAGAATGGGTAGAACCTTGATGGAAGGAACATCACCTTCAAACAGGCTCAGTCTAGATCTGACGATGGAGGCGAAAGCAGGGGCGGCGGCTATCACAGTGGTGGTGGGAAAACTAGAGGTGCTGGTGGATATGGTGGTGGTGGTCAAAGTAGTGGTGGTTATATAGGCTGGAGGTGATGGAGGTTACAGCCGTGGTGGTGGCGGAGTGAAAGATCGGGGATATGATGGTGGATCTTGCTACTTGAGAGGCCAGGGTGGTTTTGATGGGAACTAGAGAAATTGAAGAATGGTCGATTTGATCTGCAGCTTATGGAGCTATGTCTTTACAGTAAATAGAGTTCTAGTTATCTACGATCTTTGATTTGCTCTAAGTGTGCACATTTTAGATCTATGTCATCGCTTGTGTTTTAGAATACTTGGTGTGTTATTTGGTTGATGAAATAAAAAAAATGTTGAATATGAATTTGTTCTATGTTAAAAAAAACTAAAACCCTAAACCCTAAACTAAAACTTGAACCCTAGACCTAAAACCTAAACCCTAAACCCTAAACACTAAACCCTAAAAACTCTAAACCATAAACCCTAAACTTTGAAACTCTAAACCCAAAAACTTAAACCCTAAACTATAAACCCTACACCCTACACCCCAAACCTTAAACCCTAAATAACCATAAACCTTAAACCCTAAACCCTAAAATACTAAAAAACTAAACCTAAACTAAATGAAACCTAAAAATAAAATAAATAAAAGAACCTAAACCAAAATAAAATAAAAAATAATATAAAATGATAACCTTAACTAAAACCTAAACCTAAACATAAACCTAAAGAGAAACTAAAATAAAAATAAAACTAAGTTAAAATAAAATAAATAATAACCTAAACTAAACTAAAAAATAAAAACTAAATAAAAACCTAAACCTAAAACTAAAAAATAAAAACTAAATAAAAATAAAACTGAAAGTAAAATAAAATAAAAACTAAATAAAAACTTAAACGTAAAAAATAAACCTGAAAATAAGCATAAAATAAAACCTAAACCCTAAACATAAAATATACTAAACCTATACCTAAAACTAAACCTTAAATAAAATAAAATAAACTAAAAATAAACCTATAACTAAATTAAAAAATAAAACCTAAAAATAAACCTAAAATAGAAACCAAAAACCTAAACCTAAAAAAATAAAATAAAAATGCAAACCTGAACCAAAAAATAAAAAAATAAAACCTAAACTTAAAAAATTAAGTAAAAATAAAACTCAACTAAAAAATAAACTTAAAGCTAAAGCTAAATCAAAAATAAAATATAAACTAAAATAAATAAACATAAAATAACTAAACTAAACTAAATAAAAATAAAAAATAAACATAAATAAAAATAAAAAATAAAATAAACTAAAATAAATATAAAATACACTAAATAAACCTAAACCTATCTATTTCCTTAATTTTTTTTTAAAAAAAACCCTAAACACTAAATCCTAAACCCTAAAACTAACCCTAAACCTTAAACCCTAAACCTACAACCCTAAACTTACAACCCTAAACCCTAAACCCTAAAAAACCCTAAAAAACTTAAACTCTAAACCCTAAACCCTAAACCCTAAACCTTAAAAGCATAAACCCTAAAACCATAAACCCTAAACCATAAACACTACACCCTAAACCCTAAACCTTAAACCCTAAACCCTAAACCTAAACCTTAAACTTAAACCCCAAACCCTAAAGCTAAACCTAAAGTAATTAAATTAATTATTAAATAAACCTAAATCCTAAAACTTAATAAACCTAAACCCTAAGAATGGGCAGAACCTTGATGACAAGAACATCACATCAAAGGCTCAATCTAGATCTAGAAAGAGGAGAGAAGGTTGAGGCCGATTATCACGCATGGTGGGGAAACTAGTGCTGCTGGTGGATATGGAGGTGGTGGTCAAAGTAGTGGTGGTTATCGAGGCAGGAGGAGAGACGGAGCTTATAACCATAGTGGTGGTAGAGGGAGAGATCTGGGATATGATGGTGGATCCTATTAGTCGAGAGGCCAGGGTGGTTCTGATGGGAACTAGAAAAATGAAAGAACGACCAATCTGATATGCTGCTTATGGAACTGTTCCTTTATAGTAAAGACGGTTCTAGATATCTTGGGTCTTTGATTTGCTCTATGCGTGCTCATTTTTTATCTATGTCATCGCCTATGTCTTAGAAAACTTGATGTATTACTTAATTGATGAAATAAACAAAAAAGAAATGTTGAATCCGAATTTGTTCTCTATTAAAAAAAAGGCCAAAACCATAAATCCTAAACTAAAATCTAAACCCTAAACCTAAACCCTAAACTCTAAACCCTAAACCCTAAACCCTAAAAACCCCAAACCATAAACCCTAAACTGTAAAACCCTAAACCTAAAAACCTAAACCCTAAACCCTAAACTCTAAGCACTACACCTGAAACCTTAAACTCTAAACTTTAAACACTTAATTAACCCTAAACCCTAAACCCGAATAAGCTAAAAAGCTAAACCTAAACTAAATAAAACCTTAAAATATAATAAATAAAAGAACATAATCCAAAATAAAATAAAATAATGAAATAAAATAGAAGCCTATACTAAACCTATATCTAAAAAGAAACTAAAATAAAAAATAGAAATTAAACTAAAATAAAATAAATAAAACCTAAACTAAACTAAAAAAGATAAAAAAAACTTAAATAAAATAAAAACTAAACCTAATATAAAAATAAAATAAAATAAAAACCTAACCTATAAAATAAACCTAAAAATAATACCTAAAAATAAATAAAAAATAAAAGCAAAACCCTAAACCTAAAATATTTTAAACCTAAACCTAAACCTAAACCCCAAATAAAATAAAATAAACTAAAAATAAACCTAAACCTAACCTAGAAAATAAACCTAAAATTAAACCTAAAATAAAAACCTAAAACCTAAACCTAAACCTAAAAAAATAAAATAAAAACATAAACCTAAAGCTAAAAATAAAAAGTAAAACCTAAACCTAAAAAATAAAATAAAAATAAAAATCAACTAAAAAAGAAACCTCAACCTAAACCTAAACCTAAAAAATAAACTAAAATAAAAAAACCTAAACTAAAATAAATGAACCTAAAATAAATAAAATAAACTAAATAAAAAAAAGAAAACAAACATAAAAAACTAAAATAAACTAAATAAACTTAAACCTATGGGTTTACTTTATTTAAATATAAAACCAACCTTAAACCCAAACCCAAACCCTAAACCCAAAACCCTAAAACTAACCCTAAATCAAAAACCCTAAACCCTAAACCCTAAACCCTAAACCCTAATCCTAAACCCTAATCCATAAAAGCATAAACTGTAAAACCCTAAACCCTAAACCATAATCCTTACACCCTAAACATTAAAGACTAAACCCTAAACCCTAACCCTAAACACTAAATCGTAAACCCTAAACCTTAACAAAAAGTAACTAAATAAATTAAAAAATAAACATAAACCTTAAAACCTAATAAACCTAAACCTAAACCTAAACCTTAAGAATGGGAAGAACCTTAATGGTAGAACATCACCGTCAAATAGGCTCATTCTAGATCTAGTGATGGAGGTAGAGGCGGAGGCTTTTGATAGTCTAACCTTAAAATATTTTGATAATCTAACCTTAAAATCTTTCGAGATGATAATTGTCTACTTTAATTGAGAGTATTCTTAGGAAATTTCATTTCCTAAGATGTAATTAACTATGAAGGCTTGCCTCCATAGGGAACTTAAGAACCTGGTTTAATATAAACCCTACTTTATTAATCCATGTAAAGTAAGGGAAAGATCTCAACTACATTCGAAGACCCATCATGTCTTAGGAGTCCTTATTATGTGGTTAGGTCCATTATAGGGTGATGCATCTATCTTTTGAGATAGTACATCATACCTCAATGTTGTACCCAATCACCTCAAAAGTACCCCTCCCTGCATATGTGTGGTGCCCCCCCCATACATCTAAAATAAACACCACAAGGCCTTCTCATCTTGAATCCTCTTAACATCATTCTTTCTTTTTGGAGTTTAGAGATATCGATCCTCAAGTAGGCAAGAGTTCTTGGACTCATATTATTGACTGATACACTTAGGTCAACCAGAACTCTAGATAACCTGTATCTGCCAACATCCACTATAATATAAAGAGGAGGTTACACTCGGTCATCCCTAGGAGTAAGTCTTCATTGCTGAATGTAACTCTTAAGATGTCCTTTGAGTGGCATGTCTTCTCTTTAATAGTGGTCAGCTGAGCTAAGCATATCTATAGATAAAGTAAGGCCTTGATTATTGATTTTCTCATCTCGTTAGATAAGAGAATGGTGTCGTATATGCTTAACTTAGCTGGAAACTTTCTAAGGTGAGTTAAGATAATGTAATCAACTCTAGCTTGGTCCTCCATAAGCATATCCATGGGTGGAGCATCCTATGGAGGGGCTATCTGCTTACTAAAACCAATGACTTGCTTACCCTTATCAACAGGAATAAAATTAAAAGCATCAGAAGTAGATAATATATAAGTAGAATCACTTTCTTCATTAATTTCTTTTTGGGTGGAGGTATATGATAGAAATCAAGTAAAGTAAGCAGAGTAAGAGATTTAGTGCCCTTATCCTAGATACAATGCTCTAGTAGAAGAGGAGCTAATGAAGAGGTGGTAGTTGCCATGGAGGGAGTAATCGGACTGAGGGGTTGCACAACAACTATCCTCCGCCGCTACTACTGGTCGTCACCCTCCCTAACTTGTTGTTGATAACTAGCAAACCTTCCTTGGTGTTGGAGGTTTGAGATACTTCAGGAACCTACAAGGAAAGCTTCTTGATCTTAGAAATGATCTTGTTAGAGGTTTGGGATAGGGAGATATCCTAACTTTCTTTGGTCTTAAGAGGATCGCAAGTATCCCAAGGATTACTCTAACAGAACTGGATGGTTGTTCTAATAAGTGTTCCTTAGGAATAACTATGGCTCATAACTTGTAGTTACACTCAAGTTAGTCCTTAAAAGTGATACAATCCTCTACGACATGGCCTAACATTCGGTGGTTGGGGCAATAGTTAGGATTATCGCTCTTGGCCACTTCTTCTGGCCTCTCAAGCTCTTGTAACTAAAAGTCAGGTTTCTTTAAGAGATTCTTAAAGATTTTCTTAACTACCTCCCTCCTGAATGAATATGATTTATTCAATCTATCAACAAGAGTAGGTGGAAAGTAGATACCTGGCGATGGATATGAATACCGCTGGTGAGTAGGCTTCTAAGGTGGACGAAATGATCTTTATGGTGATTGTGGTGGCTGGTATGATGGCTAAGGTGGTGGAATAAAAGGTGGCAATGGAGGTTGAGCTCATAGTCTCATATCGAACTCGGTTGCTTCCCCGCCCACCCAATAACCTGCTCCGGCTTCTTCAAACACCTTCTATAGCTTGATGATTGGTCACGAAAGGGAAATTATTTGGCTTCCTCTTATATGCTAGCCACCTTGTCGATTAATTTCTTGAATGTTTTGATGGTAAATCCCTTAAGCATGAAGGCGATCAGGCCATGGATATTCTTGAGAAGAATATCAAAGGCATGCTGTTCGGATAGTTGTGGTTCACATTTCATGCTCAGCTTTAACTACCTGAGAATGTAGTCAACAAGGGACTCATTGAGTTTCTGTTTCTCTATAATGAGGTCGCTTACAATTACCCTCGACTGAGCTCCAGCAAACCTCTTGATGAAGGGGTGCTCCAACTCAATAAAAAGTCTTCACCAAACTTTTGGGTAGTTCGACGTACCAATCAAATGCTACATTTGACAGATTGCCAACGAAAAGGCAGAAGAGTACTGCATTGCAGCCACCCATGTTGCAAATGAAGTGAAATAATGTGTTATCAATGGTTCCCACTGCCATCAAAGATCTTGAAGGATGGTGGCACAAAACCCTAAATGAAATAAAAACTAAATAAAAACTTAAACCAAAAATAAATAAAATAAAATAAACTAAACCTAAACTCTAAACCAAATAAAATAAAATAAACTAAAAATAAACCTAAACCTAAACTTTAAAAAAAAACCTATAAATAAACCTAAAATAAAGGATTAAAACCTTAACATAAAAAAATAAAATAAAAACCTAAACCAAAACCTAAAAATAAAAAATAAAACCTAAACCTAAAAAAGAAAATAAAAATAAAACTAAACTAAAAAATAAACATAAACCTAAACCTAAACCTAAAAAATAAACTAAAATATAAAAACCTAAACTAAAATAAATAAACTAAACCTAATAAAAAATAAACCTAAATAAAAATAAAAAACTAAAATCAATAAAAAATAAACTAAATAAAACCTAAACCTATCAGTTTACTTAATTTGAAAAAAAACTCCTAACCAAATCCTAAATCCTAAACCCTAAACCCTAAACCCTAAACCCTAAACACTAAAAAACCCTAAACCCTAAAGCCTAAGCCCTAAACCTTAAACCCTAAACTAACCCTAGACCCTAACCCAAACCCTAATCCCTAAACACTAAATCGTACAACCGTAAACCCTAAACCATAAACTAACCATAAACCCTAAACCCTATACCCTAAAAATCATAAACCCTAAACCTTAAACCCATAACCCAAAATAAACCCTAAACCCTAAGCTAACTCTAAACTCTAAAACCTAAACCTTAAACCCTAAACCTTAAACCCTAAACACCCCAAACCCTATAGCTTAAGCATTAAACCCTAAACCCTAAACCTTAAAACCCTAAACCCTAAAACCCTGAACCGTAAACCCTAAACCCTAAATCCTAAATCCTAAACCTATGCAACCCTAAAACTAAAAGCTAAACCTAAACTAAAAAAACCTAAAAATAAAATAAATAAAAAAGCCTAAACCTAAATAAAATAAAATAATAAAATAAAATAAAAACTAAAACTAAAACCTAAACCTAAACCTTAAAATAAAATAACATAAACTAATAAAAATAAACTAAAATAAAAGAAATAAAACTTAAACTAAACTAAAAAAATAAAATAAACCTAGAATAAAAGCTCAAATAAAGAGAAACTAAATGTAAAATAAATATAAAATAATCCTAAAATAAAATAAAATAGAAACTAAATAAAAACCTAACCTAAAAAATAAACCTTAAAATAAAACCTAAAACTAAATAAAAAATAAAACCTAAGCCCTAAACTAGAAAAAACTAAAACCTAAAATAAAAATAAAATAAATAAAAGAAAATAAACATAAACCTAATCCAAAATAAACTAAACTAAAATAAATAAAACCTAAACCTAATCCAAAAATAAATTAAACCTAAACCTAAACCGAAGCTAAATAAAATAAAATAAAATCAAAATAAACTTAAACCTAAAAATAAACCAAAAATAAAAACCTTAAAAAATAAAATAAAAACCTAAACCTAAACCTAAAAATAAAAAGTAAAACCTAAACCTAAAAAGTAAAATAAAAATAAAACTCAACTAAAAAAAACCTAAACCTAAATATAAACATAAAAAATAAACTAAAATAAAAAACCTAAACTAAAATAAATAAACAAAACTAAAAAAAACATAAATAAAAAAAATAAAAGATAAAGTAGATAAACCTAAACCTATTAGTTTAGTTAAATTTTTTTTTAAAAAAAATCCTAAACCCTAAACTGTAAATCTTAAAACCTAAACCTACAACCCTAAACCCTAAACCCTAAACCCTAAAAAAATCCTAAACCCTAAATCCTAACCCTAAACCCTAAAGTTTAAAACCCGAAATGCTAAACCTTAAATCCTAAACCCTAAACCTAAACCCTAAACCCTAAGCCCCAAATCCTAAACCTAAACCTAAAGTTACTAAATAAATTAAAAATAAGCACTTAAAACCAAATACACCTAAACTTAAAAAAGTAAAACTCTAAATAAAATAAAACTAAACCTAAAATAATAATAAAATAAACCTAAAAATAAAAAATAAAACTAAATAAAACCTAAACCTAAATGACAAACCTAAAAATAAAACCTAAGAAAAAAACCCTAAACCCTAAACTAAGAAAAAAACTAAACCTAAGATAAAACAAAATAAACCTAAACCTAAACTAAAATAAATAAAACTTAAACCTAAAATAAAATAAACCTAAACCTAAACAAAATAAAATAAAATAAACAAAAAATAAACCTAAACCTAAACATAAAAATAAAACCTAAAAATTAACCAAAAATAAAAACCTAAAATTTAACACGAAAATAATAAAATAAAAACCTAAACTTAAACTTAAAAATAAAATAAAAACCTAAACCTAAAAAAAAATTAAATAAAATTAAACTAAAAAATAAACCTAAACCTAAAAAATAAACCAAAATAGAAAACATAAACTAAAATAAATAAACTAAACCAAATAAAAATAAAAATAAACCTAAATCAAAGTAAAAAAAAATAAACTAAAATAAATAAAAAATAAACTAAATAAACCTAAACCTACGAGTTTACTTAATTTCAAAAAAATAAAAAAAATAAAAAAATAAAAAAGGAAAAAAATCTCTAACCCTAAACCCTAAAACTAATCCTAAACCGAAAACTCTGAACCGTAAACCCTAAACCCTAAACCGTAAACCCTAAAACACTAAACCCTAATCCCTAAACCCTAAACCCTAAACCCTAAACACTAAAACCCTAAACCCTAAAGCTTAAATCCTAAACCCTAAATGCTAAACCCTAAACCCTAAATAAACCCAAACCCCAAACCCTAAAAAACCTTAAACACTAAACACTAAACTTTAACCATAAACCCTAAACCCTAAACCCTAACCCTAACCCTAAACATTAAACCCTAAACCCTAAAACACTAGACCCAACATAATATACTAACCCCTAATCCCTAAACTATAAACCCTAAAAACCCTAAACCCTAAACCCTAAACTAACCCTAAACCCTAAGCTAACCATAAACCCTAAACCCTAAACCTAACCCCAAACCCCTAAAAACCCTAAACCCTAAAGCTTAAACACTAAAGCCTAAACCATAAACACTAAACCCTAACTCTAAACCTAAAACCTAAAACCCTAAACCCTAAACCCTAAACCCAAAAAACCTGAAAACATTAACTTAAACTAAATAAAACCAAAAAATAAAATAAATAAATAAAATTTAATCTAACATAAAATAAAAAAATAAAAATAAATAAAAACATAAACTAAAACCTAAACCTAAACCCAAACCTAAACATTAACATAAAAAGAAAATAAAATGAAAATAAAAACTAAACTAAAATAAAATAAATAAAAACTTAAACTAAACTAAAAAATTAAAAACCTAAATAAAATAAACACTAAAGCTAAAATAAAAATAAAACCAACCTAAAATTAAATAAAATAAAAATTAAATAAAAACCTAAACCTAAAAAATAAACCAAAAAATAAAAAATAAAGCCTAATCATTAAACTAATAAAAAACCTAAACCTCAAATAAAAGAAAAATAAACCTAAACCTAAACTAAAATAAACAAAACTAAAATTAATAAACCTAATAAAATTAAATAAACTAAAAATAAACCTAAACCTAATCTAAAAAGTAAAACCTAAAAAATAAACCTAAAATAAAAACCTAAAACTTAACCCCTAAAAAAATAAAATAAAAACCTAAACCTAAACAAAAAAAAAAATCTAAACCTAAACTTAAAAAAAAAACTAAATAAAAAACCTAAACTAAAATAAATAAACTTAAAATAAATAAACTAAACAAAATAAAAATAAAAATAAACCTAAATAAAAAAAACTAAATAAACCTAAACCTATTAGTTTACTTAATTTAAAAAATAATAATAAAAAAAACCCTAACCTTAAACCAAACCTAAACCCTAAAACCAACCCTAAACCTAAAACTCTAAACCCTAAATCCTAAAACCCTAAACCCTAAAACCTTAAACCCAAAACCCTAAACCCTAAACCCTAAAACCCTAAACCCTAAAAAAAATCCCTAAACCTTAAAAAACATAAAACTTTAAACTAACCCTAAACCCTAAACCCTAACCCTAACCTTAAACCCTAAATCCTAAACCCTAAACTACCCCTATACACTAAACCATAAACCTAAAACCTTAAAGCTTAAAGCCTAAAGCCTAAATAATAAACCTTAAACCTGAAACCATAAACTAACATTAAACCCTAAGCTAACCCTAAACCCTAAAAACCCTAAACTCTAAAGCCTAAACACTAAATCCTAAACCCTAAACACTAAACCCTAACCCTAAACCCTAAATATTAAAATCTTAAACCCCTAAACCCTAAACCTTAATCCCTAAACCCTAAACCCTAAAACCCTAAACCCAAAACCCTAAACACTAAACCCTAAAAATCTAAAAACCAAAACCTAAACTAAATAAAACCTAATAATAAGAAAAACTAAAACCTAAATAAATTAAAAAAATAAAATAAAATAAAAACTAAAACTAAAACCTAAACCTTAACCTAAAATTAAAATAAATTAAAATAAATTATATAAAAACCTAAACTAAACTAAAAAATAAAATAAACCTAAAATTAACAAACTTAAAAAATAAACAAAATAAAAAATAGAAGAAATGTTGAATCAATTAGTTATTTGTTAAAAAAATAAAAAACCCTAAACCCTAAACCGTAAACCCTAAAAACCCTAAACCCTAAACCTTAAACCATAAACTGTAAAACCAAAAACCCTAAACCCTAAAACCAAAACTCAAAACCCTAAACCCTAAACCCTAAAGCCTAAACCCAAAAAAATCCTAAACCCTAAAAAGCTAAAAACCTAAACCTAAAAAAAATAAAACCTAAAAAATAAAACAAATTAAAAATCTAAACCAAAATAAAATAAAAGCATAAACTATAAACTAATCCTAAACCTAAAAATAAAATAAAATAAACTAATAAAAAGAAACAAAAGTAATATAAATAATAACCTAAACTAAATTAAAAATAAATAAAACCAAAAAATAAAAACTAAATAAAATAAAACTAAAAGTAAAATAAAATAAAATAAACCTAAAATAAATAAAATAAAAACTAAATAAAAAGTTAAACTTCAAAAATAAACCTAAAAGTAAATAAAAAATAAAACTTAAACTTAATAAAAAAATAAAAACTAAACTAAAATAAAATAAATAAAAACCTAAACTAAAGTAAAAAATAAAAATTCTAAATAAAATAAAAACTAAACCTAAATTAAAATAAAACAAACTAAAAATAAAATAAAATAAAAATCAAAACATAAACAATAAACCTAAAACTAAAACCTAAACCCTAAACTAAAAATAAAAATAAACCTAAACCAAAAATAAATAAAATAGAATAAATCTAAACCAAAACTAAATTAAACTAAACTAAACTAAATAAAACCTAAACCTAAAATAAACTAAACCTAAACCCTAAACTAAATAAAGTAAAATAAACTAAAAATAAACCTAATCCTAAACTAAAAAATAAAACCTAAAAATAAAACTAAAATAAAACCTAAAACCTAAACCTTACAAAAATAAAATAAAAATAAGAACCTAAACCTAAAATTAAAAACTAAAACATAAACCTAAAAATTAAAAAAAATAAAATTAAACTAAAAAAACATAGAAACATAAACTTAAACTTAAAAAATGAACTAAAATAAATAAACCTAAAATAAATAAGCTAAACTAAATAAAAATAAAAAATAAACCTAAATAAAAAATAAAATAAACTAAAATAAAAAAATAAACTAAATAAACCTAAACATATATGTTTACTTAATTTTAAAAAAAATCATAAACCCCAAACCTTAAACCCTAAAAAATAAACCCCAAACCCTAAACCCTAAACCTGATAACTAACCCTAAACCCTAAGGCCTAAACCTACAACCTTAAACCCTAAACCCTAAAACCTAAACCCTAAAAAACCCTAAACCTTAAGTTAAGCTAAAACCCTATACCCTAAAAACCCAAAACCCAAAACCCTAATAAATCCTAAATGCTAAACACTGACCCTAAACACTAAGCTCAAAAACCCTAAACCCTAAAACCCTAAACCCTAAAAAACTTAAAACCTAAACAAAACCTAAACTAAATAAAACCAAAAATAAAATAAATTAAAACTTAAACCTAAATAAAATAAAAAAGTATAATAAAATTAAAAATTAAACTAGAATCTAAACCTAAACCTAAAAATAAAATAAAACAAACTAAAATAAAATAATTAATAACATAAACTAAACATAAAAATAAACCTAAGAATAAAATCCTAAAATGAAAACTAAATGTTAAATAAAAATAAAATCAACATAAAAAAATTAAATAAAAATTAAATAAAAACCTAAACCAAGAAAATAAACCAAAAATTAAAACTTGAAAGTAAATAAAAAATAAAACCTACACCCTAAACTAAAAAACCTAAACCTAAAATAAAAGTAAAGTAAACTAAAGAAAATATGCCTAAATCTAAACTAAAATAAACTAAACTAAAATAAGTAAAACCTAAGCCTAGACCTAAAATAAACTAAACCAAAACTAAATAAAATAAAATAAATGAAAAATAAACCTAAACCTATACTAAAAAATAAAAACATAAAACCTAAACCTAAAGACCTAAAATAAACTAAACATAAATTAAATAAAATAAACTAAACTAAAACTAAACCTAAACCTATACTAAAAAATAAAACTTAAAACCTAAACCTAAAAAAAATAAAATAAAAACCTAAACCTAAACCTAAAAAATAAAAAATAATACCTAAACCTAAAAATAAAAAATAAAACCTAAACCTTAAAAATTAAATAAAAATAAAACCCAACTAACAAATAAACCTGAACTAAACCTAAACCTAAAAAAAGACTAAAATAAGAAACCTAAAGTAAAATAAATAAACCTAAAATAAATAAACTAAAAACAAAAATAAAAAATAAATATAAATATAAATTAAAAATAAAATAATCTAAAATAAATCAAAAATAAACTAAATAAACCTAAACTTACCAGTTTACTTAATTTTTTTTTTTAAAAATTAAACTCTAAGCTAACCCTAAACCTTAAATCCTAAAAATAAACTAAAAAACTAAACTACTAGTTTACTTAATTTAGAAATATACCTAAACTAAAACCTGAACCCTAAACCCTAAACCTTAAAAAAATAAAAAATAATAAAAAGAATTAAAAATTAAAAAACCCCTAACACTTAACCTTAAAACTCTAAACCCTAAACATTAAACCCTAAACCATAAACCCTAAACATTAAACCCTAAACCTTAAGCCCTAAACCCTAAACCCTAACCTTAACCCTAAAACCTAAACCCTAAACCCTAAACCTAAACCCTAAAACCCTAAACCCTAAACCCTAAATTAACCCTAAACCCTAAATCCTAAAGCATAAATCATAAACCCTAAAATAACTCTAAACCCTAAACTAACCCTAAATCCTAAACCCTTCAAAACCTCCACCCTAAAGCCTAAACACTAAACCCTAAACCATAAACACTAAACCCTAACCTTAAACTTTAAACCCTAAACCCTAAAACCATAAAACCCTAAACCTTTTCCAAATTACTATCTTTGTGATTTATGGATGTTTTTTGATTCTCGATTTTCCAACTATTTGTGTTATTATCAGTTGGGCTATTTCTGATCACACATGCTGTTACTGTTTACATCCTGGTTCTATTGGCCATAGTCAAAATTCTTCTCTTTTATTATGGGATCCATTTTATGCATTGTCTACTCTTAATGGCTTTTCCTATGGTCAACTTGTTGATACCTCCTTTCTTAGTTGTTGGCTGATATGGACCCTTGAGGCTACTGTCAATCTTGCTATTTCTGGATTTGTTTCCCATGCTCAGCAGGTTTGGAGTTACTTAATGGATTTTCATTCTGCCTTTGCTGAGGTTGTGGGTACTACTATTTACTCTAGTGAGAATTACGAATTCATTCATTCTCTATTTTATATCTTTTTCTTAAAGATTGCTTTTCTTAATGGGTGTAAAATAATGTCTCCATTATTGGTTTTTGGAATTTTGAGTACCTTGCCCAGCAAGTTTTCTTTGTTTTTCTTTCTGTGTTGCTAACATCTGGGCTGCTATTGGTCTTCCCTGCTATTGGTTTCCCTTTGTATGCTATGATGGGAACATGCAAATCTTGAAGATCATTCTTCTGTTCTGCTTGAACTTAATCAATGGTTTATCTTATATGCATAATTGGGTTATTAGCCAACCTCCTGGTTATTACTGTCATTATCCTTGGCAAAATTGGATTAATGTGACTAAGCAACCTACTACTAAACTATTTGCACTGAATGTCTCTTACTGGATTGGCTTGTGGTGGGGAGTTGTTCATTACCTATCCCTCCCTATCTGCTACTTTCTGCTCATTCCTACTATTTTCTATAACTGTAGACAATTGAGTTGGGGTTTTGCTGACTTTCTTGCTCCTTGCAGCTTAATTACATTTGTCCAATGTAGGACTACTGTTGAGCATCAAATGGTTGCAACCTTCCTTATTGTTGTTACTTTTGAAATCCCATGTCTACTTTAATATCTCTTTGTAGGAATGGAATTGTATCATTACCTCCATTGTTGGTTTTTTGTCTTTAGAGTACCTTGTTTAGCAAGTGCTCTTTCTTTTCTTTTTATCTTATTTTGCTGCTAATATCTGGGCTATTGCTGATCTTTCCTGTTGTTATTTCCCCTCTCTTGGCTATAATGAGAACATGCAGATCATGAGTACTCTTCTACTTTGCCTGGTCTTAATCACTATTTTATCTTTTATAGATAGTTGGGTTATTGCTCACCCAACTGGTTATTACTGTCATTGCTTTTGGCAGAACTGGAATACTATTTCTGCTACTATGCAACTTGTTACTAAACTTCTTGCTCTGATTATCTCTTACTGGAATGTTTTGTGGTGGGGAGCTGCTCTCTATCTAATTTTTACTATCTGTTACTTTCTTTCAAGCCCATCTGACTTCTGTAACTGTGGTCAATTGGGCTGGGGGTTTGCTGATTTTTTGGTTTCTTGTAGCTTACTTATTTCACCTGGCTGGCAATGTGGTGTTGACTATTTGTTGTTTGTTGGTTATGGGCTTTGCAGCCAGCTTGAAAACCATTTTAATTCTTGCTTCTCTTACCTTTTGCCTAGCTTTGTTAGACTAATGCAGACCACTGTTAAGATAATCTTAACTAATTCATATTCAAACCTTATCATGCTCTATCTGAATGGGTAGACTTATAGTGAGCTTGTTGCCCAATAATGAATATGATGAACTACTTGTATTGGTGCTGGGAATTCATTGACATGGTGTCTTATATCGAGTCTTATTTCCAGGATGGGAACCCCTTTCTCATTCTCGGCTTTTCGACTCTCTATCTACCTATATGGTTTTGATTATATTTGTAGTACTAAGGATATCAAGACTTTTATCAAATGGATGCAATGAGTTCATTGGCTATGATGGATGTGATGATTTCACCCTTTTGATTTGGTAGTAGCTCTTGTGATGTAACCCTTACAAGTCTGATACTCATATTTTCCTCCACCCTAACTTGGTATGACTGAGCCTAAGCATTCTCTATCATAATTCTTTACTATCATTCTTAGATTATGCAGTTTTCAGTTATGATTTTGTCTGTATTACCTTAACTGCTCTAACTTCTTTCAGTTTACATTCTTGCTGGTGCTTCTTTCTTGTCCTCTTATAGGTTTGCTCCAGAGTGTCATGCATTCTCCCATCCTGCAGAGCATTGGCCCTAATCTTCCATTGGCTTATTATGTTAATCGATTTGTATCTTTTGATTGCTTTGTTGTTTTCTTTTGCCTTTGGCTGTACTTAGATTAGGGATTTACTCCCTAGGCTAATTGTAGCTCTTTGAGCAATAGTTTTGGAGTTTATCCCCTTTAAAGACCTTGTAACCCTCTTTTTGTGGCAATAAAATTCCCCTATATGGGGTTTCCAAAAAAACCCTAAAACCCTAAATCCTAAACCCTAAATCCTAAACCCTAAAAACCTAAAAACCTAAACCTAAACTAAATAGAACTAAATAATAAAAGAAATAAATAAATAAAATAAAATAAAATTTTAAACTAAAACCTAAACCTAAGCCTGAAAATAAAAAAAATAATAATAAACTAAAATAGAATAAATAAAAACCTAAACTAACCTAAAAAATTAAATAAACTTAAGAATAAAACACCTAAATAAAATAAAAAATAAAAGTAAAATAAAAATAAAATAAACCAAAAAATAAACTAAAATAAAAACTAAATAAAAACTTAAACCTAAAAAATAACCTTTAAAATAAAACCTAAAAGTAAATAGAAAATAAAACCTAAACCTTAAACAAAAAACCCCTTAAACCTACTATAAAAATTAAAAAAATTAAAATAAACCTAAACATAAATTAAAATAAACTAAACTAAAATAAATATAACCTAAACCTAAACCTCAAATAAACTAACCCTAAAAATTAGCATAAACTAAATAAAATAAAATAAACTAAAAATAAACTTAAACCTAAACTAAAAAATAAAACCTAAAAATAAACCTAAAATAAAAACCTAAAACCTAGACCTAGAAAATAAAACCTAAACCAAAAAAATAAAATCAAAATAAAACTGAACTAAATAATAAACCTATACCTTAAAAATAAACTAAAATAAAAAACCTAAACTAAAATAAATAAAACTAAAATACATAAACTAAAATATATAAAAATAAAAAATAAACCTAAATGAAAATAAAAAATAAAATAAACTCAAATAAATAAAAAATAAACCAAATACACTTAAACCTACTGGTTTACCTAATTTAAAAAAAAAATTCTTAACCCTAAATCCTAAAACCTAAACATTAAACCCTAAAACTACAACCCTAAACCTACAACCCTAAACCCTAAACCCTAAAACACTAAACCCTAAACCCTAAACCC
Source organism: Cymbidium sinense (assembly GCA_021442155.1). Classification (NCBI taxonomy): domain Eukaryota; kingdom Viridiplantae; phylum Streptophyta; class Magnoliopsida; order Asparagales; family Orchidaceae; genus Cymbidium; species Cymbidium sinense. The sequence continues at coordinate 7,641,630 of CM038214.1, read as the reverse complement.
TAAACCCTAAAACCCTAAACCCTAAGCCTTAATACTGTAAACCCTAAACCCCAAACCCTAAACCCTAAAACCTACAACCCTAAACCCTAAACCCCAAACCCTAAACCCAAACCCTAAACACTAAACTAACCCTAACCCCTAAACCATAAACTAATCCTAAACCCTAAGAATGGGCAAAACCCTGACGGGAGGAATATCATCGTCAACTAGGCTCTGTCTAAATTTATCGTTGGAGCTAAAGGTAGAAAGCGCTTATCATAGGTGGTGGGGGTCTGGAGGTGTTGGTGGATATGGAGGTGGTGGATGGAGTAGTAGTGGTTCTGGAGGTGGGCAGAGTAACGAAGGTTACAACCATGGTGGTGGCAGTGGGAGAGGTCATGGATATGATGATGGATCCCACTACTCGAGAGGCGAGGGGTGGTTCTGATGGGAACTAGAGAAACTGATGAACGATCGATCCAATCAATTTCTTATGAAACAATGCCTTTACAATAGAGATGGTCCTACTTATCTGCGTTATCTGATTTGCTCTGTGGGTGCTCATTTTTTATTTATTTCATCACTTGTGTCTAAGAAAACTTGGCGTGCTACGTGGTTAATGAAATCGAAAAGAAGAAATGTTGAATATGAATTTGTTCTTTGTAAAAAAAACCTTAAACCCTAAACCCTAAATCCTAAACTAAAACTTAAACCCTAAACTTAAAGCCTAAATCCTAAACCCTAAACATTAAACCCTAAACCTAAAACCCTAAAAACCCTAAATCTAAAACTAAACCCAAAGCCCTAAACCTTAAACCCTAAAACCTAAACCTTAAATCCCTAAACCCTAAACCCTAAACTCAAAACCCCAAAACCATAATCCCTAAACACTAAAACCTACAACCCTAAACCTAAACCTAACCCAAACCCTAAACCCTAAACCCTAAACTAACCTAAACCGCAACTAACCCTAAACCCTAAACCATAAATTGACCCTAACCCTAAACCCTAAACCTTGAATAAAGATGCCATTAGAGTAGATCTAAAGAATTACCTAATCCTAACATAGTTATGGTAGCTAAAGAAAATGCCTTTAGGAAACTTTCCCTTGACTATTAGAGATTTGAATACCCTAAACCCTAATCCGAGATCATATTATAATACCATATATTATATTATAATGTAGCATCATATATTTAAGAATATAGTGATGTGTTTTTGGATGTTATAAGATCTTTTTAAATGTTTTAGTATGTTATGGTATTGTGTCCTATAGTCTATATTAATATAAATCATAAAAATATTAATTTAATAAATCAAATAATAAAATTTATTATATTTAAAGTGGGAATTAGGTTGTAGTACCAAAGGTGTGCTATGCCACTTGTAGTATAAAAAGTAAGATTTTATGTTCAAAATAAATATTATATGTTGTACCATAGTATAGCATCATATATCATAATATATTATTCTACGCATTTTAAAATATTTTAGTATTTTACAATCATGTAGTCGAGCCTACACTAGAATTATTTATAAAAATGTTGATTTAGACTTAAAAATGGTAGAATTTAGCCAAATTCTTAATAAGTAGAGCATGGAATCATAATATATTATTTCAATTTAAAATATGTAAGTGATATGACAAAAATATATAGTTTTTATTATTTAGACTAATTTAATGATTCTGTTATCTTAAGCAATCCCTTGTGATGTGATATGCAATATATTATAATATAATATGTTATAGTGCATTATAATATAAGGTGCCATAACATAGTGTAGCATCATGCATTATAGCATACTATTATGTATTACTGCTTGTTGTTTAGCATATTTTAGTTTGTTTTAGTATGATAAAATAGAGTTTGTCCTAGTATAATTCATACAAATTATGATTTATAGGCTAAGATGATAGGATTTGGCCAAATTTAAGGTAAGCTTTAGGGAACATCATTGGGGGTGTTCTATGGTGTGTCATTAAATCAAAAGAGTGGAATTTTGCATCCAAAATAAATGTTCATTTTTCAACCAAATTTTATAATTTTTTTGCTTAAAGTGATTCATTTTAAGGTGTAATGTAAGATAATATATTATATGAAAGCATAATAAAATATAATCTACATAACAATATAACTTCACATATATATGAATGTGGTGGTGTGTTACTAAATGCTATTGTACATTTTAGTATGTTTTAGTTTTGTTATAATACATTGGGTCAAAACTCACAAAAATGTTAATTTGAAGGTTGAGATAAAAAAATTTGGCCAAATCCACAGCACACCAAGCAACACCAAAATTATGCTATTTTGTACCATTTCCAATAGAAAATTAACAATTTTACATCCAAAATGAACAATATTCATATTTTGAGAAAATTTTGTTATTTTTTTATTTTAAGTGATTCCAATGAGGCGTAATGTTAGACAATATATTATATTATAGCAAATTATAATATAACATCATATATTATAATATAATATAGTGTGTTAATTCACACTATAATATGTTTCGCATGATATTGTATAGTTAGTTTGAGCTTGCACCATCAGAAATCATAAAATGTTGATTACAATGTTAAGATGATGTAATTTGAATGAATACATTGTTAGGATTTTGGTTGAAGTATTAAAGGTGTGCATAAGATAAGATATAAGATTTGATGAGAATTCAATGTCACAGATATGGAGGGAGATTCCCTAGGGGATAATACATGCATTGGACATGACATGTGAGGGGTCCACATCAATGGCATAGAAGAAGAAAATCTGTTCGGGATAAGGTTTGAATTTGATTTTATTATATGATTTATGGAAAGAAGATCTGCCAGGGATAAGAATCTATAATCCACTAGGGATTAAGATTGAATTGACTTTAATTAATTTTGTTTTAATTGATGTGGAGGCATATATGCTAGAGATATGAGCTTGAGTCATTAGGGATTGAGTATATGAACCATCCACTAGGGAAGCAGGTATGGGCTATCCGCTGAGGATTGGTATTTGAGTTTGATTTCATAGATTTACTTGGGGATGTATCCATTGGGAATAAGAGTTTGGTTGGATTTCTTTGATTTAGACTCTATTAGGTGTGTTTAATATGGATCCACTAGGGAGGTTGGTTTTAATTTGATTTATTTTCTTGACTTGTTTATATATGATTTGGGGCTCTACAAGGGAAAATTAGATTGGGTTTAATTTAATCAGAGTTAATGTATGGACCCTGTCGATGTGCGATGAACCCACTGAGAAGGGGCTATATCAAGTTTGACTTACCTCATGTTTACAAATCCAAAGGGATAGTCTACCGCAGGTAGAGCTAGCTAACCTAAGGGGTTGCCTTTCGGTGTACAAACATTCTGCTAGGAAGAAGGTGTATTAGACTTACATCTTCCAAAGTGACAAACAACCACTAGGGTGACCTATTGAATGCACAATAAATCAAACCTGACCTAGGGTGACTATTGAATTAATGATGTTGGGGACTTATGTCAACTCAAAAGTAGTCAGGATTAATTTTATCTTAATTTCATGTGATTTGATATGGTTTGTTTGGTTTAGTTTGATTTCAAATTGAGGGCATATATGCTGGGGATGTGAGCTAGGTCAAGTTTGATAGATTTAATTTATGGACCATGTCATTTTGTGATGGACTCAGTGAGAAGGGGCTATATCGGACTTGTCCTATCTCAGATTTATAAATCCAAAGGGATAGTCTACTGGCTGTGGGGTAGAGCTAGCCAACCAAAGGGGTTTCCTTTTGGTGTGCAACAGTTATGCTATGAAGAAGGCATAGCAGAATTACATATTCTAAAGCCAGGAAAAATCACTAGGGTGACCTATTGGTAGCACAACAAATTGAACCCAACTTAGGGGTGAGTGCTGAGTGAATGTCATTGGGGACTTATATAACCTCAAGAGTAGTCGACAATTCTTATAGGGAGTTTTACTGACACTGCCATAAATATAGGATGCCTGGTTGGGAAAATGTATTACTAGGGGTGTCCTCCTAATCCAGAAGTGAATATATATTTTGTTTATATGTTTGCATGGACCCTGTTGGTGTACGAGGGACCACACTAAGAAAGGGCAATGTCGGCCTTGATCTATCTCAGATTTACTAGACCAATCAGAGAATCTGCACATCTGTAGGATGGATTCTCCAACCATGGGGTGGTTACTATGAAAGGGGAACTGTCCAATCTGATAGTAACCGTAGTGTCTAAATGGGGTCACAAATGATGTGAACCAAATATAATGCCCATAGGGGAGGTGTTGTTAGGGGTGTTATCCTGAGCCCTAGAAAAGAAAGCCTATAGGTGTACGGTGGCCAACATAAGGACAAAGTGTAGCAGACTTACATCTGCCATGAGTGGTGTATCCTAATGTGCTAGAACCAACCAACCTAAGGTGTATCCATCAACATGGGTGGTGTATCTATCAGCATAGTGAGAACCAACCAACCAAAGGTGCCTGTCAATGTGCAATGATCAATCTAGAAAGAAAGCATGTAGGCTTACAACTTTTCAAGTAGAATTAATCATCAGGATAGTCTATCGTTAGTGGGATAGATTCTATCTGACCTAGAGTGACTACTAAGCAGGGGGCCCTAAGGAAGGACTAGACCCAAACTTAAAGCTGTCAGGAGGGAAGGAGCTGCTAGGGGAGTTATCCTAAAACTCAAATATACTCAACCCAGTTAGTGGACAAAGGCTAATCCAAGAAAAAAGCATAGGAAATTCACATCCTCATAAATGAAGCCAACATAAGGTAGCTTACTGGCCATGTAATAAGGCCTACCAAACTAACAAGGTGCTTGTCGGTGTGCAATGGCCAAGTAAGGAAGGAAAATGTAGAAGACTTACATCCTCCAAAGCAAGAGGATGATTGGGTGACACACTAGCAGGGTAGCATGTCAGCCCGACCCAGAGCAGCTGCTATGTTAGTGTCACTAGGGGCGTTATCTCAACTCAGAGTAGCCCGAGATAAAAGATATGTGTTTATTTTATATGTTTGTGTGTATTTTGTTTGTATTGTGTTGATGAAGGATAGGATACCACTTTGATTCTTTACACCTACCCTAAACACATCATGGCAAATTCACAAATAAGAATTCTTTCAACATGGAAGAGATTGAATTCAAAATGGAATTTTCATTGATGATAATTATTTTTAAACATTATTTATAATATTTCTTTAAGTAGAGCATGTTGATTGGAAACATTGAACGCTCTCTCTTATAATTAAGCTGATAAGATCCTCTTTTGTAGGCCTTCTTTATTGAAAAAGGGCCTTCCCGAGTGGGTTCAAACTTACCTCCCATCTTACGATGGGTAACAACCAGTCTCTTTAGAACTAAAATAAGCTCTCCTACTTGAAAAGCTTTAGGATGGACCAACTTGTTGTGAGCTTGAATTATTTTAGCTTTGTACAACTTGAGGTTTTGGCATGCCCACAGGCATCTCTCCTCTAAACCTTCGAGCTCTTATAACCGCAACTTGGTGTTCTACTTTGTTGTGATCTTGCTATGCACAGCTATCCTAAGTGATGGGAGTTTGACTTCTAATGGTAGAACAGATTCAGACACATACACTAAGGAGAAAGGAGTAGACTGTGTTGGAGTTCTATATGTGGTGTGGTAGGCCCACAAGGCTTTAACTAAATGCTCATGCCACTATCGCTTGTTATTATCGAGTGTCTTCTTCAGTATTTGGATGAGAGTTTTTTTGAAGGCTTCTGCTAAGCCATTTTCCTTTAGGTAGTTGATGGTAGATTATCTCCAATCTATGTTGTGTCTATAGGCAAAGTTGTTGATCTCCATGCTCTTGAATGCAATAACATTATCAGATATAATTCATTGAGGCACTCCAAACCTATATATGATATGGCTCCTACAAAACTAGAGCACATGCTTAACAGTGAGCTCTATAAGAGAAATCACCTTTTCCCATTTGGAAAAGTAGTCAGAAGTAGCTATGATGAACTGATGACCCTTAAAAGAAGGAGGATCAGTAGGACCCACTATGACGGTACCCCAACACTCAAATGGCCATGAGACCAATGTAGGATGTAAAATGTTGGGTGGTTGGTGTAGGACCACACCGTGTATTTGACATTGGTTGCATTGCCCAGCTGTATCCATGCAATCTTTGATCATTGATGGCCAGTAGTATCCTACTCTCTTGATCTTGCCTTTCATCATCGGACCGGATTGGTTAGCTCTACATAATCTTAAGTGTACCTAGGTCATGATCTTATGAGCTTCGTGCTTATTTAAATAATGTAACCACATATGATCGAAAGACCACTGGCATAAGATACCATCCACAAGAGCGTAGGAAGGTCCTCTCTGCTTTAGCTGATGGGCTTGAGACTTCTCTTGAGGTAGTTTGCCTTTATTTAGGTAATTCATGAATGGTTGCCTCCAATCTAACTCATCATCCTTCTTGGAAATGGCAATCTAACCTTCAAGAGAGTACTTTTTGATGAGTTTAATATCAATAAGGGAAAAGACTTTTCTATTTTAGACCTTTATTGATATGAACTCATCCTCCAAACATGCCAACTCCTTAGCAAGCTTGGCTAAACCATACGTTATGATGTTTTCTCCTCGAGGAATCTTATAAATGGTAACCTCTGGGATTTGGGCCAACAACGCCATGGTGTACTTGTGGTAGTGATGGAGCTTAGGCTTTATAACCTTATAAGACCCAGCAGTTTGGTTGATAATTAGCTAAGTATCCCCAAAGATATTGATGTTCTAGATGCTTGGAGTAACAGCTAACTCCAAACTAGCAACCAGAGCCTCATATTTAGCTTCATTATTTGTACAAGGATTGGACAGATGATATGAGATTCTGATCACATCGTAGTTCAGAGTTAAGAGAACTATTCCTACTTCTCCTTTCAAAGTCACCATCAAAGTACATCTCGTAGTGGTGAATGCTAGTATCCCCTAAGTTCATGATTTGTTCATCAGAGAGATCATCACTAAGTAAAGAGTCAGCAAGAAGTGGCTGTGCTGCTAAGATATCCGCTAATGCTTATCCTTTCACCATACGATGGGGTACTAAGGTAATGTTAAACTATGAGAGGATCATGGACCATCATGCTAATCGTCTGAATAGCGTTGGCCATGTTATGAGATACTATAGCGGATTGATCCCATAGATTAATGTTCACCTTATAAGGAAGCATTTAGTTTTGCAGCTTTTGGAAGAAAAAATTAAAGCTAGGAAATGCTTCTAAATGGGTAGATAATTAGCCTCAATAGCGATTAGATGATGGTTGAGGTAGTATAGTGCATTTTTCTTCCCTTCATCATTGGCTTGGGCCAACATAGCACCAAAGGAGTCATCTAATGTAGTAGTGTAAAGTATGAGTGCTTGCCTCGGATAGGGGATGCTAGAATCGATGACATCATCAGGTAATGCTTGATGTCTTCAAAGGCATACTCACACTAATAATCCCACTTGAACTTGGCATCCTTTTTGACAAGTGCTGAGAATGGATGACATCTTCTTGATAGGTTGGATATAAAGCATCTTAGATATGCCAACTACCCTTGGAATGATCTGAGTTGAGTTAAACTTTTAGAGAGTGGCATTTCTAATATTGCTTTGATCTTCAATAAAATTTGATTCGTGGTATCAGACAACAAACCCAAGGAAATTCCATGAAGCTACTCCAAATGCACACTTTAAGGGGTTCATTTTGAGGTTAAATTATATTAACTATTTGAAAACTACACTCAACTCAAGGAGGTGGTCATCCTTTTCTCTACTTTTGACCATGATATCATCGATATAGCACTCAACTAGATGATGAATGAGTTCATCAAAGATTTGAGTGATAGCCCACTAGTTTGTAGCACCGATATTTTTAAGGCTGAAAGGAATGACCTTATAGAAATAGATTTTGATCAGGGTTCTAAAAGCAATGTTTCTTTTATCTTCAAGGGCTATCTTTATTTAATTATATCCATAAAAGAGAAGACTGCATGCGATGAGGCAATGACCACTATCAACTCTGAGATTGGTAGTGGAAATTCATCTTTTGGACATGCCTTATTTAAATCACTAAAATTGATGCATATGTGAATTTGGCCATTCTTTTTCTTAATTGAGATGATGCTGGCTAACCAGGTAGGGTATTTTTCTTCCCTAATGAAGCTAGCATCGATCAATTTCTTGACTTCATAAATGACCTATTGTTCTATGTCTAATCTCATGCATCTAGGAGCTTGCTTGATAAGGTTAACAGTAGGGTCTTTTGCTAGTTTATGGATTGCTATGTTAGGAGCCAATCTAGGCATCAGTTCATAACTTCATGCAAAATAGTCCTTAAACTCCATGAATAGCCTAACTAGGTCATTAGAATCAATTTCATTCAACAAAGAATTGATGTACATCGGGCGTGGATCTTCTTCAGTTCCTAAGTTGATTTCCTTGAGCTCATCGATGGTTGACTTGATCTCTTCTTTAAACTCTGGTGGTGGATCTTTGACTTCAATATCATCTAGATCATCTGAAGTTTCTAAGAATAACTCCTTATATGAGTTAATGTGATTTGAAAAGAACCTATGAGATTCCAAATGATTGGTGATGACTAAGCAATAATCGTCATCATCGACTAGACCCACTGTACCGAATCCTAGTCTCGATCTTGATTGAGAGCTTTTGCATTTGTTCTTTTATATTCTTTTGAAGTAGTCTGACCTATGCTTTGACCAAGTATGTGGGATTAACCCTTTCTTTCCTAAATTATGAACACAAGGCAAGTACTAATCAAAAGGTAATTCTATTAAATATTTATATGAGACATCTTTAAGTTCTACATCAACTTCTTGACTTGACGATGATGCTCCCAGAAAGAACCTCTGACTCTTCACACCTGTGGATGACTTAGGGGCTTTCTTAACTACCAAACTCTTAGATTTTTGAGAAGAAAGTGGGGTTAGAGCTACGGTTCCCAACCAATGCCTAACTGTTTCACATATAGACTTGAATAAACTTATGCGTTGCTTTAGAGCCTGGTCTTCATCACTATCTGGCTCAAGTTCCACCTTCAAGGGAATCAAATACTGAGAAGAGCTGGCTGGTGTGCTAACAATATAATACTCATCCTATGAACTCGATTCTAAGTCTATATGGATAGTAGCTATACTCCTAGTAGCTGGGATATATCTTCTATTGGATGACCAATTTGGAGGTTTTCTACCCTTGGGACTACCTCTTAACTGGCATCTTCCTCTGCATGGTGGAGGTCAGGTAGTCCTACCCATATGTTCGAACGGAGTAAAGAACTATGGGTGGAATCTAATGTCAAGCTCCACTTCCTGCTCTAAGTCTATTTCTGCTCCCTTTTATTTTCTTTTTTTTTTCTTCTTTTTCTTTTTCTCTTTCATTTTCTTTTCTTTTTCTTTTATTTTTAAACTTTAGCTAAGTTCACGAGAATAGACTTGTTGATTTTGAGGGAGGTAGTAAGCTGCATCCTCATATATGCCCACCTCGAGAACTATAAATGACTTGAGATCTCCTTTGACACAGTAGATGATCCTACCTCTCAAAACTTCATACACTGATGTAGAGAGAATGAAATTATATTATTCTCATGTATCCATGGTCTCCCAAGCAAAGCGTTGAAATATGTATCCAAGTCTATAGTGTGAAACTTGGCTTCAATCTTCCAATCATCTATCTCCAAGGGCAACACTATAGAGCCTAAAGCCTGTTGACCTCACTTTTGGAGTGTGGATTCAATCTTCCCATCTTAGACTTAGGAGTGTTCTAGATACTAAGACTTTCCTAGTCATAAGACACTTCTAATAATTAGGTAAACACTTAAGCTAAGCCTAAAGACATAGAAGGGTTAACCATATGATTAGGTTATGCCTTAGGGATTAGGATAATCCACCTACCCTACAACCCAAATCCAATCCATGTTCACCTTCTCAAACCAAACCTCAGGTTTAATTCAAACAACAAATTCAAATACAAATCCAAACCCAAATTCCAAAACCAAATGATCGAAGCCCATGATCAAATCCAAACTTGAAACCTTTCCTAAGCCATATGACCTATCCCATGGACTTAGCTAATTCTTAATCTAAATCAATCCAAAATTAATTGATTTTCTCATAATCAATTTATATCTTCAATCATCTTCCTAAATATAAATCAAATATACATTCAATTGATCAAAACTAAATGAAACTAAATCAAATTAAATCAAAACCCTTCCTAAGCCATATTACCTATCCCATGGACTTAGCCAACTCTTAATCCAAATCAAGTCAAAATCGGTCATATTTTCAATCATCCTCACAAATTTAAATGAAATATACATTTAAATCATCAAAACAAAATCAAACCAAATCAAAATTCAAACTTAAGCCACATGACTCAACTCCATGGACTTAGCCAAATTTCTTCATTCCAAAACCCAAATTAAATTGATTTTCTCATGAATTAGTCATACCTTCAATCATATTTATAAATATAAAAGAAATCTACAATCATCAAGCCAAACCAAAATTAACCAAAATCAAACCCAACTTAACCCTTTTGACTTGAAATATTCAAATGAACCAAAACCCATTTGAACCCAAGCCAATTGCAATTGAATTTATATTTCAATCCCAAACCCATATATAAAATCAACTAAATCAAACTCAGCCAAAAATCAAGCCAACTAAACTCAATTGGTCCACTTGACCCAAAGTAGCCAATTGACCTATTTGAGCCAAGTTCTAATCCTACCCAAATTGGATTGAACCAAGCCCATCAAAACCTCCCAACATGATTGTTGATCACCCTAGGTTGATCAATCATCACAAATTAGGTCAAACCAAGTTAATTTGGTTATTTGACCAAGTCAACCCCTTAACCCATATGGACCCAAACTAGCCAAATTGTATCCTAAGATAAATCCCTTGAAACCAATGATTCATACCAAATCAAAATCAATATTTGAATATGACTTGACCTTCAATTGAGTGAAACCAAACCCAATTGGCCCTCTTGACCTAGGTTGACCCAAATTGACCTAAAAGACCAAATTGGGTCAAATCAAAATAAAAACCAAATTGATTGCAACCAATGGCTCAAGTTCATTCCAAATTGATTATTTAACTTGACCAAAGCCATGATTAGACCCAATTAAATCCAATTGATCTACTTAGGCCAAATTGACCTAAATGTTCAAGTTGGCCTAAATAAAACCAAATTCAAATTAATTGAAATTAAAACCTACAATAATCTTCAATTGGTTAACTAAACCCAAACCAACACCCAACCCAAGCCAATCTGGCCAATTTGGTCAAATTGGTCAACTTAACCGATTTGACCCAAAGGAATTCAAATGAGCCAAAATCAAATCTAAGCCAAACTAAACCAAACCAATTGAACCAAAACATCCCAAATGATAATATGAACTTGACTTAACCCTTGGTTTGACCTAATTTGACCAATTGGTCAACTCGACCCAACCTAACCTAATTTGACCAATTGGTCAAATTGAGCCAAAACTAACCAAATCAACTCAACCCACTTTTGGCTCATTTCAAATCTACCCAAATCAAATCCAATGCCAAATTATCATTCTACCCTTAGGTCAAGGGCATCACATTAGATAAATCACCCATGTAAGTGGTCATTTCCATTCCTTGCCACTTGGTACTCTCCCAATGGTCTACCTAGGCACTAGGACACCCCAACCTGACCTAAGGGGTGGTTGGGTTGGCCATGACCCATGGGAGGTAAAATCACCTCACCCTCCCCATTAGAGCATTTGAAAACCATAGGACACACATGATTCCTCCTTTGCATCCACCTCCACACTTTCAACCAACCAAGCCAAGCCAACTCACCTCCTCCCTGCCACCCACTACTCCCTGAGATTGTTGAACGACCACTAAAAGATCCCAAGATGAATGGGGGTATAAACCCCTCATTTCCACTCAAACACACACAAAAATCATTCCTCAGAGCCTTAGCTACCCAAGATGAGCTGCTAGAGCCATTCCCTAAGCTCCCAAGCTCATTCTTCGATCAAAAAATGCCATTCCTATTTGTCCTGAAATAGGACACTCCTATTTCTGACCTAACTTCCCTATTTCTCCATCAAACTAAAATTAACTTTGTTCACACCTTCTGTAGGCCTCGTCCAGCAAGAACGAATCATCTTCCAAGCTTCCTAAGCACTTGAGGTGGGATTTCAATCAAAGCTGAGATCCAAATCATCAGTTCATGGCCTTTCAAGTGAACATCAAGGAATTTATTCAATTGCTGCTCAATAGGGCTTCATCTCCACTAGATGAAGCTTCCTCAATTGTTCAAGCTACCAGTCTTGAGCTCTGGCAAGGTATGCTTCCAAAATCAATCCTTAGGCCAAAATTGGTTGGACCTTTTTGAAGAAAACTTGTATCTCATGTGATCTTAACTATTGGATCCCCTCCTATTGATGTCGTGAAGGTGTGGGATCCTTTTGGAGTTGATCCAAACTCGGGTAAGCTCGGATCAAGTGAGCAATTGTAGACAAACTTCATTCTCCTTCACTCACGTGACATTAGATCATGCACCATCCGCTCCGCATGATCAAAATGGATGGTCATGATTAGATATGCTAAATTGAATTGATTCAATCTGATTAATTTGTGGGACTAATTGTAGCCATCCAATCTTAGATCGGATGGCGGATGAGAAAGCACATCCGTCGCCGCCACGTAGGCACTGAGTTAGATAAGTTTTAAATAGCCAATGCTATAGTGCCATGTTGAAAGCGTGCCGCATCAGCATGCCATGTGGTGCCAACCGGATTAGGCAATTAGGCTTAATTAATCATTTTTAATGGCTGAAACTTCTAAAAATCCTAAAAGATCATAGAGAAATAAAAAAATGATAATAAATACTCATTTTAAAGATATTTTAGATTAGAATTATTTAAAATGATCTTAACTAATTTTAAACAGTAATTAAAGTTTATTTGTAAAATTTATTAGTTTAATTTCTCCTTAATTACTTGAGCAATTAATTCCAAATTTTGTATGTTAATATAATGGGATGGCTTCTGCATCCCATGATTATCATGGGATTTATTGCTCACTTAATTAGAAAAATTTACTAATTAAACCTTAACTACTCTTTTAAGTCAATTAATGATTAGTTAATCCCATGAATAGTAACAAATTGGTTAATTAAGTTTATTAATCATTGTTCAACAATAAGTGAACTAAGGAATAAGGTTGGGACCCCATTCCCTAAGTTCATTTCACCCTTTTTTTAAAATGAAATTATTTAAGATTTAACTAATTAATTAAATCACTTAATCAAATTGAAATCATAATCACATCAGACCTTAATTAATTAAATCTTGGGGTAGATCTTTAGGTGTTTAATAACCTAAAGGAGTTTGATGAAATTATGGTTAGTCCACATGTGTGGGAAAATAATAAGACTAATTAATTAAGTTCCTTAATCTATCTAACTATAAATCATAAACCATTAGGCCCCTTTTATTTTCTAGGATCATTGCAAGTTTATTTTCCATGCATATCATGTTGGCTTATAATTATTTAGTTAATTACTTTAAGGTGATATAGGTAAGGGTAATTACTTCTTCTAATTAAGGGTATAACTTAATTAACCCATAAAATCAACATAATTACATTTCCTTAAATTAAATCAAATCATAAATCTGGAAATGGGTTTAAAACAATAAGTGATGATTTCTCTTCTCCTCTTTAAATCAAATCAAATGAAAACTTAATTAATAAAGAAGCTTTGGTTTTCTTTAAATAATCTTATTTGATTTGATTTCTTAAGAACTAGTTTGGTTGAATGAATGACATGTTTATATTTGATTATCCTCTTTCCAATCATGTTAAATTTGGTATGTCATTTGAATTCATGCATCCATCTTTTCAAAATCAAGTAAAATAAAATAGATTTCCTTTATGTAAGCTTGCATGTGTGAATTTAATTTAATATATGTGTGGCTATTATTACTATTAAACCAAATGTATCTTTCAAAAGCTTATAAATGAATAATAATATGTGTTATGATGCCAATTATAAATACATAAGAAATGCATGTGTTTATAGCTTAAGTGTGTGAATGTTGAGTTCTCATTCCTCTATTCATGTGTTGATTTATATAAGATAGAATGGTAATGGGTATATAGTTTGGACATCCCGGGAACATGAGGCTTTAGCTAGCCCCAAGGAGGTCATTTGATTACCTCACTTCCCTGGTTTAACAATGGCACATACCCATTTGATTTCATTATTATGTATTTCAACATTAGAATTAGGACAGTGTTTTAATTCATATATATAAATGATTCAACAAAAAAATACAATCTTTGCATGGTTTTCGTTCTCTCATTTATGTACACATCCATGTGTGTCCAAGAAAAGCACGGACATCCCGGGAATATGAGGCTTTAGTTAGCCCCAAGGAGGTCATTTGATTACCTCACTTCCCTAGTTTAACAATGACATGTACTTTCTTATATCTTTGTACATGCATATGTATATGTGATTAGTGAATGAAAATCCCATTTTACATTAAAATTTCATCCATTCATAATTGACTAAGTGGTTGAATTAATTAGCCATATGATTTGGAGCTTACTTTTTATGTTCATGAATTTACATATGTTTAAATGCAAATGGGTATATAGTTTGGACATCCTTAGAATACTAGATTTAGCTAGCTTCAAGGAGGTCATTTGATTACCTCACTTCCCGTGTTTAACAACACATGCTTATTTAATTTTATTCTTATTTCATTTTGTATAAGAATTTGGATAAAGTTTTAAATTATTATGTTTAAATAATTCATTCAAATAAAATAGAAATTCTAAACATACACATATATTCATCATTTAAGTGTGCTAAAATATGTTGCATGTATAGATACACTTAGGATTAAATCATAAGCATGTTACATGTGATGGAAAGGATTGATTTAATATGTCATGTGGTAGTAATTCAATTAAATTAAACTTAAGATGCCTTTCATTTTGAATAGGATTATTTAAAGTGAACCTAAACTTAAGATTAATTAAATCATTTAATAAGCCATTCAATAAAGGGAACTAAATCAAAATAATACACTTTAGAAAGTGACTTAAGGTAGGGATGAAAGAAGGAAATCCTCTTTTCCTCTCTTATACCACTTAGTTATTAAGTGTAATCAAACGAAACAAAAGAAAATATAAATTAAAATTCTCAAATAAATTAAACTACTTCATGTGAACTCAACCTTTCATGTTAAATTGAATTCTTCTATACATAGAAAATACAACACTAATGCCTAACAAGACTTACCACACAAGCTAATACATTAATTAAGTCACCACTTCTAGCTCTAAGCTAGGACGGTGAATGATGTATGTTTTCTTTCATGATGTATTATTTTAGATTGTTTGTTAGGGTGTATGCTTCATAGTTTGGTTGATTGGCGAATATTAGCCTAATCATATTCTCTGTAGGTGATTATGCTTAAGGAATGCTTAAAAATAAATATGCAATTTTTGCTGGTTGCTTAAATCCTTAAGCATAAT
The DNA here is from genome assembly GCA_021442155.1 of Cymbidium sinense. Taxonomy (NCBI): domain Eukaryota; kingdom Viridiplantae; phylum Streptophyta; class Magnoliopsida; order Asparagales; family Orchidaceae; genus Cymbidium; species Cymbidium sinense. The sequence goes on along the minus strand of CM038214.1, from coordinate 7,626,081 downwards.
GAAAGTTAGGACATGTGGGCTTAGTTACCCATGTGTAGGTGCTAAGTCCAAATTATAAATACAAATTTAGGGATTATTTGTATATTTAGCTAACCTATATTTTACAGGTGTAGTAAGATTTACTTTTCCCACATAAGTATAATTATTACAATAGGAATTAGGATTAGAGCTATGAGGGATTAGGATGAGCAGTGGCCAGAAGGCTTTATCTTGGGGTGCCCGGTGATGCCTTTGAAGAAAGCACCATCCAAATCAAAGAAGGAACCAAATCAAAAATGGAGATATGAAGAAAGAAGACCCTCATATCATTAAATACAATTATAATTATTCTTTCATATTCCAGGTTGTATGAGGGAAGATTTCGGCTACCCATCTTTTCTCTTTTTGGGTTGTACGGTAGTACCCGACCACACCATCCTTCTATTCTTTTATGATAGTTTATATAATTGTTTGATGTTATGTTTACATTGTGCATTAGGATGGCATGCTTTTCATAGTTTCTTAAGTGACTGATGCTTTAATGTGTAGCTTGGATACAATTAGGTTCTTAGGATAAAAATAACTTTTCTACCAAACTAATCACTCATAACTAAATTTTAAATAACTCATAACCTCATCATAAAGCCTAATACATAAATAAGATAATTACAAGATCTAGCAACCTCTTAGCTCTATGGTTGTATATTTCAAATCATGCATGCATATTCTTTCTCTCTTGAACATGAAGGATCTCCATCCTTGCACGATAAAGGAATGCTTGACCTTTACGAGCATCCCTTGTGGTGGAGAACACCTTCTTCTAGTTGATTTGACCCATAACCTATTTCATCATGCATTTAGGCATAAGAGATCCTAAAGTCTCTCAAAATGATGTGTCTAAAATGAAATAAAATTTGAAAAGATTTTGCATCTATAGATTAAGTCATAGCTGCTCATACCACTCATGCTCTAGTCTCTTGGAGTGTGTTTAGGACTTTAGTCTCTTTCTAATTAAATAAGTGCCCTAGCTATCTTACAATAAGATAAAACTACATGGTTTTAAAATCATAGGAAGAGTTAGTCGGCCACCTGTGTGGTTATAAGTCAAGTCGACAATTTATTCTCTCTTGGGAGGTAAACCCTTATGTCCACTGTCGCTAGATTTAGGTCACACTAAAGCTCCTAGATTTAGGATCCAGGTAGCTATTTTCTGTGAGCTTAAATTCTCACCCCTTAAGCATTCCCATAATCTTGTGTTGGTTGATTATAAGCCCTAGTAATCTAATTAAATTTCAACTCAAAATATATAAATCTCCTCAACTTTAAAATTATAAAGCCCAACCATAGGATTGATTTAAATTCTCACTAGGCTTCTTAGTATCATGAGCATTTCGTACTTATTTCATTTGAATTCCAAACATAAGTCTTCTCCTTGAGCTTTCCAAATACAACCAATCTTTTGATAGTCTAACCTTGAAATCTTTAGAGATGATAATTGTCTACTTTAATCGAGAGTATTCTTAGGAAATTTCTTTTCCTAAGATGTAATTAACTATGGAGGCTTGCCTCCATATGAAACTTAAGAACCTGGTTTAACATAAACCCTACTTTATTCATCCATATAATGTAAAAAATCTCTACATTCAAGACCCATCATGCCTTAGGAGTCCTTATTATATGATTAGGTCCATTATAGGGTGATGCCTCTATCTTTTCAGATAGTACATCATACCTCAATGTTATACTTGATCACCTCAAAAGTAGCCCCCCCCACAGCCTGCCATACATTCAAAAATAAACAATACAAGGCTCTCTCGCCTTGTTCATTGATTCCTCTCAACATCATCCTTTCTTTTGAGTTTAGAGATGTTGATCCTCAAGTAGGCAAGGGTTCTTAGACTCATAATGTTGATTGATACATCTGGGTCAACCAAAACTCTAGATAGCTTGTATCTGCCAACATCCATTGTAATGTAATGAGGAGGTTATGCTTAGTTGTCCCTAAAAGTAAGTCTTTATTGCTGAATGTAACTCTTAAGATGTCCTTCGAGTGGCATGCTCCTCTTTAGTACTGGTCAACTGAGCTAAGCATATCTCTAGATCAAGTAATGCCTTGATTAGACATTTCTTTATCTCTTTGGATAAGATAAGGGCATTATAAATGCTTAACTTATCTGAAAACTTTCTAAGGTGAGTTAGGACATTATAATCAACTCTGGCTTGGTCACCAACAAGCATATCCATGGGTGGAGCATCCTATGGAGTGGCTATCTGCTCAGTGGAACCAATGACTTGATTACCCTTATCCTAAGGTGCTACCCTAGGAGGTAGAACTTTGCCACTATGTAGGTTGACTTTAGTGACTTCTTAGAATGATGAGCTTGTGGAAAGTTTTACCTTCTTATCGGGCATACCAACAACTTCTCCTATGGGATCCTTAGAGTTAGTTGACTCCAAGTCAATCTCAAGAGGTGGACCTGATTAATTTAGAGAAGGATAGTTTGACTCTAAACTAGAAAAGATGATCAGAACTACTAGAGCTATTATTTTTATTTAGACCTAGAGAGCTTTCAATAGGAATAAAATCAAGAGCAGTATGGACAATATATAAGTAGAATTAGCTTTCTTCATTAATTTCTTTTAGGTAGGTACATGAAATAAAGTAAAGTAAGTGGAGTAAGGGATTTAATGCCCTTATCCATAGATACAGCGCTCCTGCCGGAAGAAGAGGAGCTAGCAGAAGAGGTGGTAGTTGCAACGGTGGAGGGAGTATTTGACTCGAATGGTGGCTACACTTCTGGACTATCCCGGGAAAGTATGGTGAGCTGCTGCTACTGGTGGGCTGTCACCCTCCCCGAGTTGTCCTTTGCAACTAGAAAACCTTCTTTAGTGTTGGAAGTTTGAGCTACTTTAGGCACCTGCAGGGGAAGCTTCTTGATCTTAGAAATGATCTTCATAGAGGTTCTGGATAAGGAGACATCCTAACCTTCTTTGGTCATAAGAGGATTGCAAGTATCCCCAAGGATTACTCTAACTAAACTAGATGATTATTCAAATAAGTATTCTTTAGGGATAACTATGGATCTCAACTTGTATGCATCAAGCTATTCCTTAAAAGTGATACAATCCTCTAAGACATGGCATAACATGTGATTGTAAGGGAAATAGTTAGGATCATCGCTCTAGCTCACTTCTTCCCTCTAGCTCTAGTAATGAAAGTCAAGTTTCTAAGAGATCCTTAAAGATTTTTCTAACTACATCCCTCTTGCATGAATAAGGCTTATTCAATATATCGAAGAGTAGGTGGAAAGTAGCTACCGGCAATGGATATGAATACCGCTATTGGGTAAACCGAGGTGGTGGAAATGATCATTGTGCCACGATGGCAGATGATGAGGCGTGGAAGATGAGGTGGCAAAAGAGGTCGCTAAGCTCGTAGTCTCATAGTGAAATCTGTTTCCCTCTATTCAACACAACTGCTCGACTTCTTCTTAAACACCTTCTCGCAGCCTAGATGATTGGTCGAGAAAGGGCAACCGTTTGACTCTCTCTTGTTAATTAAGTTATCGAATGTTTTGATGGTAAAGTACTTAAGCATGAAGGCGACCGGGGCATGAATATTCTTGAGAAGAATCTTAATGGCATGCCATTCGGATAGTGTGGTTTGCATTTCATGCTCAGGTTGCGCCACTTGAGAATGTAATCAACAAAGGACTCGTTGAGTTTCTATTTCTCTACAATGAGGTCACCTACAATCACCCTCTGCTAAGCTCTAGAAAACCTCTTGATGAAGAGGTGCTCCAACTCAGCAAATGTCTTCATCGAACCGTTGGACAGTTTGGTGCACCAATCAAATGCAAAACTTGATAGACTGCTAACGAAAAGGTGGAAGAGGAGAGCATTGCTACCAACGATGTTGCAACAGCCGGCTCTAAAGTGTGCAATGTGTTATCGTGGGTTCCCACTGCCATCAAAAATCTTAAAGGATGGTGGCACAAAACCCTAAATAAAATAAAAACTAAATAAAAACCTAAACCTAAGAAATAAACCTAAAAATAAATAAAAAAAATCTAAACCTAAAATAAATGAATTCAAATAAACATGGACCTAAACTAAAATAAACTAAACTAAAATAAATAAAACATAAACCTAAACCCTAAATAAAATAAAATAAAATAAAATAATCCTAAACCAAAACTAAAACCAAAATCTAAAAAGTAACATAAAATAAAAACCTAAAATATAAACCTAAAAAAATAAAATAAAAACATAAAAATAAAAAAATAAAAAATAAAACCTAAACCTAAAAAATAAAATAAAAATAAAACAACACTAAAAAAATAAACCTAAACCTAAAAATAAAAAACCTAAATTAAAATAAATAAAACAAAAATAAATAAACTAAACAAAATAACAATTAAAAATAAATCAAATAAAAAATAAAAAATAAAAATAACTAAAATAAATACAAAGTAAACTAAATAAACCTAAACCTTCTGGTTTACTTAATTAAAAAACCTTGTAAACCCTAAACCATAAACCCTAAACATTAAACCCAAATAATAATCTAACTAAACCCTAAACCTTAAATAAAAACTAATAAACCTTAAACCCTAATAAATAATAAAACCTAAACTAAACCCTAAACCTAAACCTAAACCTAAATAACTTAAACTAAACCAGAAACCTAAACCCTAAACCTAAACTAACTAAACCTAAACTAAACTATAAACTAAAACCCTAAACCTAAAAATAAACCTAAAACTATAAACCTAAAGCTAAAAGTTTAAACTAAAACCCTAAACCCTAAACTAACCCTAAAAACCCTAAACACTAAAACCTAAACACTAAACCCTAAACCCTAAACCCCAAAACCATAAACCCAAAATCCCTAAACCCTAAACCATAAACCCTAAACCCTAAAAATCGAATAACCTAAACCAAACCAAACCAAACAAAACCTAAAAATATTATAAATAAAAGGCCTAAATAAAATAAAAAATATGACCTAAATAAAATAAAATAATAAAATAAAATATAAACCTAAACTGAAACCTAAACTAAAACCTAAATATTAAATAAAATAAACTAATAATAATAAATTAAAATAAAATAAATCAAAACCTAAACTAAACTAAAAAATAAAATAAACCTTGGAATAAAAAACCTAAATAAAATAAAAACTGAACATAAAATAAAAATAGAAAAAGCCTAAAATAAAATAACATAAAAACTAAATAAAAATGTAAGCCTAAAAAATAAACCTTGAAATAAAACCTAAAAATAAAAAAAATAAAATAAACCTAAACCTAAAGTAAAATAAATAAAAGCTAAACCTAATCCTAAAATAAACTAAACCTAAACCTAAACTTAAACTAAATAAAATAAAATAAAGTAAAATAAACCTAAACCTAAACTAAAAAATAAAACCTAAAAAATAACCCTAAATAAAAACCTAAAACCAATACCTAAAATAATAAAATAAAAACCTAAACCTAAACCTAAAAATAAAAAATAAAACCAAAACCTAAAAAATAAAATAAAAATAAAACTCAACTAAAAAATAATCTTAAACCTAAAAAAATAAACTAAAATAAAAAACTAAACATAAATAAATAAACCTAAAGTAACTAAATAAATTAAAAAATAAACATAAACCCTAAAACCTAATAAACCTAAACCTAAACCTAAAGCATAAGAATGGGCGAACCTAATAAACATCACCAACCGCTTAGTCTAGATCTAGTGGTGGAGGCAAACTATCACAATGGTACTGAGGTACCTTAATGGAGGTGGCAAAGCAGGTTATGGAGGTGGGAGGAACAAAGGTTATAAAAAGTTGTGATGGAGTGAGATCGTGAGATGATGGGGATCCCGCTACCGACTAGTGGTTCTAATAAGAACTAGAGAAATCAAGAACTAACGATCGACTGGCTAATGGAACTATCTTTACATAGAGATAGTTCTAGTAATCTATTTTAGATTCACTTTATTGCTTATTTTGATCTATGTTGTGGGTTGTGTCTTAAAACTTGGTGTGTTACTTGGTTATGAGGCGGAGGAGCAGAGGTTACTGGTGGTGGTGGAGGGAGGATCATATGATGGTGGATCCACCTACTGAGAATTCTAATGGGACTAGAAAACTAAAGAATGAATCCGATCTACCGCTAAGAACTATGTCTTTACAAATAGAGGCAATTCTAGTTATAAGGTTTTATTTGCTATATGCTCATTTTTATCTATGTTGTCGCTTATGTGTTAGAAAATTTGTGTGTTACTTGGTTGATGGAATCGAAAAGAAGAAATGCTGAATATGAATTTGTTCTCTTTAAAAAAAAAACCTAAACCCTAAACTAAAACCTGAACCCTAAACATAAAACCTAAACCCAAAACCCTAAACCCTAAAAACCCTAAACCCTAAACTCTAAACCCTAAACCCTAAACCCTAAAACCCTAAACCCTAAAACCTAAACCCTAAACCCAAAACCAAAAAAAAACCTTATATTCTAAACCTCAAACCCTAAACCCGAAATCCTAAACTCTAAATTAACTCTAAACCCTAAACCCTAGACCCTAAAAAGCTAAAACCATAAACGAAAATAAATAAGCCTAAAATTAATAAACTAAACTAAATAGAAATAAAAAAATAAACCTCAAAATA
>CM038214.1:7506715-7619341 GCA_021442155.1 Cymbidium sinense | reverse complement strand
AAATAAACTAGATAAATAAAGTAAAAAAATAAACCTAAATAAAACAAAAAATGAAATAAACTAAAATAAATATAAAAAAATAAATAAACTAAAAAAACCTAAACTTATTAGTTTACCGAATTAAAATAAAAAACCCCTAAACTTTAAAACCTAAACCCTAAACCATAAATCCTAAAACTAAAAAACTACCCAAACCTAAACTAACTAAACCATACATAATCCTAAACCATAAACCCTAAATAACCCCAAACTTAAACCTTAAACCCTAACTAAACTAGCCTAACCCTAACCCTTAAAACTTAAACCTTAAACCCTAAAACCCTAAACCCTAAACTAACCCTAAAACATAAACCCCAAACTCTAAAGCCTAAACCCTAAACCCTAAACTAACCATAAATCCTAAGCTAGAGCTAAACCCTAATCCCTAAAGCCTAAACACTAAGCCATAAACCTTAAACCCTAACCCTAAACACTAAATCATAAAGCCCTAAACCCTAAAACCCTAAACCCTAAACCCTAACAACCTAAAAACCTAAACCTAAAGTAAATAAAACCTAAAAATAAAATAAAAAAACCTAAACATAAATAAAATAGAAAAATAAAATAAAACCCTAAACTAAAACCTAAACCTAAACTTTTAAAGAAACTAAAATAAAATAAATGAAAACCTAAACTAAACAAAAAAATAAAATAAACCTAAGAATAAAAAACCAAAATAAAATAAAAACTAAATGTAAAATAAAAATAAAATAAACCTAAAATAAAATTAAATAAAAACTAAATAAAAAATTAAACCTCAAAAATAAAACTAAAAATAAATAGAAATTAAAACCCAAACCCTAAACTAAAAAGAAAAACTTAACCAAAATTAAAAATATAATAAACAAAATAAAGTAAACCTAAACCTAAACTAAAATAAATAAAAGCTAAACCTAAACCTAAAATAAACTAAACCTAAATCCTAAAGTAAATAAAATAAGATATACTAAAAATAAACCTAAACCTAAATAAAAAATAAAACCTAAAAATAAACCTATAATAAAAACCTAAAACCTAAACCTAAACCCTAAAAGCTAAAATGCTAAAAACCTAAACCTAAACTAAATGAAACCTAAAAATAAAATAAATAAATAAAATTGAAAAAAATAAAATGAAAATTAAATGATAAATAAAAATAAAGTAAACATAAAATAAAATAAAATAAAAGCTAAATAAAAACATGTACCTAAAATAAAAACCTAAACATAAAACTTAAAAATAAATAAAAAAAATAAAACCTAAACCTTAAACTAGAAAAAAAACCTAAACCTAAAATAAGCAAAATAAATTAATCCCAAACCTAAACTAAAATAAATAAAACCTAAACCTAAACCTAAAATAAACCAAAAATAATCCTAAACCTAAACTAAAAAATAAAACCTAAAATAAAAACCTAAAGCTAAAAAAATAAATTAAAACCTAAACTAAACCTAAAATAAAAAATAAAACCTAAACCTAAAAAATAAAATAGAAATAAAACTAAACTAAAATATAAACATAAACCTAAACCTAAAAAAGAAATTAAAATAAAATACCTAAACTAAAATAAATAAACCTAAAATAAACTAAATAAACTAAATAAAAATAAAAAATAAACTTAAATAAAAATAAAAAATAAAATAAACTAAAATAAATAAATAAATAAAAATAATCTAAACCTGCCGGTTTATCTAATTTAAAAAAAAAACTTTAAAACTAAGCATAAACCTTGAACCGTAAACCTACAACCCTAAACCCTAAACCCTAAACCATAACTAACCCTAAACCTTAAACCCTAAGCTCTAAACCATAAACCCTAAACCCTAATCCGTAAACTCTAAACCTTAAACACTAAATCCTAACCCTAATCCTAAACTCTAAAACCTTAAAACTCCTCAACCCCTAAACCATGACTAAACCCTAAATCCTAAAGCCTAAAAGCCTAAACCCTAAACCACTAACCTAAACCCTAAGCTAAACCTCTAAACCCAAACCCCACCCTAAAACCTAAACTGCCACACTAAACTCTAAACCATAAACCCTAAACCCTAACCCTAAGCACTAAACCCTAAAACCCTAAATGCTAAAACCCTAAAAACTTAATCTTAAACCCTAAACACTAAACCCTAAACTCTAAAGACCCAAAAACTTAAACCTAAAGTAAATAAAACCTAAAAATAAAATAAATAAAAAACCTTAACTTAAACAAAATTTAAAAATAAAATAAAACAAAATCCTAAACTAAAACTTAAACATATACTTAAAAATAAAATAAAATAAAAAATTGAAATAAACTAAATAAAATAAATAAAAACCTAAACTAAACTAAAAAAATAAAATAATCTGAAGAATAAAAAACTTAAATAAAATAAAAATAAAATAAACCTAATAGAAAATAAAATATAAACTAAATAAAAACCCGAACCTAAAAAATAAACCTAAAAATAAAATCATAAACTAAATAAAAAATAGAACCCAAACCCTAAACAAAAAAAAAACTAAACATAAAATAAAAATAAAATAAACAAAATAAAATAAACCTAAACTTAAACTAAATTAAAATTAAATAAATCTTAAACCTAAACCTAAAATAAACCAAACTTAAACATAAAATAAACTAAACCTAAACCCTCAACTAAATAAAATAAAATAAACTAATGATAAACCAAAACCTAAACTAAAAAAAAGATTAAAACTAAAATAAAATCTTAAAAATCTTAAAATACCCTAAAATGCTAAAACCTAAAAAACTAAATAAAACCTAAAAAATAAAATAAATAAAAAAAATCTAAACAAAATAAATTGAAAGCTATATAAACAAGTAAAACTAAAATAAAATAAAATTAAAACTAAATAAAAACCTAAACCTAAAATATAATCCTAAAAATAATACATAAAAATAAAACCTAAACTTTAAACTAAAAATAACCTAAACTTAAATAAACAAAAAAAATAAACTTAAACATAAATTAAAATAAATAAAACCTAAACCTAAAATAAATTGTACCTAAACCCTAAACTAAATAAAACAAAATAAACTAAAAATAAATCTAAACATAAACTAAAAAATAAAACCATAAAATAAACCTTAAATAATAAGTTAAAACCTAAACCTAAAAAAATAAAATGAAAACCTAAACCTAAACATAAAAAATAAAATAAAAATTAAACTAAACTAAAAAATAAACATAAACCTAAACCTAAACCTAATAAATAAATAAAAATAAAAATCCTAAACTAAAATAAATAAACCTAAGATAAATAAAATAAACTGAATAAAAATAAAAAATAAATTTAAATAAAAATAAAATAAACTAAAATAAATAAAAAATAAACTAAATAAATTAGAAAAAAAACCTAAACCTGCTGGTTTACTTTATTTTTTTTAACTCTAAACCTTAAAAAAAAACCCTAAACCCTGAACCTTAAACCCTAAACCCTAAACCCTAAACTAACCTTAAACCATAAACCCTAAACCCTAATAATCCTAAATAAAGCTTAAAGTCTAAAGCCTAGAGCCTAAACCCTAAACCCTAAACTAATCCTAAACCCTAAGCTAAACCTAAGCCCTAAACCTTAAATCCTAAAACCCTAAACATTAAAGCCAAAACACTAAACCGTAAACCCTAAACCCTAAACCCTAAACCCTAAACCCTATCCCTAAACACTAAACTATAAAACCCTAAACCCTAACCCCAAAACCCTGAACCCTAAACCTTATACCCTAAACCTTAAACCCTAAAACCTAAAAACCTAAATCAAAAGTAAATAAAACTTAAAAATAAAATAAAGAAAAAACTTAAACCTAAATAAAATAAAATAAAACCTACTATAACCTAAACCTAAACCTAAAAATAAATAAATTAAAAAAAAAATAAACTAAAATAAAATAAATAATAGCCTAAACTATACTAAAAATAAAATAAACCTAAGAATAAAAAATCTAAATAAAATAAAACTAAACATAAAATAAAATTAAAATAAAATTAAAGTAAACCTAAAATAAAAACTAAATAAAAACCTAAACCTAAAAAATAAACCTAAAAATAAATAAAAAGTAAAACCCAAAACCTAAACTAAAAAAAAAAACTAAACCTAAAATAAAAATAAAATAAACAAAATAAAATAAACCTAAACCTAAACTAAAATAAACTAAACTAAAATAAATAAAACCTAAACCTAAACCTAAAATAAACTAAACCTAAATGCTAAATTAAACAAAATAAAATATAAACATATGCCTAAACTAAAAAATAAAACCTAAAAATAATCTAAATAATAATAAAATGATAAATAAATGAAAAAAATAAAGTTAACAACAACAACAACAACAATAAGCCTTTATCCCACTAAGTGGGGTCAGCTTCATGAATCCTTCTCCATCGTTCTTATTGCGTTAAATTCTCATTTAATTCAAGTATGCTAAGGTCATTTTTTTATACACATTAACCATGTCTTTTTAGGTCTACCTCTACCTTTCTTAATATAAGGCAAATCTAATGCATCTACTCTTCTAATGGGGTCATCGGACTGATGCTTTATGCGGCCAAACCATCTAAGGCAACTCTCTCTAATATTATCTGCCATTGGAGCTACTCCAATTTTTTCCCGAACATACTCATTTCGCATTTTCCCGAACATCCAACTGAGCATCCTAATCTCTATAACACTTAACTTAGTCTTATGCTTCTCTTTTACTAGCCAACATTCTGCACCATACATCATGGTAGGTCTTACCATAATCTTATAAAATTTTCCCTTAAGTTTAAGTGGAACTTTTCAATCACACAAGGATGCATTCCTCCACTTCAACCATCCAACTTGAATTCTACTAATAACATATCCATCTTTTCACTATCATTTTGAACAATAGAGCCTAAATATCTCAATCACTCACCCTTATTAATGACTTGTTCACCTAATGTCACAACACTACCACTAGAACTTCTACAAATAAAATTACACTCCATATATTCAATTTTAGATCTACTTAAATGAAAACCTTTATACTCTAATGTTGACCTCCATAATTCAAGTTTCTCTTGGACTCCATCTCTAGTCTTATCAATAAGAAGAATGCCATCAACAAAAAGCATACATCTTGTAAATTGTAAAGAACAATAAAAAAAAAAAAAAGATAAGGGCTTAAAAGTCTGATGTAATACAACTAAAATAGGAAAATATTTTGTCAATCCTCCTTGTGTTTGGACATAAGTAACAGCTCTATTATACATATCCTTAATGACTTGAATATAACCAATATTAACTCCTTTCTGTTCTAGAACTCTCCAAAGAACATCTCTTGAAACTTTATCAAAAACTTTCTCTAAATCAATAAATATCATATGTAGATCCTCCTTACTTTCTCTATACTTATACATCAAATCTCTTAACAAATGTATAACATCCATAGTAGATCTACCTGGCATGAAACCAAAAATCCTAAAACCCTAAACTCTAAAGCCTAAACCCTAAACCCTAAACCCTAAACCCTAAACCCTAACCCAAAACCTAAAACCCTAAAACCCTAAACCCTAAAACCCTAAACCCTAAACTCTAAACACTAAACCCTAAATGCTAAACCCTAAAAACCTAAACCTAAACTAAAAAGACCTAAAACTAAAATAAATAAAAAACCTAAAACTAAATAAAATAAAATAAAAACTTAAACTAAAATTAAACCTAGAAATAAAATAAATAAATAAATAAAAATAAACAAAAATAAAATAAATAAAAACCTAAATAAAAATAAAATAAATTTAAGAATAAAAAAAATAAAATAAAACTAAAAAAAAATAAAATAAAATAAAACTATAAATAAATAATATTTAATCTAAATATAAACTTAAACCTAAAACATAAACTTTAAAATAAAACCTAAAAATAAATAAAAAATAAAACCTAAACCCTAAACCTAAAATAAATAAAAATAAATAAAATAAAATAAACCTAAACCTAAACTAAAATAAACTAAACTAAAGTTAATAAAACCTAAACCTAATCTTAAAATAAACTAAACCTTAACATAAACCTAAACTAAATAAAATAAATTAAAAATAAACCTAAACCTAAACTAAAAAATAAAAGCTAAGAAAACTAAAATCAAAACCTAAAACATAAACCTAAAAAATAAAATAAAAATCTAAACCTAAACCTAAAAATAAAAATAAAACCTAAACCAAAAAAATAAAATAAAATAAAACTAAACTAAAAATTAAACCTAAACGTAGACCTAAACTTAAAAAATAATCTAAAATAAATAAACCTAATATAAATAAATTAAAATAAATAAAATTAAAAAATAGATCTAAATAAAAATAAAAAATAATATAAAGTAAAATAAATAAAAAACCATAAACCCTAAATCCTAAACTAAACCAAATCCCAAACCTACAACCCTAAACCCTAAACCTTAAACCTAAACCCTAACCCTAAACCTTAAACCCTAACCCTAAACCATAAACCCTAAAACCCTAAAACTTAAACCCTAAACCCTAAACCCTAACCCTAAACCCTAATCACAAAACCCTAAACCTAAACCTAAAGTAACTAAATAAATTTTAAAAAAACCTAAAGCCTAAAACCTAATAAACCTAAACCTAAAGCTATACCTTAAGAATTTGGAAAACATTGATGGTAAGAACATCATCATCAACTAGGCTCAATCTAAGTCTGGCGGTGGAGGCGAAGGCGGAGACAGCAGTTATCACAGTGGTGGTGGGGGATCTGGAGCTACTGGTGGATATGGAGGTGGTGGTCAGGGCAGTGGTGGTTATGGAGGTGAGAGGAGCGACGAAGGTTACAGCCGTGGTGGTGACGGAGTGAGAGATCAGAGATATGATGGCAGAACCCACTACTCAAGAGGCGGGGGTAGTTCTGATAGGAACTAGAGAAACTAAAGAACGACCAATTCAATCTGCTACTTATGAAATAGTGTCTTTATATTAGAGATGGTCCTACTTATCTAGGTTTTCTGATTTGCTCTATGGATGCTCATTTTTGATCTATGTCGTCACTTGTGTCTTAGAAAACTTGGTGTGTTACTTGGTTGACAAAATCGAAAAGAAAAAATGTTGAATCTGAATTTGTTCTTTGTTAAAAAAAAAAAAAAAAACCAAAACCCTAAACCCTAAACTAAAACATGAACCCTAAACCTAAAAGCTAAAACATATACCCTGAATCCTAAAAACCCTAAACCTTAAACCCTAAACCCTAAACCCTAAACCCTAAATCCTAAAACCCTAAACCTTAAACCCTAAACCCTAAAACCAAAACCCAAAACCCTAAACCCTAAACCCCTAAACCCTAAAAATTGAAAAACCTAAACTAAATAAAACCTAAAAATAAAATAAATAAAAAACTAGATAAAAAAATAAAAAAATAAAAAAATGAAAACATAAACTAAAACCTAAACCTAAACCTAAACCTACAAAGAAAATAAAATAAGAAATAAAAACCAAAATAAATAAAATAAATAAAAACCTAAACTAAACTAAAATATTAAAAAACTAAATAAAATAAAAAATTAAACCTAAAATAAAAATAAATTAAACTTTAAATAAAATAAAATAAAAATAAAAATAAATAAAAATTAAATAATAATAAAAAACCAAATAATAATTAAAAATAAATCCTAAACCCTAAACTAAAAAAAACCTTAAACCTATAATAAAGATAAAATAAAGCTAAACCTAAAGTAAAATAAACTAAACTAAAATAAATAAAACCTAAACCTAAACCTAAAATAAACTAAACCTAAACTTAAACTAAAAAATAAATCCTAAAAATAAACCTAAAATAAAAACCTAAAACCTAAGCCTAAAAAAATAAAATAAAAACTTAAACCTAACCAAGAAATAAAAAATAAAACCTAAACCTAAATAAAAAAAATAAAAACTAAACTAAACTAAAAATAAACCTAAACCTAAAAAAGAAATTAAAATTAAAAACCTAAACTAAAATAAATAAACTTAAAATGAATAAACTAAACTAAATAAAATTTAAAATAAAAGTAAATTAAACTAAATAAACTAAATAAAACTAAACCTACTTGTTAACTTAATTTTATTAAAAAAAAAAAACCTAAACCCTAAACCCTAAATCCTAAATCCTAAACCTTAAACCGTAAACCCTAAACCCAACCATAAACCAAAACCCTAAACTTACAATAATACATATGTCCTAAAAAAACCTAAACCCAAACCCTAAACTCTAAGCTAGGCCTGAGCCCCAACCCACAACCTGGCCCAAACCCTAAACCCTATCTTAAACCATAAACTTTAAACCATAAACCACAAACCCTGAGCCAAAACCCTAAACCAGAACCCTAACCCTAAGAACCCACCCAAACCTACAACCACAAACCCTAAACCTAAAGCTAAATACTACCCTAAATCTTAAACCCTAAAGCAACCATAAATCCTAAACCCTAAAACCCTAAACCCTACCACAAACCCTAAAACCTAAAACCTAAACTCAAATAAACTTAAAATAAATAAAGAAAATCTAAACCTAAATAAAATAAATAAAATAAACAAGTAAAATCTAAACCTAAACTTAAAAAATAAAATAAAATAAAATAAACTAAACTAAAATAAAATGAAACATTAACTAAACTAAAAATTAAAATAAACCTGGAATTAAAAAACTAATAAAATAAATATTAAATGTAAAATAAAATAAACCTAAATATAATAAAATAAAACTAAATAAGAACCTAAACCTAAGAAACTAAACCTAAAAATAAACCTAATAAAAAATAAAAAAATAAAACATAAACCCTGCTAAAAAAAACCTAAACCTAAATAAAAATAAAATAGATAAAATAAATAAACCTAAACTAAAATAAATAAACCTAAAAATAATTCAAAATAAATAACCTAAAACCTAAACCAAAATTAACATAAAACCTAAACCTAAACATAAAAAAGAAAAAAAATAAAACATAAACCTAAAAAAATAAACCTGAAACTCAACTAAAAAATAAACCTAAACCTAAAAATAAACTAAAATGAAATACTTAAACTAAAATAAATAAACTTAAAATAAACAAAGTAAATAAAGAAAATTAACCTAAATAAAATAAAAGTGAAATAAATAAACTAAATAAAAATAAACTAAATAAACCTAAACCTGCCATTTTGTAATTAAAAAAACCTTAAACCCTAAATCCTAAACCTAAACCTCCTAAACCTAAACCCTAAACCTACCCAACCTAAACCACAAATCTTAAACCCTAAACCCTAAAAGCGTAAACCCTAAAACCACAAACCTACACTACTAAGCCCACTCCCTAAACCCTTCACACCCTAAACCCTAAACCTAAACCTAAACCCTAACCTCCAACCTAAACCTAAACATAAAGTAATGATACAATTAAAATAAACCTAAACCCTAAAACCTAATAAACCTAAACCTTAACTTAAACCCTAAGAATGGACAAAACCTTGATGGAACATCACCTACCAATCACGAGTCTAGATGCCTGAGGGTGATGTGATTATCACGTGGTGGGGATCAGTGCTTGTGGATATGGAGGTTGTGGATGGAGTAGTGGTGGCTATGAAGGCGGGATGAGCATCGAAGGTTATAATCATGGTGGTGGTGGAGGGAGAGATCAGGGATATGACGGTGGATCTCGCTACTCTGGAGGCCACATTGGTTGTGATTGGAACTGGAGAAACTATAGAACAGTCGATTCGATCTACTGCTTATGGAACCGTGCTTTACAGTAGAGACAGTTCTAGTAATCTAAGGGTTTTGATTAGCTCTATGCGTGCTCAATTTTTATCTTTGTCATCGCTTGTCTCTTAGAAAACTTGGTGAGTTACTTGGTTGATGAAATCAAAAAGAAGAAATGTTGAATATGAATTTGTTACGTCTAAAAACCACAGAACCTTAAACCCTAAACTAAAACCTAAACCTTAGACCTTAAACCTAAACCCTAAACCCTAAACCCTAAACCCTAACCCTAAATCCTAACCCGTAAGCGCTATTAGCATAAACCCTAAAACCTTAACTCCTAAATCCTAAACCCTAAATCGCTAACTCTAAACCCCAAACCCTAAACCCTAAACCCTCAACTAACCCTAAACCCTCAAAAGCTAAAAACATAATCCTAAACTAAATAAAATTTAATAATAAATTAAATTAAATAAAAAACCTAAACAAAATAAAATAATAAAATAAAATAAAATATAAACCTAAACCTAAACTTAAAAAAATAAATAAATAATAGAAACTAAATTAAAATAAAATAAATAAAAACTTAAACTAAAGTAAAAAAACCTAAATAAAATAAAAACTAAACCTAAAATAAAAATAAAATAAACATAAAATAAAATAAAATAAAAACTAAATAAAAACCTAAACCTAAAAAAATAAACATAAAATAAAATCTAAAATAAATAAAAATAAAGCCTAAATCCTTAACTAAAAAAAGCCTAAACCTAAAATAAAAATAAAATAAACCTAAACCTAAACTAAAATAAAGTAAACTAAAATTAAAACCTAAACCTAATCCTAAAATAAACTAAACCTAAAACTTATACCTAAAGAAAATAAAAGAAACTAAAAATAAACCTAAACCTAAACTAAAAATATAACCTCAAAATAAATTAAAAATAAAAACCTAAAACCTAAACCTAAAAAAAATAAATTAAAAACCAAAACATTTATCTAATAATTTTAAAAAAAATTAACCTAAAAAAATAAAATTAAACTCAACAAAAAATAAACATACACCTAATCCTAAATGGAAATATAAACCTAAACTAAAATAAACTAAAATAAATTAACTAAACTAAATATAAAATAAACCTAAATAAAAAATAAAATAACAAACTAAAATAAATAAAAATTAAACTAAATCTAAATAAACTGCTAAACTTTTGCTTTTTAAAACCATAAACCCTAAACCTAAACCATAAATCCTGCACCATCCACCTAAATCTTAAACTAACCTAACCCTCCTGACCCTACCCTAAACCCTAAACCACACTAAACCCTAAACCCACCACCAATCTCCACAAGCTAAAGCCTAAATCACCCTAAATCATAAACCCTAAACCACAGCCTAAACCCTAAAACCCTAAACCTTAAACCCTAACCAAACTAAACCCTAAAAGCATAAACCATAAAACCCTAAATCTTAAAAGCTAAACCCTAAACCCTAAACCCTAAACCAAAACCAAAACCCAAATCCTAAACCTAAACTTAAATTAACTAAATAAATTAAAGAATAAACTTAAACCCTAAAACCTAATTAACCTAAACCCTAAGAATGGGCAGAACCTTCATGACAGGAACATCACCGTCAAACAGGATCAATCTAGATCTGACGGTGGAGGTGAAGGCAGAAGCAAAGATTATCACAGTGGTGATGGGAATCTGGAGGTGCTGGTGGATATGGAGGTGGTGGTCGGAGAAGTGGTGGTTATGGATGCAAGAGGAGCAACGAAGGTTACAGCCGTAGTGGTGGCGGAGGGAGAGATCAGGGATATGATGGTGGATCCTGCTACTCGAGAGGAGGGGGTGGTTTTGATGGGAACTAGAGAAATCAAAGAATGGCCAATCTGATATGTTGCTTATGGAACTGTCTTTACAATAGAGACGGTTCTAGTTATTAGGGTTTTTTATTTGCTCTATGCGTGCTCATTTTTTATCTATGTCATCGCTTGTATCTTAGAAACCTTGGTATGTTACTTGGTTGATGAAATTGAAAAGAAGAAATCTTGAATTTTAATTTATTATCAGTTAAAAAAACCAAAACCCTATACCCAAATAAAACCTCAACCCTAGATGTAAAACCTACTCTAAACTCTAAAACCCTAAAACTTAAACTCTAAAATCCTAAACCCTTAATCCTAAACCCTAAGCCCTTAACCCTATATCCTAAACCCCAAACCCTAAACCCTAAATCGTAAACCATCAACTAACCTTAAACCCTAAACCCTAAACCCTAACAAGCTAAAAACTTAAACCTAAACTAAATAAAACCTAAAAAATAAATAAATAAAAAAACATAAACCAAATTAAAATAATAAAATAAAATGAAATAAAAACTTAAACATAAACTTGTACCTAAACCTAAACCTAAAAAGAAAATAAAATAGAAGTAAAAACTAAACTAAAATAATATAAATAAAAACCTAAACAAAACTAAAAAATAAAAACCTAAATAAAATAAAAACTAAACCTAAAAAAAAAAAAATAAACCTCAAATAAAATAAATTAAAAACTAAGTTAAAACCTAAACCAAAAAATAAACCTAAAAATAAATTAAAAATAAAACCTCAATCCTAAACTAAAAAAACTCAAAATCTAAAATAAAATAAAATAAACCTAAACCTAAACCTAAACTAAACTAAAATAAATAAAACCTAAACGTGAACCTATAATAAACTAAACCTAAATCTAAACCTAACCCTAAATAAAATAAAATAAACTAAAATAAACTTAAACTTAAACTAAAAAATAAAACCTAAAAATAAACCTAAAATAAAAACCTAAAACCTAAACCTAAAAAAATTAAATGAAAATCTATACATAAAAAAGTTTAATAAAAACTAAACTTAAACCTAAAAATAAAAAATAAAACCTAAACCTAAAAAAAAAAAAACTAAACTAAAAAATATACCTATACTTAAACTTACTAAAAAAATAAAAATAAAAAACCCACACGAAATTAAATAAACCTAAAATAAATAAACTAAACTAAAGAAAAATAAAAAATAAACTTAAATAAAAATAAAAAATAAAATAAACTAAAATAAATAAAAAATAAACTAAATAAACCTAAACCTACTGGTTTACTTAATTTTTTTTAAAAAGCCCTAAACCCTAAAACCTAAAACTTAAACCAAAAACCCTAAACCATAACCCAAAACCCTAAACCCTAAACCTAAGCCTAAAGAAACTAAATAAATTAAAAAATAAACCTAAACCTAAACCCTAAGAATGGATAGAACCTTGACAGCAGGAACGTCGACATCAAGTAGGCTGTCAGATCCGATGGAGGCGAAGGCAAATGCGGTTATTGTAGTGGTGGTGGGGGATCTGGAGGTGCTGGTGGATATGGGTGGTGATCAGAGCAGTGGTGGTTATGGAGGCAGGAGGAGTGATAGAGGTTAAAACCATAGTGGTGGAGGAGGTAGAGATCAGGGATATCATGGGGATCCCACAACTCGAGGGGCTGGGGTGGTTTTGATTGGAACTAGAGAAACTAAAGAAGGGCTGATAGGATCTGTTGGTTATAGAATTGTGTCTTTATAATGGAGACAATTCTAGTTATCCAGGGTTTTTGATTTTCTCTATGCGTGCTCATTTCTCATATATGTTACCACTTATGTCTTAGAAAACTTAGTGTGTTACTTGGATGATGAAATCAAAAAGAAGAAATATTGAATCTGAATTTATTCTCTATTTAAAAAAACTAAAACCCTAAACCCTAAACTAAAACCTGAACCTTAGTCCTAAACCCTAAACCCTAAACCCTAAAACTTAAGCTCTAAAATCCCAAATCACCCAAACCTAAACCCTAAACCACAAAGCTAACCCTAAATCCTAAACCCTAATCCTGCACCCTAAACTATAAACCTAAACCCTAAACCCTAAACCCACCCTAAACATTAAACCCTAAACTAAACCCTAAACCCTTAAACCCACCACACTAACCTTGTCATGACTAATTGTAAACCATAAACCTTCTACCATAAACCCTCCACTAAACCCTAATCCCTAAACCACTAAATCTAACTCCCAAATTAAATCAGACCTACCCAAACTTACTCCAAACCCTCCACAAAACCCTAAACCCAAATCCTAAATCTTCGTGGGTTGACCCTAAACTTTAAACCTTTAAACTAACCTAAACCATAAACCCTAAAACCCTACCACAACTAACTGATCACGGACCACCTATGCTAACCAGCCTAAACCCTAAACCTAAACTAAATAAAACTTAAAAATCATATATATATAAAAACTTAAACCTAAATAAAATAAAAAAATAAAATAAAAAAAAAATAAAATAAAAACATAAACCAGAACCAAAACCTAAATATAATATAAAATAAAATAAAATAAAAAGTTGAAAAAAAAACTAAAATAAAATAAAGAAAAACCTAAATTAAACTAAAAAAATAACATAAAACTAAGAATAAAAACCTTAATAAAATTAAAACTAAACGTAAAATAAAAATAACATAAACATAGAATAAAATAAAATAAAAACTAAATAACAACCTAAACCTTAAAAATAAACCAAAAAATAAATAAAAAAAACTTAAACCCTAAACTAAAAAGAAACCTAAACTTAAATAAAAAAAAAATAAATAAACAAAATAAAATAAACCTATACCTAAGCTAAAATAAACTAGACTAAAATAAATAAAACATAAACCTAGACTTAAAATAAACTAAACCTAAACTTAAACATAAAGTAAATAAAATAAATTAAACTAAAAATAAACATAAACATAAGCTAGAAAATAAAACCTAAAAATAAACCTAAAATAAAAATCTAAAACCTAGTCCTAAAAAAAATAAAATAAAAACCTAAATATAAACATAAAAATAATGAATAAAACCTAAAAATAAAAAATAAAATAAAAATAAAACTCAACTAAAAAATAAACCTAAAACTAAACCTAAACCTGAAAAATAAACTAATATAAAGAACCTAAACCAAAATAAATTAACCTAAAATAAATAAAAATAAAAAATAAACCTAAATAAAAATAAAAAATAAAATAAACTAAAATAAATAAAAAATAAACTCAATAAACCCAAACTTGCTGGTTCAGTTAATTTTTAAAAAAAACCTTAAACCCTAAATCCTAAACCCTAAAACTTAAACCCTAGACCCTAAAACTAACTCAAAACCCTAAACCTTAAACTACCCAAACCTAAACCCTATACCCTAATCATAAACCCTAAACCCTAAAAGCATAAACCTTCAAATCCTAAACCCAAAACCCAAAATCCAAAACCCTACACCCTAAACCCTAAACCCTACACCCTAAACCTTAACCCAAAACCCTAAACCCTAAACCCAAAACCCTAAAGCTAAACTAAAGTGATTAAATAAATTAAAAAATAATTTGAAACCCTAAAAACTAATAAACCTAAACCTAAACGTAAGAATGGGCAGATCCTTGATAGTAGGAATGTCGCCATCAAGCAGGCTCAGTCTAGATCTGGTAGTGGAGGCGAAGGCGGAGGTGGCAGTTTTTGTAGTGGTGATGGGGGATCTAAAGTTGTTGGTGGATATGGAGGTGGTAGTCAGAGCAATGGTGATTATCGAGGTGGGAGGAGCGAGGTTACAATCATAAATCTTGGAGGAGAGATCGAGGATATGATGGTGGATCTACCTCGAGAGGCAGGTGGTTTTGATGGGAACTAAAGAAGAAATTCGATTTGTTGATTTATGGAACTGTCTTTGCAATGGAGGTAGTTCTAGTTATTTAGGCATTTTAATGTGCTTTATCGTGCTCATTTTATCTATGTCATCGCCCGTGTCTTAGAAAACTTAGTTTGTTACTTGGTTGATGAAATCAAAAAGTAGAAATGTTGAATCTAAATTTATTCTCTATTTAAAAAAAAAAATCAAAAACTCTAAACCCTAAATTAAAACTTGAACCTTAGACCTAAACCCTAAACCCTAAGCCCTAAAAACCCTAAATTCTAAACCATAAAACAAACCCTTAACCCTAAACCCTAATCTTATAACTCTAAACCTACAACCCTAAACCAACAACCCAAAACCCAAAAAAACCAAAAACCATAAACCCTAAACCCTAAACTAACCTTAAACCTAAACCTCAATTCAGAAACCTTAAACCCTGACCATAAACCTAAATTAACCCTAAAACCATAAACCCTAAATGCTAAACTTAAACCCTAAAACCCTCCTAAACCTAAACCCTCACGTTGACTAAACCCTTAACCCATCTCCCTAAACCTCAAAACCCTAAACCCTAAAGCATCAACACTAAAACCTAAACCATAAAAACCTAACTAAACCCTAAACCCATACTAAACCATAAATCTTAAAATCTAAAACTAAATAAACATAAAATAAAATAAATAAAAATCTAACCCTAAATAAAATAATAATATATAATAAAATAAAACTAAAAATAAAATAAACTAAAAAAAAATAAAATAAATCTAAGAATAAAACCATAATAAAATAATAACTAAAAATAATATAAACCTTAAATAAAATAAAATAAAATTAAATAAAACCTAAACCTAAAAAAAAGCTAAAAACTAAAAAATAAAATTTAAACCCTAAACAAAAAAACTAAACCTAAAATAAAAATAAAATAATTAAAATTAAATTAACCTAAACCTAAACTAAAATTAACTAAACTAAATAAATAAAATGTAAACTTAAAAAACCTAAATTTAAACCTAAACTAAATAAAATAAAATAAACTAAAAATAAACCTCAACCTAACCTAAAATATAAAACCTAAAAATAAACCTAAAATAAAAACCTAAAAATAGAAAGTATAAACTTAAACCTAAACATAAAAATAATAAATACAACCTAAACCTAAAAAATAAAATAAAAATAAAACTCAACAAAAAAAACCTAAAAAATAAACTAAAATAATAAACCTAAACTAATATAAATAAAACTTAAATAAATAAACTAAACTAAATAAAAATAAAAAATAAACCTAAACAAAAAAATAAAATAAAATAAACTCAAATAAATAAATAAAAATTGAATAAACCTAAGCCTACCAGTTTACTTTATTTTTTTTAAAAAACCCCCTAAACCCAAAATCCTATACCATAAACCCTAAACCCTAAAGCTAACCCTAAACCTCAAACACTAAACCTAAACCTATAACCCTAAACCTTAAAATGCTAAACCCTATACCTTAAACCCTAAATCCCAATATAGTTATGGTAGTAAAGAAAATGTCTTCAAGAGACATTGCTTTTAGAGATTTGAATACCCTAAACTCTAACCCTAATACATATTATAATACCATATATTAAGTATAATGTAGCATCATATATTTGAGCATGTAGTGATGTATTTTTGGGTGTTATAAGATGTTTTGAAATGTTTTAGTATATTATGGTATTGTACCCTATAGTCTATATTAATAAAAATCATAAAAATATTGGTTTAATAAATTAGATGATGAAATTTGTTAAATTTGAAGTGGAAATTAGTTTGTAGTACCAAAGGTGTGCTACACTTCTTGTAGTCTAAAAAGTAAGATTTTATGTTCAAAATAATATTATATGTTGTAGCATAGTATAGCATCATATATCATAATATATTATTCTATGAATTTTAAATTCTTTTAGTATTTTATAATCATGCAGTAGAGCCTACTATAGCATTATCTATAAAAATGTAGATTTAGACTTCAAAATGGTTGAATTTGGCCAAATTCATAATAGGTAGAGCATGGCATCATAATATCTTTTTTCAATTTAAAATATGTAAGTGATACGACTAAAATATATAGTTTTTTACTATTTAGACTAATTTTATGATTTTTTATCTTAAGCAATCCCTTTTGATGTGACATGCAATATAATATAATATAATATCTTATAGTGTATTATAATATAGGATTCCATAACATAGTGTAGCATCATGCATTATAGCATATTATGTATTACTACTTGTTTGCATATTTTAGTCTATTATAGTATGATGTAGTAGAGTTTGTACTGGTATAATTCATAAAAATTTTGATTTATAGGCTGAGATGATGGGATTTGGCCAAATTTAAGGTAAGCTTTAGGGAACATCATTGGGGGTGTGCTATGGTGTGTCATTTAATAAAAAAATTGGAATTTTGCATCCAAAAGAAATGTTCATTTTTCAACCAAATTTTATAATGTTTTTTCTTAAAGTGATTCATTTTAAGGTGCAATGTAAGATAATTTATTATATGGAAGCATATTAAAATATAATGTGCACAGCAATATAACTTAACATATATATATATATATATATATATATATATATATGTGGTAATGTGTTACTAAATGTTATCATACATTTTAGTATGTTTTACTTTTGTTATAACATATTGGGCCAAAATTCACAAAAATGTTAATTTGAAGGTTAACATGGAAGAATTTGGCAAAATTCATGGCACACACCAAGAAGCAACACAAAAATTATGCTATTTTGTACCATTTTTAATAGAAAATTAATAATTTTACATCTAAAATGAACATTAGTCATATTTTGTGAAAATTTTGTTATTTGTTACTTTTAAGTGATTCTAATAAAGTGTAATGTTATATATTTATATTACAACAAATTATAATATAACATCATATATTATAATATAATATTATGTGTTAATTCATAATGCAATATGTTTTGTATGATATTTATAGTTAGTTTGAGCTTGCACCATCACAAATTATAAAATGTTGATTAAAATGTTAAGATGATGCAATTTGAACAAATACACTATTAGGCTTTTGGTTGAAGTATTAAAGGTGTGCATAAGAGAAGAAGTAAGATTTGATGAGAATTCCATGTCAAGGACATGCAGGGAGATTCGTTAGGGAATCTCACATGCATTAGACATGACATGTGAGGGAATCGAGGGCATAGAAGGAGAAAATCTATTAGGGATAATGTTTGAATTTGATTTGATTATATGATTTATGGAAAGAAGATCCGCTTGAGATAAGAATCTCTAATCCATTGGGGATTAAGATCAATTGACTTTAATTTATTTTATTTTAATTATTGTGGAGGCATATCTGCTAGAGATATGGGCTTGAGTCCACTAGGGATCGAGTATATGAACCTTCTTCTAGGGAAGCAGGTTTGGGCTATCCGATGGGGATTGGGATTTGAGTTTGATTTCATAGATTTATTTTGGGATGTATCCACTAGAGAAAATAGGTTGGTTGTATTTCTTTGATTTAGACTCTATTGGGGGAGTTATTTTAATTTGGTTTCACTAGTGAGGATGGTTTTGAATTTGATTTATTTGTTTGACTTGTTTATATATGATTTGGGGCTCCACTAGAAAGAAGGGTGTGATTTAACTCCACTAGGGAAAATCAGATTGGGTTTAATTTAATTTAAGTTAATGTATGGACTTTGTTGATGTACGATGAACCCACTAAGAAGGGGTTATATCAGCCTTTACCTACCTTAAGTTTACAAATCCAAAGGGATAGTCTGCCGGCTACGGGGTAGAGCTTGCCAACTTAAGGGGTTGCCTTTCGATGTGCAATGACTGTGCTAAGAAGAAGGCATAGCAGACTTACATCTTCCAAAGCAAGAAACAACCACTGGGGTGACCTATTGGATGCACAACTAATCAAAGCTGACCTAGGGCAACTACTAAGTGAATGTCGCTGGGGACTTATGTCAATTCAAAAGTAGTCAAGATTAATTTTATATTAAATGTAATTTGATATGGTTTGTTTGGTTTAGTTTGATTTCAAATTGAGGGCATATTCACTAGGGATGTGAGCTCGATAAAATTTGATAGATTTAATTTATGGACCATGTCGATGTGTGATGGACCCACTGAGAAGGGGCTTTATCAAACTTGTCCTATCTTAGATTTACAAATCCAAAGAGATAGTTTACTAGTCATGGGGTATAGCTAGCAGTGCTAGGAAGAAGGCGTAGTAGGCTTACATCTTCTAAAGTAGGGAACAATCATTGGGGTGACCTATTGGTAGCAGAATAAATTGAACCTGACTTAGGGGCAACTATTGAGTGAATGCCACTGGGGACTTATATCAACTTAAGAGTAGTCAGGCGATTCCTATAGGGAGTTTTGCTGAATTGCCCTAAAGATAGAATACCTGCTTAAGAAAAGGTACTGCTAGGGGTGTCCTCCTAATCCACAAGTGAATATATATTTTGTTTATAAGTTTGCATGGACCATGTTGGTGTGCGAGGGACCAGACTGAGAAGTGGCTATGTCAGCCTTGACCTATCTTAGATTTACTGGACCAAGGAAGAACTTGCACATCCACAAGACATATTCTCCAACCATAAGGGTGGTTACTAGGAAAGGGGAACCATTTAATCCAATAGTAAATTGGGTAGTGTATAAATTGGGTCACAAAGGATGTGATCCAAATATAGTGCCCACAGGGGAAGTGCTACTAGGGCGTTATCCTTTAGATATAAAGCATCTTAAATATGCCAACTGCCCTTAGAATGATCTGAGTTGAGTTAAACTTTTTTGGAATGGCATTTCTAATATCCCCTTGATCATCTCGGATCGATTTCAATTCCTAGTGTTAGACAACAAACCAAGGAATTCTATGAAGCTACTTCGAATGCACACTACAAGGAGTTCATTTTGAGGTTAAATTTTCTTAACTATTTGAAAACTACTTCAAGTCAAAGAGATGCTCTTCATTTTCTCTACTTTTGACCATGAGATCATCAACATAACACTCGACTTGATGATGAATGGGTTCGCTAAAGATTTGAGTCATAGCCTGCTGGTATTTAGTGTTGACCTCATTTTTGCATGAGGTTAATTTGGCATTTGTGAGATCCTAATCTCAAATAGTATTTTCTTAATTCAATGTTTAGGACACCTCACCTAGTGTCCTAGAAAATCCTTTTGAGTTTGTTCTAACCTATTTGATATAGGTAGAATCAATCCAAATTTTCAATTTGGATTAACTCAAATAAATCAAATTAAAATGAATAAAAGAAAACCCATTTCATTTGAATTTAAATTGATCACTTAAACTCATTTGAAATCATACCTAACCCACTTTAAGCTAAATGAGTTAAAATGAAATTAAACTTAAAATCAAATTAAATGGCTTAATTAAATCATAATGCAATTGATCATCAAATTACATTATGGTATTAAAAAATAAACTAAACAAATTCAAAAGGAAAAAGTTAATCTCAACTCCCTAAGAAAACTCAAATGCAATTAAATCTAATCTCAAATCTATTTTGAGATTAATTCAAGCATATCATACTTTAATTCAAATTAAGATGATAATGTCATATTGCATGGAAATAATAAAAGCAAAATAAATAAAAAAGAGAATTAAAAAAATGGAAAATGGGAAGAAAGAAAAATGCCAATTTCCTTCTTCCACTTTTTCCTATCCTCACCCCATACTACCTTCTAATCAAAGATGGCTACCTTCAAGTGAAGGCAGGCAATCAAGCATAGAAAAGCCAACCGAGGAGAGAACATAAAAGTTTCGACCATGAGGAAACAAGGATATACACACTCCCTCAAGTCAAGCAAAGTTTTCCTAGACCATATCACATCAAAATCGAAGCAAAATGAAATCCCCCCTTCCCTCCAAGTGTTCTCAATCAATGGAACCATCAAAATTGAAATTTGGATCCAAAGCTTGGGCTAGTGATCAAACCACAAGGAATTCTCTCAATTCCTTTGGAGAACTGCTTTCCCTTGAAGAATCGAAGCTATTTCAATTGATTCCAGCCTTTGAGATCCCCTAAATCAAGGTACGCCATTAATGATCCCCCCTTTTTCTTAAGAGCTTTCGGCCTTGGTCGTTTCCTTACAAAGCTTGTTCTCTAGTGAGATCAAGCCATAATGATTAAAGGAGGATCTTTCAACGAACATGTAGCACTTTGAATCATCCAATTTGGTTAAGTATATCAAAAGCAATTAACCAAATACCACGGACGGTCCACGGCTCCCGCAGGGCTTGAGGGAGACGAAATCCGGACCGTCCTTTTCTTTTAAAAAGAAATGGTCAGTCCAAATCTAGGCTATTAATTTGATTAAATTCCTTTTAAGAATCACGAGAACGATTTGGACCGTCGATCCATCGACGGCCTAGAATTGTCCATGGATCAACTCAGCGCGACACTCTTGATCCTGAAATGGGATCATCGGGGCCGTTCGATCTTTGATTGGACGGTCCAGAGCTAATCCCGCTCATTTTAGTTAAAATACGTGGGACCCATTACTTAAAACCATTAAAAATTGTTGATTAATGGTTTAATTAATTTAAAAAATTCAAAAAAATTCAAACAAATCATATAAAATCAAATAAAAATCATAAAAATACAAATAAAATCTCTATGGATTCATCTTGATGAGAGGAATCCATAGCAATTAAAATCACCAATTTTTATGTGGTGATTTTTCCTTAATTTAAGTTTAATTAAAAATATTAAACCTTAATTACTCTTAAATTAGTAATTCAATTAATTTGAAACTTTGGGGAAATGAAATTAACCTTAAAATACACCTTAGGTAAAATTTTAGGACATTAATTCTCTGAATTCAATTGGAATTCAAATTTCATGTGAATTAACCCTTAAATTACTTAATTTAATTATCCTTTAATAAAATAATTATAAAATTTTAATTTAATAATTTTAAATCGGCATATTGAACATCAGAATAATAAGTGAACTTACTTAAACCAATATGAACCTAATAGATCACTAATTAACTCAATTTGATAATTAAAAGAATAAAATAATTCAATAAAATTACTTGAACTTAATTCAATCATAATAAATCAACCTATTAACCAAATATTATGAATAAACCCTCATTAGAAAGGTATTTCAGTGTAGAAAAAGTGAAAAATAAAATCTCTTAATTAATCTTAATAAATTTATCTTAATTTAGGTTTTAATGAAATAATTAATACCTTAATTATACCCTAATTACATCTCTAATTAATCTAAAACTTTAGGAACATAAAATTGGCATGTACCCCCACTTGTCATAATTATCAAAACCAAATTGGTCTATAAATTTGAAATTCATGATTTTCCAAATCTCTAGGTCAATATGAATGAAATAATAATTAAAAATCATTAATTCATTGGATTAACAACTAAATTGAACTAAACTGAAATAAACATCATAAATACTTAGGGTAATTCATTAAAATTTCCCAAGTCAAAGAATCTAATCAAATAACAAAGTTTTAAGAAAATTAATGCTTAATGAAATTCAAATATAATTGAACAACTTAAGTTAAACTTAATAAAATCACTTATCTTTAATGAATTTAAATAATAAACTTAAAACCTAGATTAATCAAATCAGATCAAGTAATTAACCTAAGTATTTTAGGTTAAGAATAATCAATGTACAATCCTAAGATATTAATTCATATTAAATGAATTAAAATTTAAGCTTATTTAATATCTTAAGTTAAATTGAATGAAATCAAACTTAAATCAAACGCGTTAAATTAACATATGACAAATCAAATGAAATCCATATAACTTAATTCAAAATGAAATAAATCAAATAAATTAAATCAAACAAAGCAATTCAAATAAATGAAATAACATAACTCAAACCCAAACATAAATAAAATCAAAAGGATTAATTAAAATACTTAAGGATTTTAGTTAGACTTTTGGAAACCTCATTAGGATTTAGGATGCAGAATAAAGTGAGTTTCACCTAAAAATGAAATTCATTCTATTTCACATTCTTCAAAACCTATACAACTTTAAACAAATAGAATGAACATAAAAATATGAATTAAATCATTAAATCATTTGAATTGAATCCAACCAATGGTAAAAAATTAAAATAATTCAAATTTCAAACTTCAAAACTTAAACTTAAAGGCTAGCAAGACTTACCACACAAACCCCACTACTACACACTAGATTATTTAGGTCACGGACTAGATCTAGATTAGATGTGATTTTCTTTTAATCTTACGTGATATGTTGTGATGTGCTTCACATGTCTGTGTGGTGTATTGCTTTATACTGGATGCCTAAGCTTGTTTGTTCGTTAGACTGGATGTTAGGGAATTCTTTCTAGATTTAGCATTATTTTCTGTAGGGGACTATGTTAAAGGGATCACTGTAATAAATAAATATAAAATTGTCATTTGCTTGCAGGTGCTAAAAATCCCTTAACATAGTCCATAGGACAGGTGGGCTTGGCAAGCAACTAATGCTAAGCCCATATGTTTGTGAAATATAAATTGCTTTGTATGTTGTGTGTATTTCTTAATATCTATTTTATAGGGCTTAAGATTTTCTTTGAATTTTAAATATAAATTTGAGCCTAGAATTAGGTTAGGATTTATGGGGTCTAGGATTAGCAGGAGCTTACCCAACTAGGAGATGGTGCGATGGTCCCCTGTGGAGCCCGATGGATGTCCCTGAAGAAGGAGACTTTCCTGGAAAGAAGACCCATAGATCTAAACTTGTAGTTCTAGGCTGGGTTGTATAAGAGAACTTCACCCATTTTTCTTTCTTTGGTGTATAGTCCGTGCATTGGCCTTTTTCTTATATAATTTAATTTGGCTTGATTTATTTTGGGTACATAATAGAAACAACATGCTTTTCTTAGGTTTCTTTCTATGCTATGTTTGTGCTGTGGTGTATGCCTGGATGTAGGCTCATAGAATAAACTAAATTTTCTACCCAACTAAATCAACTGAAACATAAAAATAAATGCAACTCATAATCTTCATATAAAACCTAGGTATTAAAATAATATAAAATATGTAGCAACCCTGGATGTCATGCATAATCATATTGTTTCACTCTTGATTAATGAAGGAATTCCATCTTTACCTATGCTTGACCTTTGAGAGCCTATGATGGAAGTACACCTTCTTCTATTTTGATTTGGCCCATGATCTTTTTCTAATTGCATGCATTAGGCATAAATTGTATCCTTATGGCCTAAATGAATCAGTCAAAAATATTAAAATCAAAAAATATGCATTAGTTATATGCATCTTCATACCCTACATGATCTTAGGGATTAGGGAGTAAGTCTAGGTTCATAGATTTCTTTCCTAAAATTGCACCATCTTGCATTCATATGACTTAGCCTCATGGTTTTAAAATGCGATTAGGTGGTGTTAGGCAGCGACCTTCTCCGGCGGGTTGTAAGTCCGTAAGAGTCGTGGATAGGTTAGTTCCCCAAGTGAGAAGAATGGCCAATGATTCCCAAAAAATAGAATTAGGTCGAGCATCGACATGTCGAAGCACAGACTAGGTTCTGAAGCATCCTTTTAAGAATAAGTCTTCAACCCTAGGCATTTCTGTAGTCTTATGATGCTAGAATCTAAGTCCTAGATTTCTAAGAAAATGATAACTTGAATTATAAAATTAAATCCCAAATTTAAAGCCCAATCATCGGATAGATGAAATGTCTACTGGGCATCTCAGTATCAATGGACATTTTCTACTCTTTTCCATTTGACTCTTAAAAATAACTCTCTCTAATTTGGACCTCTCCCAATTGAATTTCCAAAATCAATCCTTTGAAAGCTACCTTAGTAGTCTTTAGGAATAACCACTTATTTCTTTAATCAAGAGTATTCTTAGGAAGAGAGCCTTCTTGAGATGTAATTAACTATAGAGGCTTGCCTTTATAGGGAACCATGATCCCAAGATAAATTTGACCTTGTTCTATTTTTCCATGTAGTTCAAGGAAAATACTCTGGTACACAAAAGACCCATTAGCCTTAGGAGTCTTTTATTAAAATGATTGAATCCATTATAGGAAAGCATTTTTATCTTTTAGGATAATATGTGTATTCCTTAATGTTGTATTTGGTCATCTTAAATGAAATATTCCTAAACTCGATGTGGTGTCATTTCTTTTCTCTATTCGAGAGAAAAAAACCAACATATTTTTTAGCGACTCCAGGGAATGGTTCCTCTCTCCATCTTTAGAAATAGGTGGTTATTTCTATATATCGATAGTGTACTAGTGCCACTCACAGGTTAGGGCTGCCTTTCTTTCCATTAGATACCTCTCCATTTCATTCTTAGTTGAGCCTATCCAACATCTTGAATAGAGGTTCTAGAACTCTTCTTTTGTCATAGTTAAACGATTGGGTCCTAGAACCAAATCCAAAAATAAAATGAGAGGTGAGAGAAATAAATAAAAATTAAGTCATTTCTGTTATGACCTAAATCTGGTCAAGATGGATTTGAAACCATTCCAAAATGGAAAAGAGATATTAAATTTTAAAAAGTATGAAAAGCACTTCAAGATCTGAAAAGCAAATCTCCAAAAATAAATTTTCAAAATTAAACTTATTCTTGATCTTACTTTGGCTTTGTACTAAAGCTAAAGAGACTCAGGACAGGGTCCTTGAATGAACTCCCTTTATTCTACTACATTCAAAAGGTGTCAAAACACCTAAAGATATAAATATTGAGATAAAGGAATTCCTTCAAACCACGAAACTTAAATCCAAAGGAGGCATAGTTGTACCTATTGCTCCTTCTCCCACCATGATTGAAGTTAGAATTGCATTTAGAAAAGAAGAATAAAAAAATCATCCCAAAAAGAGAATTCTTTATTGACCTTAGGTAGAGGTTGATTAAGGAACTCAATGAAAATCTTCTATTCTTATAGAAGAAAATTATACATGAATGCAAATCAGCTTTAATCTTAATTTCCATAAGTCCACTAGAATATTGGAAAACCAACTACTCAAGTTGATTGGCCAATTCTAAGGAGTGACTTGGAGGTAACCTTCTTTTAGACCTTTTCAAAATCTTAAATTCTTAAGAGTTTGGGAGAGAGTCAAAAGAGGAAGATGACATGACATAAACAAAAATAAAGTGACAAGATTTACTTTTGCTTCTAATCAATAGAAGAAAAGAGAGGATAGAAAGAGAGAATTATGATTCTCTTGATAAAGTTGAAATGAATAAAATTTAAATCAACTTTCTTAATGGGACTTTTCTCCCATTGAATGAAATGATATTCCATGATTGGGTTTAATTAATTTTAAGGTTAAATCAAGAAAAGAAAATAAATGAAGAAGTTAATCCTTCTAAAGAAATCATGACCTTAGGATTGGGTCCTAAGGGTGATATATCTATCGCTTAGAATGAAAGCATGAAGTTCCTATCTCTAGAAAGTTGATAGATAAATCACTTAGGACTTTGTCAATTGAATGAAAAATACCTTAATTTTCAAGACTAAGGCATTATATGCTTTCAATACAAAATGAATCTAAGGAGAATCCTTTTCAATGTCTTATGACCTATTTGACATTATCTTAATATTAAGTATGGTGGTCAAAGAGTCCATTGCAAGAATTACCTTTAATCTTATATGTGCTATAAAAATAATGCAAGTCAAAATTTGACTTTCTAATAGCACATCATCTACCCTAGAGGGTCCTCTTTTAAATGATGATCTTATAAATGAATAGATCACGAGGTCTTTTGATCTATTGAGGATAGAGTTAGACCTACCTTCCCTTCATATAAAAGGAAATTCTTGAATTAAAATTCAAAATGGTAGAGTCATACCACCTCAAATGACATTAAAAAATGGGAAATAAATCATCTTCGAAATATGATGTTTTGCCTATCTTAGAGAAGTTGCTTGCAAAATAAAGCATCATAATGCTCTGTTATAAAATAAAATGAAATATGAAATAAAAAATGATGAAGAAAGAAGCGAAAGTAAAGCAAGACATTACATAATCATGTAACTTGCCTTACTTAACTATAAGCAACTTCCTAATGTGGCATTCCACCATAAAGAAGTTCTAGGTTTATATTCTTTGATGAAGATATACTACTAAGAACTTATTAGCATCTTAGTCAATGTGGAAAATTTAAAAGAAGAAAATCTCAAAATATATGTTGATCTGGGTGCATCGGTCAACATCAAATATAAACATAAGAATGAATTTATATAGGCTCAATTCTTATCAAGCTTTGATAAGTTGATGCCATATAAATTAAATCAAATAAAGAAAGCGTTTTTCTTCATGAAAATTCAATCTTAAAACTCAATCTAGAGAAATAACTTGATTTCAATCACATTGTTGGTTGAAGCCAAAATTCAAACATGAAAAAGAGCAACTTAGGAATTCATGAAACATCTTTAAATGCTCTTGGATGATCCTATCCAGCCGAAAAAAAATAAAAAATAAAAAATAAAAAAAAGAAGAAGAAAAAAAAGAGAATGAAAAGGAATCAAATAAAAAAAGAAGAAGAAATATACTTATTATTGAAGGATGTTCATATCCAACATAAAGTGTTGAGTCTTTAGGAATATCTTTCAGCTAATCCTAAATGACCTCACTAAATATTTGATTCAATAGAAAATTTTGATTTCAAAAGTGTTAAGTTTTCAAGGAAGTCATTATGCCATTCTTGAATGACTCACTCCACTAAATAATTTTGAATTCAACAAGTGTAACATCTTTAGAAAGTCATTTCTATCAATGTTAAATGGCTTTACTATATTTGTTGTTCCATGAAAAGATGAAAAAGAAATAAAAATGTTAGATCATAATATATGATCAATCAAGCACAAACCTAAATCATATAAAAAAAAAAGAATCAATAAAATGTTGTATTTGGACAAAGGTCAAATACATCAAAATTCATAGCAAATCATTTAGTGGAGTCATTTCATAAAGAATGAGTCAAATATATTTATCTTCTTAGTGAATCTTGTAAATAGGAAAATTATCAAATGTAACCTGTCATGAAGAAATGAAATTAGAATATTTCTAAAAGAAAGAAAGAAAGAAAAGTTAGGGGATGGAAGGACTATATCCAAGAGCGAAAGGATGAAGTCTAAAATTTCTAAGCATGTGGACATTTTTACCTTCAAATTTCTCCGCATCAAAATAAAGTGGCATGGTTAGAAGTCCAAAAATTGTCCCTGACTAAATAAATAATAATAAGATAATCAGATATCTCATGCTTTATCATTTTAGCCTTTGCCATGATTGGGTGAGCTCGCTTGGCAGGTTAAATAAAAAGATAGTGGATCTTCTTTTTCAAGAAACCATATCTTTTGAATGGAAAAAATTCTATTGAGTGTATTCTGATTTTAAATGAAGCAAAAGAAACCCAATGTAAATGGACATTTTAACTTTAAACTTCTCTACATCAAAATAAAGTGGTAGGGCTAGAAGTAAAAAAATTGACCCTAGCTAAATAAAAATAAGCAGATATCTCATACTTTATCATTTTAACCTTTGCCATGATTGGGGAGCTCGCTTGGCAGGTTAAATTGAAAGATAATGGATCTTCTTTTCTAGAGGTCCATATCCTTTGTATGGAAAAAAGGTCTCATTGAGTATACTTTGATTCCATTGCAAGTGGTCTATAACCATAAACAAGAAAATTTATGGAATTATAGATCCATTGCAAGATAAAAAGCTTAAGTAGTTTGGGTCCTAACTTTCTTTTTAAAAGGCACTCTAGCACATTGCATCAATGTTGTTTAGATGTATCTGGAGATTTATATAATCTTCAAGTTCGGAATGCACCCTTAGAATTTGAAGAAAAATCCAATTCCATAATTGACAAGATGATATCAATCATCTAACTCTTTAATGAGTTAGCTATTGATGATTTGATCAAGCTATCTTTTAGGTTTAAAGACTACTTTATCAAGAAATAAATTGAAATGATCTCCAGATGTAGCGGTCTATAAACTTGATGCCATTTCCATAAACTAAGTCCCTTGATGTCTGAGGTTAAATTCCAAAAGAAAAGCAAATTTTTGCTAAAATTAAAGCTAGAAAATGATGGTTCTACATAAGAAGAAAATATTCTTCTTGGTTAGCTAACATCATTATATGACCCACATCTTGGGACTAGGGTAGAATCTTTACCTTGAAAATGGGTTAATATTACTCATATTTCATTTTCATTTAGCACCGACATTTTTAAGGCTGAAGGCATGACCTTATAACAATAAATTTTGATCAGGGTTCTAAAAGCAGTGTTTCTTTCATTTTCAAGGGCCATCTTTATTTGGTTATATCCATATAAACCATCCATGAAAGAGAAGAATGCATGAGATGAGGCAATGTCTACCATTAGCTCTGGGATTGGTAGTAGAAATTCATCTTTTGGACATGCCTTATTTAAATTTCTAAAATTGATACACATGTGAATTTGGACATTCTTTTTCTTAACTAGGAAAATGCTAGCTAACCAGGTAGGGTATTTTTCTTTTCGAATGAAGCCAACATTTATCATTTTCTTGACTTCAAAAATGACTTGTTGTTCTATGTCTAATCGCATGTGTCTTGCTTGATAGGGTTAGTAGTAGGCTCTATTCCTAGTTTATGGTCTGCTACGTCAAGAGCCAATCCAGGCATCTCTTCATAACTACATGTAAAGCGGTCCTTAAACTCATTAGCTAAATCATTGGTTTCAATTTCATTCAACAAAGAACTAATATATGTCGGGCGTGGATCTTCTTCAATTCCTAAGTTGATTTCTTTGAGCTCATCGATGGTTGACTTGATCTTTTCTTTGAACTCTTACGGTGCATCTTTTACTTCAAAATCATTTGGATTATCAGTTTCTAAAGCACACCTCATATGAGTTAATGCAATTTGAAAAGAACTAATCAGACTCCAAATGATTGGTGATGATAAAGTAGTAATCATCATCATCGACTAAACCCACTATACTAAATCCTAGTCTTGATCCTGATTGAGACCTTTTTCATTTGTTCTTTCATATTCTTTCGAAGTAGTCTGACTTGTGCTTTGACCAAGTATAAGGGATTAACCTTTTCTTTGATAAATTATGAGCATAAGACAAGTACCAATCAAAAGGTAATTCTATTAAATCTTTATATGAATCATCCTCAAGTTCTACATAAATTTCTTGACTTGAGGATGATGCTCCCAAAAAGAACCTCTGAGTCTTCACACCTTTTGTTGACTTAGGAGCTTCTTTAACTATCAAACCCTCAGCTTTTTGAGAGCAAAGGGAGGTTAGAGCTAAGGTTCCCAATTGATGCCTAACTGTTTCACATATAGACTTGGATGCACTTATGCTTTACTTTGGAGCCCGATCTTCAACATTATCTAGCTCAATAGCTCCAAGGGAATCTTCTACTAAGAAGAGCTGGCTGGTGTGCTAACAATATAAGACTCATCCTGTGAGCTAGATTCTAAGTCCATATGGATAGTAGGTTTGCTCCTGGTAGCTAGGACATATCTTCTGTTGGGTGGCCAATAAAGAGGTTTTCCCCCGCCTTCTGTACTGGCTTATTCCTGCTTAGTGGAGGTTAGGTCATCCTACCCATATATTCGAATGGAGTAATGAACTGTGGCTAGAATTTAATGTCATGCTCCACTTCCTCCTCGAAGTTTATTTCCGCTTCCTTTTATTTTCCTTTTCATTTTATCTTTTCTTCTCTTTTCCTTTTCTCTTTCTTTTTCTTTTTCTTTTACTTTTTTTTTATTTTTAAATTTTGGCCAAGTTTGGAAGAATAGACTTGTTGATTTTGAGGGAGGTAGTAAGCCGCATCCTCATATATGTCGACCTTATGAACTATAAATAACTTGATATCTCCTTTGATACAGTAAATGATCCCACCTCTCATAAACTTCATACACTGATGTAAAGAAGACGAAACTATCTTGTTCCCATGTATCCATAGTCTCTCAAGCAAATCATTGAAATATGTATTTGAGTCTATAATGTGAAACCAGGCTTTGATCTTCCAATCATCTATCTCTAAGGGCAACACTATGGAGCCTAAAGCCTATTGTCCTCACTTTTGGAGTGTGGATTCAATCTTCCCATGTTATACTTAGGAATCTTCTAGACACTAAGACTTCTCTAGTCATAAGACACTTCTAATAATTAGGTAAACACTTACCTAAGCCTAAAGACTTAGAAGGGTTAACCATAGGATTAGGTTATGCCTTAGGGATTAGGATAATCCACCTACCCTACAACCCAAATCCAATCCATGGTCACCTTCTAAAACCATACCTCCAGTTCAAACATCAAATTCAAATCCAAATCCAAACCAAAACTCCAAAAACAAATGATTGAAGCCCATGATCAAATCCAAACTTGAAACCCTTCCTACGCCATATGACCTATCCCATGGACTTAGCCAAATCTTAATCCAAATCAATCAAAAATCAATTCATTTCTCATAATAAATTTATATCTTCAATCATCTTCCTAAATATAAATGAAATCTACATTCAAATGATTAAAAGTGAATCAAACTAAATCATATTAAGTCGAAACCCTTCCTAGGCCATATGACCTATCCCATGGACTTAGCCAAATCTTAATCCAAATCAAGTCAAACTCAATTCATTTTCTCACAAATCAATCATATTTTCAATCATCTTTACAAATTTAAATAAAATATACATATAAATCATCAAAATTAAATCAAACCAAATCAAAATCCAAACCACACATGACCCAACTCCATGGACTTAGCCAAATTCCTTCATTCCAAAACCCAAAATCAATTGATTTTCTCATGAATCAATCATACATTCAATCCTATTCACAAATATAAATGAAATCTACAATCATAAAGCCAAACCAAAATCAACCCAAGTCAAACCCAACTTAACCCTTTTGACTTGAGATGTTCAAATGATCCAAGACCCATTTGAACCCAAGCCAATTGTAATTGAATTTATATATCAATCTCGAATCTATATATAAACTCAAATAAATTAAACTCAACCCAAAATCAAGCCAACTAAACCCAATTGGTCCACTTGACCCAAAGTGGCCAATTTGACCTATTTGAGCCAAGTTCTAATCCTACCCAAATTGGATTGAACCAAGATATCAAAACCTCCCATCATGATTGTTGATAACCCTAGGTTGATCAATTGTCACAAATTGGATCAAAATAAGTCAACTTGGTCATTTGACTAAGTCAACCCTTTAACCCATATGAACACAAACTAGCCAAATTGCAACCTAAGCCAAATCCCTTGAAACCAATGATTCATACCAAATCAAAATCAATATTTGAATATGACTTGACCTTCAATTGAGTCAAACCAAACCCAATTAGCCCTTTCGACCAAGATGACCCAAATTGACCTAAAAGACCAAATTGGGTCAAATCAAAATATAAACCAAATTGATTGCAAATATTGGCTCAAGTTCATTCCAAATTGATAGTTGAACTTGACCAAAGCTATGATTGGACCCATTGAACCCAATTGACTACTTAGCCCAAATTGACCTAAAGGTTCAAGTTGACCTAAAACAAAACTAAATCTAAATTAAAATCAAAGCCTACAATCATCTTCAATTGGACAACTAAACCCAAGCCAATTTAGCCAATTTGGTCAAATTGGTCAACTTAACCCATTTGACCCAAATGAATTCAAATGAGCCAAAATCAAATCTAAGACAAACTAAGCTAAACCAATTGAACCAAAACATCCCAAATGATCATATGAACTTGACCCAACCCTTGGTTTGACCTAATTTGACCAATTGGTCAACTTGACCCAACCTAACCGAATTTTCCCAAAATGAGTCAAATTGAGCCAAACCTAACAAAATCAACTCCAATTGACTTGAAATTTGGGCTAGCCCACTTTTGGCTCATTTCAAATCTATGTAAATCAAATCCATTGCCAAATGATCATTCTACCCTTGGGTAAAGGGCATCACATGAGATAAATCACCAATGTAATTGGACATTTTCATTACTTGGTACTCTCCCAATGGTCCATTTAGGCACCTAAGAAACTACCCAACGACTTAAGGGATGGTTGGATCGATATACCCATGGGAGGTGAAATCACCTCGCCTTCCCCATTAGAGCATTTGAAACCCATAGGACACCCATGATTTCTCCTTGGCGACCACCTCCACACCTTCAACCGAAGAAACTCACCTCCTCCCAGCCACCCATGACTTCCTGAGATGGTCAGATGGCCATTAGAAGCCAAACCCAATCCCACCATCCGATCAAGATGATGGTGGGTATACACCCCCTCATTTCCACTCAAACACACACAAAATCATTTGTAGAGCTGCTTTAGAAGAGTCGTTAGAGCCATTCCCAGATCCCAAGCTCATTCCTTGATCAAAAAATGCCATTCTCATCTCTCATGAAATAGGACACTCCCATTTCGACCTAACTTTCTCCACCAAACTCAAATTAACTTTATGCACCTTTTATAGGCTTTGTCAAGCAAGAAGGAATCATCTCTCAAGCTTCCCGAGCACCGAAGGTGGGACTTCAATCAATGATGATCTCCAAATCGCCAATTGGCCTTCCAGTGAACGTAGAGGAATTGATCCAATTGCTGCTCAATAGGGCTTCATCTCCACTAGATGAACCTTTCTCAATCATTCGAGCCTCCAATCTTGACCTCTGGTGGGGTATGCTTCCAAAACCGATCCTTAACTAAAAATGGGTTGTAGCTTTTTGAAGAAAACTTGCATCTCATGTGATCTTAACCGTTGGATCCCCTCTGATCGATGTTGTGAAGGTGTGGGTTCCTTTTGGAGTTGATCCGAGCTCGGGTAAGCTCAGATCAAGTGAGCATTGGTGGATGGACTCCATTCTCCCTCACTCGTGTGACGTTGGATCATGTACCGTCCATTCTACATGATCAAAATGGACTATTATGATTAGAATGCTAGATCGATCTGATTTAATCCTATTAACCTATGGGATTAATCGTATCCGTCTAATCTTAGATCGGACGATGGAGGAGAAAGCATGTCCGCCGCTACCACGTAGGCACTGAGTCTGATATGTTTTAAGTAGCCAATCCCGTGGTGCCACGTGGAAAGCACGCCACGTGGCTCCAACAGGAATATGCTTTCATTAGGTTTAATTAATCAATTTTAATCGCTGAAATTTATAAAAATCATAGGGAAATCAAAAAATTCAAAAAAATACTCATTTTAAAGGTATTTAAGAAGAGAATTAATTAAAAATAATATTAGCTAATTTTGAATTGTAATTATGGTTTAATTAAGTTTAATTATAAAATTTATTAGCTTAATTACTCCTTAATTACTTGAGTAATTAATTCTAAATTTTGTGGGTTAATTTAATAGGATGACCCCTACCTCCCATGGTTTTCTTGGGATATATTGCTCCCTTAATTAGGAAAATTAACTAATTAAACCTTAACTTCTCTTTTAAGTTAATTAATGATTAATTAATACTATAAATAATATCAAATTGGTTAATTACGTTTATTAGTCATTATTCAACAGTAAGAAAACTAAGGAATAGGGTTGGGACCCCTTTCCCTAAGTTCATTTCACTCTATTTTAAAATGAAATTAATTAAGATTTAACTAGTTAATTAAATCACTTAATCAAATTAAAATCATAATCACAATTAATTAAATCATGGGGTAGATCTTTAGTTGTTTAATAACCTAAAGGAGTTTAATGAAATTATGGTTAGTACACATGTGTGGGAAAACCATAAAAGTAATTAATTAAGTCTCTTAATCTAATTAACTATTAATCATGAGCCAATTGCATTAGGCCCCTTTTATTTACAAGTATTATTGCAAGTTTATTTTATATGCAAATCATGTTGGCTCATAATTATTTAGTTAATTACTTTAAGGCGACATAGGTTAGGGTAATTAATACATCTAATTAAAAGTTCAACTTAATTAACCCATAAAATCAACTTAATTATATTTCCTTAAATTAAATCAAATCACTAATGTGGGAATGGGTTTAAATCAGCAAGTGATTATTTCTCTTCTCCTTTTTAAATCAAATCAAATCCAAAACTTAATTAATAAAGAAGCTTTGGTTTGTTTAAAAAATCTTATTTTATTTAATAATCCTTAAGAACTAGTTTGGTTGAATGAATCACATCCTTATATTTGATTGTCCTCTTTCCAATCATGTAAAATTTGTTATGTCATTTGAATTCATGCATCCATCTTTTCAAAATCATTTAAAATAAAATGGATTTCCTTTATGTATTGCATGTGTTGATTTAATTTAATATATGTGTGGCTATTATCACTATTAAATCCAAATGTATTTTTCAAAAGCTTATAAATGAATAATAATATGTGTTATGATGCTAGTTATAAATACATAATAAATGCATATTTTTATAGCTTAAGGGCATGAATGTTGAGTTATATTTCCTCTATTCATGTGTTGATTTATATAAGATTGAATGGTAATGGGTATATAGTCTGGACATCCCCAGAACAGCAGGCTTTAGCTAACCCCAAAGAGATCATTTGATTACCTCACTTCCCTGGTTTGTTATTTTGTTGATGAAATCGGAAAGAAGAAATTTTGAATCTAAATTTGTTCTCTATTAAAAAAAATCGAAAACCCTAAACCATAAACTAAAACCTGAACCCTAAACCTAAAACTTAAACCCTAAACCCTAAAACCCTAAACCCTAAACCTTAAACCCTAAAACCTACAACCCTAAACCTTAATCCCAAAACCCCAAACCCTAAACCTAAACTAAATAAAACCTAAAAATGAAATAAATAAAAAAACTTAAACCAAACTAAAATAAAATAAAAATAAAAACTTAAAACCTAAACCTAAGCATAAAAGTATAATAAAATAAAATAAAAAACTAAATGAAAATAAAATAAATAAAAACCTAAATTAAACTAAAAAAATAAAATAAACTAGTAAAAAAACCTAAATAAAATAAAAACTAAACATAAATTAAAAATAAAATAAAATAAAAACTAAATAAAAACCTAAACCAAAAAAATAAACCTAAAAATAAATAAAAAAAACCTAAACCTAAACTTAAAATAAACAAAATAAAATAAACATAAACCTAAACTAAAATAAACTAAAATAAAATAAATAAAACCTAAATCTAAACCAAAGATAAACTAAATCTAAACTCTAAACTAAATAAAATAAAATAAACTAAAAATAAACCTAAACCTAAACTAAAAAAACCTAAAAATAAACCTAAATTCAAAAACTAAAACATAAACCTGAAAAAATAAAATAAAAACCTAAACCTAAACCTAAAAATAAAAAATAAAACCTAAACCTATAAAATAAAATAAAAATAAAACTAAACAAAAAGTAAGCTTAAACGTAAACCTAAACCTATAAAATAAACAAAATTAAAACCTAAACTAAAATAAATAAATAGACTAAAGAAAAATAAAAAATAAAATAAACTACAATAAATTAAAAATAAAATAAATAAACTAAATAAAACTGAAGTTACAAGTTTACTTAATTTTTTAAAAAAACCCTAAAAAAAAATAAAAAATAAAACCTGAACCTAATAAATAAAATAAAATAAAATTAAACAAAAATAAACCTAAACCTAAAAAATAAACTAAAATAAAAAACCTAAAATAAATAAACAAAACTAAATAAAAATAAAAATAAAACCTAAATAACAATAAAAGTACAATAAACTAAAATAAATAAAAAATAAACTAAATAAACATAAATCAACCAGTTTACTTAATTTAAAAAAGATTAAAAAAATGTTTAAAAAAATTAAATAAAAAAACCCAACCAACCTAAACCCAAACTAAGCAAATCTTAAACCAAACTTTAAAAAAACCCTAAACCCTAAGACTATAAACCCTAAACCAAACTATAAACCTAAACCTAAAACCCACAAACCTAAACCCACAAACCCTAAACCAAAAAAAACTTAAAACCTAAACTAAATAAAATCAAAAAATAAAATAAATAAAAAACCTAAACCTAAATTAAATAATAAAAATAAAATAAGATAAAAACCTAAACTAAAATCAAAACCTAAACCTAAAAATAAAATAAAATAATAAAGATAAAAATTAAACTAAAATAAAATAAATAAAAAGTTAAACTAAACTAAAAAAATAAAATAAACCTAAAAATTAAAAACCTAAATAAAATAAAATATAAACTTAAAATAAAAATAAAATAAACCTAAAATAAATTAAAATAAAAACTAAATAATAACAAAACCTAAAAATAACCCAAAATAAAAAAATAAAATCTAAACCCTAAACTAAAAAAAAAATCCAAAACCTAAACTAAAATAAATAAAACCTAAACCTAAACTAAAAATAAACTAAACCTAAACACTCAACTAAATATAATAAAATAAAATAAAAATAAAGCTAAACTTAAAATAAAAAAATAAAACCTAAAATAAACCTAAAATAAAAAGCTAAAATCTAAACCCAAAAAGATAAAATAAAAACCTAAACCTAAACCTAAATAAAACCTAAACCTAATAATAGTAAAACCTAAAATTAAAATAAAATAAAACTAAACTAAAATAAGCATAAACCTAAACCTAAACCTAAATAAAATAAAATGCTAAATAAATAAATAAATAAACTAAATAAAAATAAAATAAAATAAAAAATATAATATAAATAATAAACCTACCTCAAATTAAAAACCATAAACCCTAAACACTAATCCTAAACACTAAATCTAA
The DNA here is from genome assembly GCA_021442155.1 of Cymbidium sinense. Classification (NCBI taxonomy): domain Eukaryota; kingdom Viridiplantae; phylum Streptophyta; class Magnoliopsida; order Asparagales; family Orchidaceae; genus Cymbidium; species Cymbidium sinense. The sequence continues at coordinate 7,581,161 of CM038214.1, read as the reverse complement.
CTAAACAAACCCCCTTCCCCCCACTAAAGCTAAAACTAACCAAAAATAAACTAGAACTAAACAAAACTAAACATAAATTAATAACTAAACCCTAATAAAATCTAAACCTAAACCTAAAACCAAACCCAAAGGACTAAAATATATAATAATCGGACACAAAAAAAAAATAAAATAAAATAATAATTAAACTAATTAAAAAACTATTAAAACTAGAAAAAAAACAAAAAAAAACTAATAAAAAAATAAAACAGAAAAAACCTTACTAATAAAATTAAAAATAAAACTAAACAAAATAATAAAAACCCCTAAACAAAATTAAAACTAATAAAAAAACCTACCCCAAAAAAGAACTAAAGCTAAGCCCAATAATAATAATAATAATAATAATAATAATAATAATAATAATAACCTAATAACAATTAAAAGTAAACTAAAATGATAAATAATAAATAACTAAAAAACCTAAACCCTAAAAACAAAATTAGTAAAAAAAAACCTAAATCCTTAAACCTAAAATACTAACTAAGCTAAACCAAAACTAAAAAACCTTAAACCCCTAAACCCTGTAATAAACTAAAAGCTAAAACAAAAACCTAAACCCATTCTGCGGCCCCTTCATGTTTCGAGCTCTGGCGATTCTTGAATCCCCTTCCTTTTCATTCTCCTCTAGTTTGGCTTCGGATCTTCTACCTTAGGCTGATCCTTGTTTGGTTCTTAATTGGCACCATTTACCATGGCGTCAGGTTCTACATACTTAGAGAAAACCAAATGCTCCATTTCACTCAGCTTCGATTCTTTGGGTATAGCTAAACCTTTGCCTCTAAATCCTTCAAAGATGCCTTATCTGGTAAGGATTCTTCAACTTCTTCTGATCTTTCTTTAAACTTGGTTCATACGACCTTCAAAGTTGTTTCGGCTATTATGTGCTCTGACTTGGATACTAAAAAACTAGCTGAGCCTTATGTGTATACTTTGATTGGAAAATTTTCCTTCGATCCGGTTTGGAGGAAATTTGATTTTCTATCATGATTTGAATATTTCGTGTTTTTTTTATTGGTTTACTAGATGATAGACATGTGCTGATTAAATTATCTAATGACCTTGATTATAGTCATATCTTTGCTCGCTGATCTTATTATGCTAAAAACTTTCAAATGCATATTCTTAAATGGACTCCATTTTCTTGACTTTAAAATGGAATCTCTTGTAGCACCAGTTTGGTTATCTTTACCTAATTTTTAGCCCACTTTGTTAATTATTAATTCTTGCATACTGTGAGTTCTATTTTGGTATACCCTTGCAAATCAATCAAGCAACCGCAGCCAAATTCAGGCCATCGATTGCTCAGATCCTTATTGAAATTGATGTAATAAAGAAATTTCCTAAGGAGGTGTGGATTGGATCAAAGAAATATGGATATTTCTAGCAGGTTGAGTTTAAATGATGGTATGGAGCTTGTTGATAATAATGCAAAGTTTTTGTTTGGTTAATAAATCTATTTCTACCTTTTTTCTTTAGCATTTTTGGATGGTATTTTGCTTAGTGATAATTCTTTAATGGAAAATGAGGATTTATCTTATTGCCAAATGGGATCTTCTCCTAAATCTATTGTTAATAATGATGAAAAATTTTTTTTTGATGATCAATCCATGGAAAATGAGACTAATTTTCAAACTATTATTTTGTGAAAAGGAAAAATATTTTAAAATTATCTTGAAGTTTCTAGATCTTTGATCTTCTTCATCTTCTTTTAGAATAAAATTAATGTTTAACTTTTCTTATTTGGAGTGTAAGCATTGGTACTCTTGTTGTTAGAAATAAATTTGGAATCTTGTAGAATTTATAATGGTGGTTTTTGGTTATTCTTGAACCTCTTTTTTTTCCTTCTAAAATAGTTCATGCAGATGATTGGTTTTAGCAATTTTATTTCAATAGAATAATAACATTTGGTTATTTTGGAATATCTCTTTTCACTAATGTTATTAATGATTTTCATCAAGTTATTAATGTGGATATTTCATTTGGTTAATATCATGCTTTTGGTTCTTTTTGTTTATAATGCTTGTAACAAGTTAGGGAGGAGAATTCCATGGGATAAATTATTGAATTTCGCTTCTATTGTTAATAATTCATGGATTATTAGTAAGGATTTCAATATGGTCCTTTTTTTTTGAATGAAAGGAAATGGGGTTCTTTCTGAATTTACATTAAATAGAAGATTTTGCAAATATGATATTTATTGTAATCTTTATGATGTTGGTTTCATTGGTTCTCAATTTACTTGGAATAATCATAGATTATGGTCAGTTTATCGTTCATTATTAAATAATTATTTGTTAAATTATTAATAACTTTTGTAGCATCTAATATAACTCTCTGGATCATGTTCCTCTTTTGGTTTCTACTAAGGATGTTGTCCATAATAATAATGTCATTAAATTTTTTTTTTCAAAATATGTGGTTACAAGATAAAAGTTTTCTTGATGTTCTTGCTTATAATTAGTTTGCTCTCTTTCTTCGATGATTCTGCATTTGGTATGATTGGCTTAAGCTTAAAGGGTTAAGCATAATATCACTTGGTGGAATAAGCGCTTTAAAATCTTTTGATAATATCAAGAATATGGAACAAAAGGTGAAAGATTTGGAAGAACTTGTTTATGATTATTGTTTCTATTCTAATCTAAAGATAATCAAGTTTTGGTTGGAACTTGTTTATTTTCTAAGCATCTTTAATAAATCATGCTTTGGTAATGAAAAGAGTTCTTGGTTACATTCATAAAATCAAGAACTTTGATGGTTCTTAGCTTATCAAAAAATAGGATATATTTTTTCTACTAATTATTTTAAAGATCTTTTAAATAAGAATTGTCAACTTGAGCATTTATCCAATCCCTCTATCATCCCTTCTATTATTTCTAAGGATAATGAGTGCTTGGTTGCTCCTCTTGAAATTTATAATATTTTAATGGTATGAATGTTAATTTTGTTGCAAGGCATGGTTACAACTTTATTCTTTCAAAAGCTTGGTTTATTATTAAAATTGATCTTTCTTTGCTAAATTTTTTCAAGGAATTCTATTCTAAATATTTTACTAACTTCTATTATTCTTAATCCTAAGAAAGATAATCCTAACTTTTGGATTGACTTTAGACCTAAAACTTTGTACTTGTTCCAATAAATTAATTTCTAAAATTTTGATTAATAGGCTAAGTTTCTTCCTAAGATTATCTCTCCTAATCAAACTAGCTTTGTGAAAGGTAGAACTATTTTGGATAACATCTTGCTTGCTCAAGAATTGATTCATGATTTGAATGTTAACACTATAGGTGGAAACTTACTTTTTAAGCTTAACATCACTGAAGCTTATGATAACATTTCTTGGAATTTTCTTAATATCATTCTTACATTATTTGGTTTTTCTAATCATTTTATTTTTTTGGTTAACAATATAATTAGAAATGTTTGGTTTTCATTAGTTATCAACGGTGAAAACTTTGGTTTGTTTAATTCCTCTGAAGGTATAAGACAAGGTGACCCTCTTTCTCCATCGCTTTTTATTATTGTGGTTGAATATTTGTCTCGTTCGCTTAATCTTCTTTTAGAAGAATTCTAGTATGTATTTCAGGAATCTTGGTGATTTGGAAATCTCTCACTTAAGCTTTACTAATGATTCATAATTTTTTGTAATTGCTCGTTACATTATGTTAAAAAACTTAATGATTTTTTAAATAAATTTGAAAATGAAAGTGGCCTTTTGATTAGTACTCATAAAAGTTGTTTAATCACTTCTACTTTTATTTTTATTTATAGAATTTATAAAATAAAGGCCATCACTAGTTTTTCTCATCAAAATATTCCTATTAAATATTTAGGCTCCCCTTTATATTGTGGCCATAAGATATCCCATCACTTTGATGAGGTAATTCATAATATTCAAAATAAAATTTCTACCATTGAATTTCATTTTTTACCTTTTGGTGGTAGATTAATTGTTATTAAAAGTATTCTTTATTTTCTTCCTTTTTACTTGTTGCTTAATATTGTTCCCACTTCCCACATTCTTATCAAGATTGAAAGACTTTTCAATAAGATAAAATATGTAGCAACCCCATAGCTGGATGTTTTAACATAATGCATAAATTATATTGTTTCATCTTGATTAGAAGGGCTTCCATCTTTGAGAACATGGGCTTAACCTTTGAGAGCCTATGATGGAAGAACACCTTCTATTCTCATTTGGTAACCTCTTTCTAATTACATGTATTAGGCATAAATTGTATTCTATGACCTACATTAATCTTGAGTCAAAATTGATAAAACCTTGAAATATGCATTAGTTAGATGCATCCATACATGATCTTGAGATTAAGGAGTGAGTCTAGTTTCATAGATTCTTTCCTAAAATGCAATAGACCATCTTGCATTCATGTAATTTCATAAATTTAAAATAACTTAGGTGGTGTTATGATATAGCCTTCTCAGTTGTAAGTCCAAGAGTCGAATAGGCTAGTTCCCTTGAGGGTGGCCAATGATTTCTAAAGATAGAACTAGGTTGAACATCGACATGTGTCAAAAGCACACAGTAGACTAGGTTAAGCATCCTTTTGAATAGTCTTCTTTAGAATTTCTACAATCTTGTGCTAGAATCTAAGCCCTAGATTTCTAAGAAAATGACAATAAAAAATCTAAAATTAAATTCCAAATTTGAAGCCCATAGGAAAGTTGAAATGTTTCTATCCCAATATCAATAGGCATTTCTACTCATTCCCATTTGACTCTTGAAAATGACTCTCTCCAATTTGGACCTCTCCCAATTGAATTTCCAAAATCAATCCTTGAAAATACCTTAGTAGTCTTTAGAATAACCATTTATTTCTTTAATCGAGTATTCTTAGGAAGAGACCCTTCCTAAGATGTAATTAACTATAGAGGCTACTTTTAGAAACCATGATCCCAAGATAAAATAAACCCTTTCTACCTTTCCATGTAGTTTAGGGGAAAATACTCAGTACACAAATGGACCATTAGCCTTGGAGTATTTTATTGAAATGATTGAACCCATTATGGAGAAAAGTTTAACTTTTAAGATAATATATGTATTCCTTAATGCTATATTTGGTCATCTAAATAAAATATTTCTAAACTCTATGTGGTGTCATTTATTTTCTCCATAGAAAACACCAACATATTTTTTTGGCTACTCTGTGGATTGGTTCTCTCTCCATCTTTAGAAAGGGTTATTCTATATATCTGTACTAGCCACTCATCGATTGCCTTTCATTCCATTGGATACCTCTCCATTTCATTCTTGGTTGAGCCTATCCAACTTCTTGAATAGAGGTTCTAGAACTCTTCGTTTGTCATAGTTAAATGATTGGGTCCTAGAACCAAATCCGAAAATGAAAGAAATAAATGAAAACCAAGTCATTTTTTTTAAGACCTAAATTTGATCAAGATGGATTTGAAACCATTCCAATATGGAAACGAAATGTTAAATTTAAAAAGGTATGAAAAGTACTTCAAAATTTGAAAAGCAAATCTCCAAAAAATAAAGTCTCAAAGTTAAACTTATCCTTGATCTTACTTTGGCTTTGTACTAGAGCTAAAGATAATTAGGGCAGGGTCCTTGAATGGATACCCTTTGTTTTACTACATTCAAAGATGGAAAACACCTAAGGATGTAGATTGAAATGAAGGCATTCCTTCAAATCACGAAAATCAAATCAAAAGGTGGCATAGTTATATTGCCCTTTTACCACCATGATTGAAGTTTGAATTACATTTTTAAAAATAGGATAAAAACAAAAATCATCCCAAAAAGAGATTGTCTTATTGACCTTAGGTAGAGGTTGATTAAGAACTAAATGTGAATCTTCTATTCTATAGAAGAAAATTTTCATAAATGCAAATCGGCTTTAATCTCAATTCATTTCCACAGTCCACTAGAATTGAAAATTGGTTGTTCAACATTGGCCAAATCTAAGGAGTGACTTGGTGGTAACCCTCTTTTAGACCTTTTCAAAAGCTTAAATTCTTAAGATCTTAGGAGAGAGTAAAAAGAGGAAGATGAAATGACATAAATAAAAACAAAAGTGAAAGGATTCACTCTTGCTCCTAATCAATCAAAGAAAAGAGAGGCGAAGAGAATTCTAATTCTTGATAAAGTTGAAATCAATGAAGTTTAAACTAATAAATTTAAATCAACTTCCATAATGAGTTTCCTCTCATTCTGAAATGATATTTTATAAATGGCTTTAATTAATTATAAAGATAAATCATGAAGAAAACATAAATGAAGAGTTTAATCCTTCTAAATAAATCATGATCTTAAGATTGGGTCCTAAGGGTGATATTTTTATCTCTGTAAAATATAAAACTTTTATCTCTAGTTAGTTGATAGATAAATCACTTAATGCATTGTCAATCCAAATGAATGAAGAAAGCCTTAGTTTTCTCTATTCAGAGATTAAGCCATTATATGCTTTCAATAAAAAGTGAACCTAAGGAGAATCCTTCGCAATGTTTTATGACTGATTTGACATTATCTTAATGTCAAGTATGGTGGTCAAAGATTTCATTGCAAGCTCAGATTACCTCTAATCTTATATTTGCTATAAAAGATTGCAAATCAAACTTGACATTCTAATAGCACAACATATACCTAGGGTGCTCTTTTAAATGATGATCCTTTAAATGAAAAGATAATGAGGTCTATTGATCTATTGAGGATAGAGTTAGACCTACCTTCCAAGGAAATTCTTGAAATCAAATTTAAAATGGTAGTTATTCCATCTCAAATGACATTGAAAATAAATGGCAAATGAGTCATCTTCAAAATGTGATGTCATGCCCATCTTAGAAGTTGCTTGCAAAATCAGCATCATAATGCTGTTAAAAAAACAATATAAAATATGAAATAAAATAAAAAAATGAAAAAAGAAATGAAAGTAAAGCAAGGCATTACATAATCATGAAATTTTCCTTACTTAACTATAAGCAACTTCCTGATGTGGCATTTCACTATGAAAAAGTTCTAGGGTTATCTTCTATGCAAAAAATTCAAAAGAAGAAAATCTCCAAACCACTTGTTGATCCAGGTGCATCGGTCAACATTAATTATAAACACAAAAGTGAATTTATATAGGCTGAATGCTAATCAAGCTTTGATAAGATGAGCCATATAAATTCAATCAAATAAAGAAAGTAATTTTTAGCTTCACAAAAATTCAATCTTGAAAACACAACCTAGAAAAAGAACTTAGTCTCAATCACATTGTTCATTACATCTTTAAATGCTCTTGGATGGTCCTATCCAGACCAAATAAAGAAAAAAGAAGGGAATCAAATGGAAATAAAAAGAAGAAACATATTGATTATTGAAGGATGTTCATATTCATCCTAAAGTGTTTAGTCTTTAAGAATATCATTCAACTACTCCTAAGTGACCTCACTATATTTGATTCCATTAGAAAATTTTGATTTAAGTGTAAAGTTTTCAAGGAAATCATTATGCCAATCTTAAATGACTCACTCCACTAAATAATTTTGAATTCATAAGTGTAACATCTTTAGAAAGTCATTTTTTACCAATATTAAATGGCTTTACTAAATTTATTGTTCCATGAAAAGATGAAAAGAAATAGAAATGTTAGATCATATTATATGATCAATCAAGAAAAGACTTGAATAATATTAAAAGTCAATAAATATAATGTTGTATTTAGACAAAAGTCAAATACATCAAATTTCCTAGTAAATCATTTGGAGTCATTTCATAAAGAGTGAAATGATTTGGAAGTTAGTTAAATACATCTATCTTCTTAGTGAATCCTGTAACTAGAAAAATTACCAAATATAACCTTTCATAAAGAAATGAAATCAAAACATTACCAAAAGAAAGAAAGAAAGAAAAGTAAAGGGATGGAAGGACTATATCCAAGAGAAAAAGAATGAAGTCTAAAATTTATAAGCATGTGGACATTTTTGACTTTAAAATTCTCCACATCAAAATAAAATGGTAGGGTTAGAAGTTAAAAATTGTCCCTAGCTAAACAAAATAATCAAATATCTCATGCTTTCTCATTTTAGCCTTTGCCATGATTGGGTGAGCTCACTTGGAAGGTTAAACAAAAAGATAGTGGATCTTCTTTTTCAGAAGTCCATATTTTTTGAATGTCAAAGGTCCCATTGATATAATCTGATTCCATTATAAATGAAGTAAAATTACCCAATGTAAATGGACATTTTAAGTTTAAACTTCTCCACATCAAAAAAAAGTGGTAGGGTTAGAAGTCAAAAATTGTCCCTAAAAACAAAAATAAGTAGATATCTCATACTTTTATCATTTTAGCCTTTGCCAGGATTGGGTGAGCTCGCTTGGCGGGTTAAAAGAAAAGATAGTGGATCTTCTTTTCCATAGGTCCATATCCTTTATATGGCAAATATCTCATTGAGTATACTCTGATTCCATTGCAAGTGGCCTATAACCATAAACAAGAAAAGTTATGGAATCATAGAGCCATTGTAGGATAAAAAGCCTAAGTAGTTTGGGTCCTAACTTTCTTTTCAAAAGGCACTCTAGTACAATGCATAAATTTTGTTTAGATGTGTCTGGAGATTTATATAGTCTTCAAGTTCGGGATGATCTCTTACAATTTGAAGAAAAATCCCATTCCACAATTGACAAGTTGATATCAATGATCTAACTCTTTAATGAGTTAGCTATTGATGACTTGATCAACCTATCTTTTGGGTTTAAAGACTACTTTATCTGGAAATAAACTAAAATGATTTTTATATGTAGTGGTCTATAAACTTAAGCTTGATGCCATTTTCATAAACTATGTCCCTTGACGATTGTGATCAAATTCTAAAAGAAAAGTAAATTTTTTTCTAAATTAAAAAGCTAGAAAATGATGGATGTACATGAGAACAAAACATTCTTCTTGGTTAGCTAACATCATTATTCACCCACATCACAGGACTAGGTAGAATATTTACCTTGAAAATGGGTTCATGTTACCCATATTTCATTTTAAAATCAAAAAAGGCTTTCATGCATAAGATTATCCTTCTTAAGGATAACTTATCTTAAAATTGTCAAATTAAAATAATTCTAGAAAAGAAGAATTAAAATATGGTATGACATTCAAAATACTTACAAGAATGTCTATTAGTCATATCATTCAATCTCAAAATATTTGGAGCAATTTAGCAAAAGGGTCTTGATCAAGATTTTTATAATCCCACTTTCAATTAGGTTGAGGGTTATATTGAAAATCTTGCTAAAGAAGAAAAAGAAAATAAAAGAAACATTAATATGATTTGAAGAACAATCTTATTACTACATATAGAGTCTTGAAATTTACTTTTGAAGTAATTTCAAAGACCTTGTAGTAAAATATAAAAGGATCAAAAATGCCAAAAAAAAAAAAAAGAAATGAATCAAAGACAGTCATGAAATTTCATTCATATATCCTTTAAAAGAATAATAAATTAACTGAAGAAATTCAATTTCAAACTTATTAGGAGAATCTTAATTTTTTGTAATAAGTTAATCCTTTCAATTCCATTATTTATTAGGGATAAAATTTTTGTCTCCATGAGAATCCAAAAGATTATCTTGATTCTCATTCACTTTGAAAAGTTTTAAAGGTATCTTTTGATCTCTATTGATCCCAAGAGAATGCCCTATAAGCTGTTGATTCATGTCAACAAAGAAAAAATGACATACATGTCCAAAAAGGAATAGAAATTATATTTGAAGCGCTGACTTTGGTTCTTACTACCTAAATAACTACATAGTCACATGCAAGCTCAAAAAGATAGAATTCTCATGTTAGTACCCTATGATGTCTTGCCTTCAATGACATGGAAATCTAGTATGGTTCATTGTAACTTTGAGATGAAAATAAGAAAGAAAGAAAAATGATGAACTTTTATGCTCATGGCATAGTGAAGCATTGGGTCCAAAATATACCCAAATCCTCCTTCAAAAAATAAATTCCAACTCTTTGAAACCTTCTTCACTAAACTTCTTCATGTGTAAGGAGTAATAGTGAAATCAAGAAATGGAAGCAAACCTTCCATCCCCCTTTCATCAAGTTAGACATCAAGTAAAGATTAAGTTCATGAAACTCTTGCTTATTAGTCAAAACTTTTGGGGATTAAGAGTAAGTCACTTTGACCCCTTTTTCGTCATTCATATCACCTATAAGGTGGGAGCAAGCTATTTTTGGCACCTTTCCTATACATGACTTGAGATGGGAGAAAGCCTTTGTGGCACCTTTCTCATGACCTTTAGGGTTTGGAGTAAGCCTTCGTGCACCATTCCCATGAAAAACTATCTTTGTAGGTTTGGAGCAAGCCCTTCATTGCACCATTCCTACTTTCCATAAGTTTCAAGCAAGCCCTTTGTGGCACCATTCCTATTGTGTACATGATTGGATCAAGTCATTGTGACTCCTTTCATGTTTCATAGGCTATTTAGATTGGATTAAGTCTTTCTTTTTAACACAGATGTAAGTCCCTTATTTAGCATTCTTTCTAAAAATCTAGAAGTAAGCTCCCCAGTCGGCATCCTAGTTTTGTGTACATGATTGGATAAAGTCATTGTGACCCCTTTCATGTTACACTAGCTATTTAGGTTGTATCAAGCCTTTAGGACCCCTTTCTAATAGCCAAAAAGATATAAGTCCCCTAGTTGGAATTCTTTCTAAACACTCAGGAGTAAGTCCCCTAGCCGATATTCTACTATTGTGTACATTATTGGATCAAGTCATTGTGACCCCTTTCATGTTACACAAGCTATTTAGATTGGATAAAGTCTTTATGACCCTTTTCTAATAGCTAGAAAGATGTAAGTCCCTTAGTCGGCATTCTTTCTAATATCTAGGAGTAAGCCCCTAGTCGGCATCCTACTATTGTGGACATGATTGGATCAAGTCAATGTGACCCCTTTCATGTTACATAGGCTATTTAGATTGGTTCAAGTCTTTATGACACCTTTTTAATAGCCAAAAAGATGTAAGTCCCTTAGTTAGCATTTTTTCTAAACATCTAGGAGTAAGTCCCCTAGTTGGCATCCTATTTTGAGGATTGGATCATGTCTTTAAGGACCCCTCTCCTCTTTTCAACTAGGATGGATCATGCCCTTAATGGCCCCATCTTATTAGGTAATCGAAAGAAGTAAATCCCTAGTTTCTTTCTAATTAGAAGAAGTAAGTTTATCGGTATTCTTTCTAATCAAGTAAGAGTAAGTTTCATCCTACATAAGTGTAAGTCCCCCAATTGGCATCTTATTTTAAGGATTGGATCATGTCTTTAGGACCCCTTTCCTCTTTTCAGTTAATTAAGATGGATTATGCCCTTAACGATGCCATCTTATTAGCTAATCACATTAGAGTAAGTCCCCAATTGGCATCTTATTTTGAGGTTTGGATCATGTCTTTAAGGACCCCTTTTCTCTTTTCAACTAATTATGATAGATCATGCCCTTAACGACCCATCTTATTAGCTAATCAAAAAGATGTAAGTCCCCAGTCGGCATTTTTTCTAATTAGAAAGAAGTAAGTTCCCTAGTTGGCATTCTTTCCAACCAAATAGGAGTAAGTTCCCTAGTTAGCTTCCTATTCAAATTTCTATGGAATGGAACCAAGCCATTGAAGGCCCCATTTCTTTGGACTACTCAAATAGGATTAAGTCCATGCAATCCCTATTTAGTAGTTGAAGTGCTGCGGATTAGGTTCAAGCATTTCAAGCCTCTTCTCCCTAGCATAGCTTTTGAGGATTGGATCATTTATTTAAACCCTCTCTCTCTTTAGCTAACCAGATGGACCATGCCCTTACGCCCCATCTTATTAGCTAGTCACATGGATCACTATTCTATTTTAAGATTAAGTCCCTTTGAGCATAGTGATTGCATTGGAAAATGATCATTCTTTGATTCCATTCCTATTCATCCTAGAACTTAATGAAGTTAAGTTTCTAGGAATGAATCACACCTCCAAAGCCAAGATAGGTATACATATACCTATCTTTTACAATCAAAACCTAAATAGAAATTCAAATCAAAAACCAAAATCATGAATTGGAACCCCAAGTTTATGGTTGTATGTTGATCAATCTGGTCAACACCAATATGTCTGTATGGTGATCCACTACACATATTGGGGGTCTAATTGTTGACCTCATTTTCAGAATTGGTCATTTTGGCAATGAGAAGATCTTAAGTTCAAATATAAATTTTCTAATTCAATATCCAAGTCTTTATGCTTAGTAACTTAGGAAATGCATTTTGAGTTAAATCCAATCTACTTAGTTTGATGCAAAACCAAGTCAAATATCCAACATAAATTAAATCAAGTAAATCAATTAAAAAAATGGAAGTTCAAAGCCAAACCTAAAGTCAACTCTAGTCAACTTAGGATTGACATAAGTGGGCCCACTTGGTCAAAAAGTCAACCCACTAAAATTTGACTAAATTAAATCATAAAAAATATGTTAAATGATCAAATAAACATGTTATCCCTTGAGGCCTAGATCAGATAAGTTAAATTGCTTAAATCAAAATAACCTAAATAGGCTACAATAAAATCAAACCCAAGAAAATTCAAATCACTTTCAACCAATGCATATAGGATGGAGACTAATCCTCTTAAGCCTTTCTTATGAGAGAATTAAGTACTAATTAATCTCCTTAACTAAGCCACTTAAAGAACTAAATGAGAAAACCCAAAATGATTTTAAAAAATTCACCAAGAGAAGGTAAAATCCATTTTCCTTTCCCTATCTTCCCACCTCTTCAGCCTAGATACTTGTAATGAAGAGAGGGGGATCCTAGCAAGCTTCCAAGCTCTCTTCAAGCCCCCTAGCTGACCAAGGATTAGCCAAAAAAGTGCTTTAAATCCACATAGCAAAAACACAGATACACGCTTCCCTAAGGAGAATTGAAGTTCCCTTCACCTTCATACATCCAAACTGAAGCCAAATGAAAGCTCTTCCCCCTCCCAAGTGTCCTTAACCATTGCAAAAACCAAAGCTAAAATTTTCAAGCCAAGGGTTTGTCTAGGGAATCGGTGTGGAATTAACCCAATTCCATAAGTTCGATTGAGGTTAGCTCTAGGATCAATTTTAAAGCCAATCGCCCAATGAATTGAGGTATTCCATTAACAAGGTTGAGTTTTTCCTTAAGGAATTCAGTTGTGGACATTTTCAAACAAAATGTGATCTTGATTAGACTGGATGCCTAGGCTTGTTTGTTCATTAGACTAGATGTTAGGGCATTCTTTCTAGATTTAACACTATTTATTTGCAAGGGTTGTGTTAAAGGGATCACTTTGTAAATAAATCATAAAATATTTGTTTGCTTGCAAGTTCTAAAATCCTTTAACATAGTCCATAAGGCAGTGGGCTAGCAAGCAACTAATGCTAAACTCATATGTTTGTGAAATATCAACTGCTTTTTGTGTTGTGTGTTTTTCTTAAATTCTATTTTGCTGGGTGTATAATTTCTTTTAAATTTTAAATATAAATTTGAGCATAGAATTAGGTTAGGATCTATGGGGTCTAGGATTAGCAGAAGTCGACCTAACCAGGAGATGGTGTAGTGGTCCCTTGTGGGGCCCGATGGATGTCCTTAAAGAAGGAGACTTTCCTAGAAAGAAGATCCATAGATCTAAACATGTAGGTCTAGGTCGGGTTGTATAAGAGAACTTCATTTTATGTTTCATTCTTTTAGGGTGTATCCAGACCAGAGCATCTTTTCTTAATAACATAATTTGGCTTATTATATTAAAGTTTTTTATTCTTAGGTTTATTTTTTAAGTGAAGTTTAGGTTTATACCTATTTTATTTTAGTTTATTTTTTATTTTATTTTATTTTATTTTTAGGTTTAGGTTTAGGTTTTTCAATTTTTAAGGTTTCAAGTTTAGGGTTTAGGGTTTAGAGTTTAGGGTTTAAGGTTTAGGATTTTTAGGGATTAGGGTTTAGGGTTTAGTGTTAACTTAGGGTTAAGCATTAGTTTAGGGTCTAGGGCTTAGGTTTAGGCTTCAGGCTTTAGGGTTTAGGGTATAAGGTTTAGGGTTATGGTTTTTATGGTTTAGGGTTTGGGGTTAGTTTAGGATTTTGGGTTTAGTGTTTTAGGGTTTATGGTTTATGATTTAGGGTTTAGGGTTTAGGGTTAGGGCAAGGGTTTAGGGTTAAGCGTTTAGGGTTTAGAGTTTAGTGTTTTTTTTTTAAATTAAGCAAACTAGTAAAATTCTGTTTATTTAGTTTATTTATTATTTATTTTTGTTTACTTTATTTTTAATTTTTATTTACGTTTATTTTTTATTTTGATTTAGTTTACATTATTTATTTTAGTTTAACTTTTTTTATTTTAGTTTAATTTTTAAGTTTAGGTTTAGGTTTATTTTTATGTTTAGTTTTGTTTTTATTTTATTTTTCAACTTAGGTTTTATTTTTTTTTATTTTAGGTTTAGTTTAGGTTTTTTATTTAATATTTTTAGTTTAGGTTTTATCTTATTTTAGTTAATTTTAAGTTTATTTTTTACTCGCTTAGGCTTCATTTTAGTTTATCTTATTTTTATTTTATTAGTGGTTTAGGTATTTAGTTTAGGTTTCATTTATTCTTTTAGCTTTGTGTTTATTTTTTATTGAATTTTAGGTTTGGATGCTTGCTTTCCTTAGATTTTGGTTTGTGTTTTAACTAATCACTTTTATTTTAACCCTCGTGACTATTTAATCCCATTTCTACATAATTGGTTTTAGCCAGGTCACTTTGAGATGCCTTCAAATTTTAAGGTTTATTTTATTTTTAGTTTAGTTTAAGTTTTATTTATTTTAATTTAGAATTATTTTTATTTTTTAAATTATTTTATTTTTACATTTAGGTTTAGGTTTACGTTATCGTTTAGGTTTAGGTTTTAGTTTAGGAATTTATTCTATGTTATTATTTCATTTTATTTAGGTTTAGGTTTTCTTATTTATTTTATTTTTTAGGTTTTATTTAGTTTGGGTTTAGGTTTTTAGGTTTTTAGAGTTTGGGGTTTAGAGTTTAGGGTCTGGGGTTTACGGTTTAGGGTTTAAGGTTATATGTTTTAAGGTTTAGGGTTTAGGGTTTAGGGATTGGGTTTTTGTTAGAGTTTAGGGTTTAGGGTTCTGGTTTAGGCTTTAAAGGTTTATGTTTTAGGGTTTAGGATTGTAGAGTTAGGGTTTGGTTTAGAGTTTAGTTTAGCTAGGGTTTTTTTTAATATTTTAATTTTTTTAACTTTGTAATTTTAAAATTAAAGCCAAAAGTTTAGGTTTATTTAGTTTATTTAGTTTACTTTTTATTTATTTTAGTTTGTTTGATTTTTTTATTTTTATTTAGTTTATTTATTTTAGGTTTATTTATTTTAATTTAGGTTTTTAATTTTAGTTTATTTTTTTTACATATAGGTTTCAGTTTATTTCTTAGTTTAGTTTTTATTTATTTTTTATTTATTTTCTTTTTAGGTTTAGATTTAATTCTTTATTTTTAGGTTTAAGTTTTTATTTTATTGTTTTTAGGTGTATGTTTCTTTTTATGTTTTATTTTTTAGCTTAGGTTAAGGTTTATTTTTAGTTTATTTTATTTTATTTAGTTTAGCTTTATGTTTAGTTTTTCTTTATTTTAGGTTTAGCTTTTATTTATTTTAGTTTATTTTAGTTATTTTATTTTTATTTTAGGTTTAGGGTTTTATTTAGTTTTTATTTTATTTTTATTTTATGTTAAATTTTATTTTATTAAAGTTTCCAACTCTTGGGTTTATTTTTTGTAGATTTATGTTTTTAGGGTTTAAGGTTTAGGGTTTAGGGTTTAGAGTTTAGGGTTTCGGGTTTAGGGTTTTTAGGTTTTAGGGTTTAGGGTTAACTTAGATTTTCATATTAGTTTAGGGTCTAGGGTTTAGGCTTTATGCTTTAGGGTTTAGGGTTTAGGGTTTAGGGTTTAGGGTTTAGAGTTTTAGGGTTTATGGTTTAGGGTTTAGGGTTAGGGTTAGGGTTTAGTATTTAGGGTTTAGTGTTTTTTTAAAGAAAATTAAGTAAATGATAAATTTAGGTTTGTCTAGTTTATTTTATATTTATTTTAGTTTATTTTATTTTTTTTATTTTAATTTATTTTTTATTTTTATTTAGTTTAGATTATTTATTTTAGTTTATTTTTTTATTTTAATTTAATTTTTAGGTTTAGGTTTAGGTTTATGTTTATTTTTTAGTTAAGTTTTGTTTTTGTTTATTTTTTTGGCTTAGGTTTTATTTTTTATTTTTAGGTTTAGGTTTAGGTTTTAGCTTTTTATTTTAGGTTAATTTTTAGGTTTTATTAATTTAGTTTATGTTTTGGTTTATTTTTAGTTTATTTTATTTTATTTAGTTTAGGGTTTAGGTTTAGTTTATTTTAGGTTTAAGTTTAAGTTTCATTTATTTTAGTTTTGTTTATTTTAGTTTAGGTTTATGTTTATTTTACTTTATTTATTTTAGTTTTAGGTTTTTTCTTTGTTTAGGGTTTAGGTTTTTTTTAGGTTTAGGTTTTAATTTAGTTTTTATTTTATTTAACTTTTATTTTTCATTTAGTTTATATTTTATTAAGGTTTTTATTTTTAGGTATATTTTATTTTTTAGTTTAGTTTAGGTTTTTACTTATTTTATTTTAGTATAGTTTTAATCTTTTATATTCTATTTTAAGTTTAGTTTAGGTTTATGTTTAGGTTTAGGATTAGGTTTTAGTTTAGGTTTCTATTCTATTTTATTATCTTATTATATTTAGGTTTAGGTTTTCTTATTTAACTTATTTTTTAGGTTTTATTTAGTTTAGGTTTAGGTTTTTAGGTTTTTAGGGTTTGGGGTTTTGGGTTTAGGGTTTAGGGTTTAGGGTTTAGGGTTTAGGGTTTAGGGTTTTATTCTTAAGAGTTTAGGGTTTAGGCTTTAAAGATTTAGGGTTTAAAGTTTAGGATTGTAGGGTTAGGGTTTAAGCTTTAGAGTTTATGGTTTAGGGTTAGGGTTTTTTAAAAAAAAATTTTAACTTTTTATTTTTTAAAAAATTTAAGTAAGCTAGTAGGTATAGGTTTATTTAGTTTATTTAGTTTACTTTTTATTTATTTTAGTTTGTTCTAATTTTTATTCTTATTTAGGTTTATTTTTAAATTTATTTAGTTTAGTTTATTTATTTTAGTTTAGGTTTTGTATTTTAGTTTTTTTTAGGTTTATTTCTTAGTTTAGTTTTTTTATTTATTTTATTTTTAGGTTTAGGTTTTATTCTTTATTTTTAAGTTTAGGTTTAGATTTTTATTTTATTTTTTTAAGTTTATGTTTAATTTTAGGTTTTATTTTTAAATTTAGGTTTAGGTTTATTTTTAGTTTATTTTTTTTATTTACGGTTTATGTTTAGGTTTAGGTTTAGTATATTTTAGGTTTAATGTTTGGTTTTCTTTTTTATTTATTTTTAGGTTAATTTTTATAGGTTTAAGTTTTTATATAATTTTTATTTTCTTTTATTTTTGATTTATTTTATTTATATTTTTGGTTTAGTTTTAATTTTATTGAGGTTTTTTATTTTTTAGTTTAGTTTAGATTTTCATTTATTTTATTTCAATTTAATTTTTATTTTTAATTTAGTTTCTTTTTAGGTTTAGGTTTTAGATTAGGTTTTTATTTTGTTTTATTTTTTATTTTATTTTGGTTTAGGTTTCTTTATTTATTTTATTTTTAGGTTTTATTTAGTTTAGGCTTAGCTTTTTAGCTTTTTTGGGTTAGTTGAGGGTTTAGGGTTTAGCGTTTAAGGTTTGGGGTGTAGGGTTTAGGGTTTAGGGTTTAGGGTTTAGGTTTTTGAGTTTATGGTTTAGGATTTTATGGTTTATGGTTTAGGGTTTGGGGTTTTTAGGGTTTAGGGTTTAAGGTTTAGGTTTTAAGTCTAGGGTTCATGTTTTAGTTTAGGGTTTAGGGTTTAGGGATTATGGTTTTTTTTAATAGAGAATAAATTTAGATTAAACATTTCTTTTTTTATTTCATTAACCAAGTAACACACCAAGTTTTCTAAGAGACAATCAATGACATAGATAAAAAATGATCTTGCTTGGAGAAAATTAAAGACCCTAGATAACTAGAACCATAAAGGCATAGTTCCATAAGCAATAGATTAGATTGGCGATTCTTTAGTTTCTCCAGTTCCCATCAAAACCACCCCGACCTCTTGACTAGAGAAACCCACCATCATATCCCTGATCTCTCTCGCCGCCACCACCATGGCTGTAACCTCCGTCACTCCACCCACCCCCATAACCACCACTACTCGACACTACTCTATTACTAGTAATCCACCACCATTATGGTAATCCTCCCTTCACCTCACCATTTTAGATCAGCTGTTAGGGTGATGTTATGCCATCAAGGTTCTACCCATTCTGGGTTTAGGTTAAGCTTTATTAAGTTTAGGGTTTATTTTTGGTTTAGGGTGTATTTAAGTGGTTGGGTTGGGGTTTTACAATTTATGCTTTAGGTTTAGATTTGGGTTTAAGGTTTTTGGGGTTTAGGTTTTGGGGTTTTAGTTATGGGTTAGGATTTAGGGTTTAGGATTTAAGTTTATGGTTTTATTTAAATTAAGTAAATGGTTTAGGATTATTTAGTTTATTTTTATTTATTTTAGTTTATTTTATTTTTTATTTTTATTTATGTTTATTTTTCTTTTATTTAGTTTAGTTTATTTATTTTAGTTTAAGCTTTTATTTTAGTTTATTTTTTAGGTTTAGGTTTAGGTTTAAGTTTATGTTTAGTTGAGTTTTATTTTATTTTATTTTTTTAAGTTTAGCTTTTATTTTTCTTTTAGGTTTAGGTTTTATTTTTCATTTTAGCTTTAGGTTTAAGTTTTTATTTTATTTTTTTAAGTTTAGGTTTTAGGTTTTTATTTTAGGTTTAATTTTAAGTTTTCTTTTTTAGTATAGGTTTAGGTTTATTGTTAGTTTATTTTATTTTATTTAGGGTTTAGGTTTAGGTTTAGGTTTAAAATTTTTTAGGTTTAGCATTTAGGTTTTATTTTTAATTTATTTTTAGGTTTATTTTTTAGGTTTAGGTTTTTATTTAATTTTTATTTTATTTTATTTTTATTTTAGGTTTAGTTTTTATTTTATTTAGGTGTTTATTTTTTTACTTTAGTTTAGGTTTTTATTTATTTTATTTTAATTTAGTATTTATTATTTATTTATGTTTCTTTTTTAGGTTTAAGTTTATGTTTTGATTTTAATTCATTATTTTATTTTATTTTTGTTTATGTTGTTTTATTTATTGTATTTTTAGATTTTATTTAGTTTATGTTTAGCTTTTTTAGCTTATTGGGGTTTAGGGTTTAGGGTTAGTTGAGGGTTTAGAGTTCAGGGTTTAAGTTTTGGGGTGTAGGGTTTAGGGTTTAGGGTTTAGGATTTAGGGTTTAGGTTTTTTGGGTTTAGGGTTTTTGGTTTAGGGTTTATGCTTTGGGGGGTTTTATTTTGGGTATGGAGGTTTAAGTTTTAAGACTAGTGTTTAGTTTTAGTTTCTTGTGGTTTTTTTTTTTTTAATGTAGAGAACAAATTGAGATTCAACATTTATTCTTTTGTTTAATTTCATCAACCAACACACCAAGTTTTGAAGACACGTTTATGACATAAATAAATGAGCACGCATAGAGCAAATCAAAGACCCTAGATAACTAGTATCGTCTTTGTAAAGACATAGTTCCATAAGCAGCATATCGGATCGTTCATTCTTTAATTTATTTTGTTTCCATGTAACCACCAGCTCTTGAGTAACAGATCCACCATCATATCCTTGATCTCTCCTCCACCACCACTATGGATGTAACCTCATCTCCCCGCCTCCATAGCCACCACTACCACCCACTACTGCGATAACCAGCCTCCGCCGCCTCCTTGCAGATCTAGATTGAGCATATTTGATGATGTTCATGCCATCAAGGTTCGCCCCATTCTTAGGGTTTAGGTTTAGGTTTATTAGGTTTGAGGTTTAGATTTATTTTTTAATTTATGTAGTTACTTTAGTTTAGGTTTAGAGTTTGGGGTTTAGGTTTAGGGTTTAGCATTAGGGTTTAGGGTTTAAGGTTTAGGGTTTAGGGTGTAGTGTTTATGGTTTAGGGTTTATGGTTTTAGGGTTATGCTTTTAAGGTTTAGGGTTTAGGGTTTAGGTCTAAGGGTTTTTTTTTGGGTTTAAGGTTAGGGTTTATAGGTTTAGGGTTGTAGGTTTGGGTTTTAGGATTAGTTTTAAGGTTTAGGGTTTAGGGTTTATGATTTAAGGTTTAGGGTTTTTTAATTTAGTAAACTGATAGGTTTAGGTTTATTTAGCTTATTTTGGCTTATTTTTTATTTATTTTATTTTATTTTATTTTATATTTTTATTTTTGTTTATATTTTATTTTTATTTAGTTTTGTTTATTTATTTTTAACACTACCATTGCCAGTCCCAAGTCTGGATGCAAAAAGTGGAGGGTTGTGTTAGGTAGTCGACCAGTAAAATTTGTCGAAATAATCATGACATGAATCCTTTAAATCATTTGTTAATGCTTGTCCCAGGCAGATGGCTTGAATACAGAAAATGTGTAGTCAAAAAAAAGTCAGATGAGCTGCGTGTTAAATATAAGGTTCCCACATTTTGGATGAATGCGGCAAAGAAGTTAGTCCATGAAACTAGAATTAGGTTAGGATCTTGGAATATAGGTACTCTTACGTAAATTAATGGAATTAATAGATATTATGGTTCATAGAAAGATAAATATTTTATGTGTTCAAGAAACTAAATGGGTTGGTGAGAAGGCCAAGGAGATTGATAGTTTAGGTTTTAAACTTTGGTATTCAAGTAAAAGTCAAACTAGAAATGGTGTAGGTGTGATTATAGATAAAAGTTTGAAGGATAATGTTATAAGTATTAATAGATGTGGAGA
This sequence comes from Cymbidium sinense, assembly GCA_021442155.1. Classification (NCBI taxonomy): domain Eukaryota; kingdom Viridiplantae; phylum Streptophyta; class Magnoliopsida; order Asparagales; family Orchidaceae; genus Cymbidium; species Cymbidium sinense. The sequence continues at coordinate 7,560,222 of CM038214.1, read as the reverse complement.
TAGAATTATAGCTTTAAAGATTATTGTTGATACTAAGATTATCAATGTTATAAGTGTCTATGCACCCTCAAGTAGGTTTGGAGGTAAGCATAAAAGAAAATTTTGGAATGAATTAGAGGATTAATACATAGATACCTCTTGAAAAAAAAGTATTTATTGGAGGAGATTTAAATGGACAGGTTGGTAGAGAGTAGAAGATTTTAAAAGTATTCATGGTGGTTATGGATTTGGAGTGACTAATGAAGAAGGTAAGACTATATTAGATTTTGCTTTAGCTTATGATTTTGTAGTTACTAATACTTTTTTTAAGAAAAGAGATGAACATATTATTACTTATAAAAATGGATCTAGTAAAACATAGATTGATTATTTTCTGATAAGAAAAATAGATCATTTAAATTGTAAAGATTGTAAGGTCATACCAAGTGAAATTTTAAGTACCCAACATCGACTATTAGTTTTAGATTTTAAGATGAAAGGTTGTAAGAGAAAAATAAACTAAATTATTATCCTAGGATTAGATGGGGACACTTAAAGAACACAAATAAAAATATTTTTAAGAGCAAGCTACAAGATATTAGAATTTGGGGTGTTCATAAAGAAGCTAACGTTATGTGGGAAAAAATATCAAGTGAAATTAAGCAAGTTGCAAAAGATGTGCTTGGAGAATCAAAAGGAAAAGCATCTTTTAATAAGAATAGTTGGTGGTGGAGTCAGAGTGTGCAAGAAAAGATAAGAAATAAGAAGCATTGTTATAAAACTTAGTTTAGATGTAAAAATTTAGAGAATTGGGAAAGATATAAAGTGGCCTGTAGAGATTCTAAGAAAGAAATATATGATGCAAAAAATTTAGCTTTTAGTGATTTATACAATAGATTAGATACCAAAGAAGGTGAAAGATGTATGTATAAGTTAGCCAAGCAAAGAGATAGGAGAAGCAAATACATAGTTCAAGTGAGGGATATTAAGGATGAAAATAATAAAGTGCTTTTCTTAGAAAAAGATATTGAAAATAGGTGGATGAGATATTTTGATAAACTTTTCAATGAAGGATCTGAAAGTACGATTGATTTTAGCAACCTTAATAACCTAAACAAAAATAGAGAATTTCATTTCTATCGGCATATTAGTAAATCCGAAGTTAGTGAGGCTTTAAAGAAAATGAAATGTGGAAAAGCAGTAGGACTGGATAATATTCCAATAGATTGGTGGAAATGTTTAGGAGATCAAGGTATTTCTTGGCTTACAAATCTTTTAATGTTATTTTAAAGACTAAAAGATGCGATGAGTGGAGAAAGAGTATTGGTTCTTATATTTAAGAATAAAGGTGATGCACAAGTGTGCAAATTATAGAGGAATTAAGTTAATGTGCCATACATTAAAATTATGGGAGAGAGTAATTGAGCATAGGTTATGATGTGATAAGTTTCTCACAATCAGTTTGGTTTCAAGCCAGGTAGATCTACTATGGATGCTATACATTTGTTAAGAGGTTTGATAGAGAAGCATAGAGAAAGAAAGAAGGATCTACATATGATATTTATTGATTTAGAGAAAGCTTATGATAAAGTCTCAAGAGATGTTCTTTGGAGAGTTCTAGAATAGAAAGGAGTTAATATTGGTTATATTCAAGTCATTAAGGGTATATATAGACTTGTGTCCAAACACAAGGAGGATTGACAAAATATTTTCCTATTTGGTTGGATTACATCAAGGATCAACATTAAGCCCTTATCTTTTACTTTAGTTATGGATGTTCTTACGAGGCATTTATAAGAAGATGTACCCTAGATAACTATAATTCTATACTATAAAGACACATTTCCATAAGCGATATCATCGATTATTCTTCAATTTCCTTCCCCTTAACCTCCCGACCTCTGGTAGAGGGATCCACCATCATATCCCTGATCGCTCCCTTTGCCGCCACCACGACTGTAACCTCTATCGCACCCTGCCTCCTAAACCACCAATGCTCTAACCACCACCTCCATATCCACCAACACCTCCAAATCCCCCACCACAACTATGATAATCGTTGCCTCTGCCTTTGCCTCCACTGCCAAATTTAGACTGAGCCTGGTTGATGGTGATGTTCCTGCCATCAAGGTTCTGCCCATTCTTAGAGTTTAGGTTTATGTTTAAGTTTAGTAGTTTTTATGGTTTAGGTTTATTTTTTATTTTATTTAGTTTAACTTTAAATTAGGGTTGGGGGTTTAGGGTTTATTATTTTAGGGTTTTAGGGTTTAGATTTTAGGATTTAGGGTTTAGGATTTAGAGTTTAGGGTTTAGGATTTTTTAGGGTTTCTGTTTAGTGTTGTAGGTTTAGTGTCGTAGGTTTAGGGTTTAGGGTTTAGGATTAGTTTTAGGGTTTAAAGTTTAGGGTTTAGGTTTTTTTTATATTTTAATTTTTAGGGTTTAGTGTTAGTTTTTGGGTTTAGGGTTTAGGGTTATTGATTTAGGGTTTAGTTTTTTTTTAGGGTTTTGTTTTTTTTTTAATTAAGTAAACTTGTAGGTTTAGGTTTATTTAGTTTACTTTTGTTTAGGGTTTAGTTTATTTTTATTTACGTTTATCTTTCATATTACTAGTTTAGTTTATTACTTTTGGGTTTATTTATTTTAGTTTAGGTTTTTCATTTTAGTTTATTTTTAAGTTTAGGTTTAGGTTTGTATTTATTTTTTTATTTTAATTTAGTTTTATATTATTTAGGTTTAGGTTTTTTTTAGGTTTAGGTTTAGGTTTTTGTTTTATCTTTTTAGGTTTAGGTTTTAGGTTTTTATTTTAAATTTATTTTAAGGCTTTATTTTTTCGTCTATGTTTAGGTTTATTTTTAGTTTATTTTATTTTATTTAGTTTATAGTTTAGGTTTAGTTTATTTTGGGTTTAGGTTTAGGTTTTATTTAGTTTTGTTTAGTTTATTGTAGTTAAGGTTTAAGTTTATTTTATTTTGTTTATTTTAGGTTTAGCTTTTTTTTTAGTTTAGGGTTTAGGTTTTATTTTTTATTTATTTTTAGGTTTATTTTTTAGGTTTAGGTTTTTATTTTATTTTTATTTTTCATTTGGGTTTTATTTTATTTAGGTTCTTTATTTGTAGGTTTATTTAATTTTTAAGTTTAGTTTAGGTTTTTATTTATTTTTATTTTGTTTAGTTTTTACTTTGTATATTATTTTATTTTTAGGTTTAGGTTTATGTTTAGGTTTTGGTTTATGTTTAGGCTTTAGTTTAAATTTTTATTTTATTTTATTTTATTTAGGTTTATGTTTTTAATTTATTTTATTTTTTTGTTTTATTTAGTTTAGGTTTAGGTTTTTAGGTTCTTAGTGTTTAGGGTTTAGAGTTGTAGGTTTTAGGATTTAGGGCTTGGGGTTTAGGGTTTAGGGTTAGGTTTTTTTAGGGTTTAGGGTTTTAGGTTTAGGGATTAGGGCTTAGAGTTTTAGGTTTAGGGTTTAGGGTTTAGGATTTAGTGTTTTAGGGTTTTAGGGTTTAGGGTTTCAGGTTAGGGTTATTTTTTTTATTTTATTTTATTTTATATAAGGTTTAATGTTTAGGGTTTTTTTAGGTTTAGGATTTAGGGTTAAGGTTGTTTAGGGTTTAGGGTTTAGGGGTTAGTTTTAGGCTTAGGGTTTAGGGTTTATGGTTTGGATTTAGTGTTTAGGGTTTAGGCTTTAGGGTTTAGGGTTTTTAGGGTTAGTGTTTATGGTTTAGGATTAGTTTAGAGTTTATGGTTTAAGGTTTTAAGGTTTAGGGTTTAGGGTTTATGGTTTTTAATTTTATTTTTTAAATTAAGTAAACCGATACGTTTAGGTTTACTTGGTAAATTTAGTTTATTAATTATTTATTTTAGTTTAGTTTATTTTTATTTTTATTATGGTTTATTTTTTTAGTTTAACTTTAAAAATAAAGGGTTTAAAGTTTAGGATGTAGGTTTAGGGTTTAGGGTTTAGGGTTTAGGATTTAGAGTTTATGTTTTTTTAAAAAAATTAAGTAAACTGATATGTTTAGGTTTGTTCAGTATATTTAGTTTATTTTTTATTTATTTTAGTTTACTTAATTTTTAATTTTTATTTAGCTTTATTTTTTTTATTTAGTTTAGTTTATTTATTTTAGGTATATTTAATTTAGTTTAGGTTTATTATTTTAGTTTATTTTTTAGGTTAAGGTTTTAGTTTTCTTATATTTAGGTTTAGGTTTTGATTTTATTTTTTTTAGTTTAGGTTTAGGTTTATATTTAGTTTACTTATTTTAGTAAGTTTATGTTTAGGTTTAGCTTTAGTTTATTATAGGTTTAGGTTTAGGTTTTATTTATTTTAGTTTAGATTTAGGTTTTTTTTTATTTTAGGTTTAGGTTTTTTTAGTTTAGGATTTAGGTTTTATTTTTCTATGTATTTTAGGTTTATTTTTTAGGTTTAGGTTTTTATTTTATTTTAGTTTAGGTTTATCTTTATTTTATGTTTAGTTTTATTTTATTTAGGTTTTATTCCAGTTTATTATATTTTTAGTTTAGTTTAGGTTTTATTTTATCTTATCTTTTTTATTTTATCTTTATTTGTTAGTTTAGTTTAGGTTTTATCTTTATTTAGGTTTAGTTTATTTATTTATTTTTAGGTTTTATTTAGTCAGGCTTAGGTTTTAGGTTTAGGGTTTAGGATTTAGGGTTTAGGGTGGGTAGGGTGTTTAGGAGTGGGGTAGGTCAGTTTAGCATTTAGGGTTTAGGGTTAGTGTTTAGCCATTGGCTTGGTGGTTTAGGGTTAGGTCACCAGGTCTGACTTTTTAAGTGGAGTAGTTTAGGTTTTAGAGTTTAGGGTTTAGGTTTGTGTTTTTAGGGTTTGTGGAGGGTTTGGTTTAGTTTAGGTTTTTAGAGTAGGTTTAGGGTTTTAGGGTTTAGGGTTTAGGGTTTAAGGTTAGGGTTTGGATTTAGGTTTTAGGGTTTAGAGTGTTTTTTTTGGGAAATTAGGAAAATTTTATTGCCGTAAAGAAAATGTACAAATTACGTAGAGGGGGTAAATCTCTAAGCTAATGCTCAAAGATCTCCAATAAGTCTTAAACAGATAAAACCCCTAATTATTACAGTAATTTGGGAAAGAAAGCAAAAGAACAAAATTGACTAAGTAACTAATAATTGAAAATCTATGTATGCAGAACCAACTTCATGTGGTCCTTCTGATGCCAACAAGATCCACATGCAAGAGTGTCCTAACTTGTAAAATAAATCTTCAACATACTTTTGAAAGGCTGAGTACAAGTAATCAAACATAAAGAGCAAGAATAGATAAAAGGAGTAAAATAAAGAAAAGGCTCGGGTTTAATTAGAATCATCTAAAGGAGCAACACTATATGTAAGCATCCAAACTTTAGGAGAAGGGTTACAATTATATATAGCGCTCTAAGCCAGAAGATGAAAGAGTGAGAAACATCAAGGCCATCATTGCCAGCATACCTTATGTAGCACATTATCCAAAGATGGTGCTCGCAAGCTCAAAACCCTCCAAACAAGAAGATAACAACCAACTACCAAGCCACCGTAACAACCAAGCTTAATAAGATAGATAAGCAAACAACCCATGAGGATAGTAAAAAAAAGAAGCACCACCAAAGCACCAAAGAAAAAGGAATAACAAAATAAAGAGGAGCAAACATCATGATATGGGTAACAACACTAAACAGAGACAAACAAGAGCAAAAAAGAAAACCATAAGGCCGAGATCCTCCTCAACAAAATAAAAAATGAGCCAATAACAAAAAAAATCTAACTAAGAAAGGGTGAGGGGGTCGCCACCCAAATAGGAAAGGTGTTGCAGCCAAGAGGAAAGAGGTCAAGCAGGAGGAAACCAACAAAAAAAACACTAAAAGATAACCAGCAGGTTCCTAGAATAGCCACCAAAAGAGCAAGAAAACTTGCGAAAGCAACCACTCCTCCAACCAGTCAAGCCAACCAAACAACCAACCCAACTAGCCATCCAACAAATCCTCCCAGCAAACCACCTCAACAGCAATAGATCCAAGTCATCCAACAGAAAAACTAAGAATAAAGACCAACAATAATCATCAAGCCAAAACCATCTAAGACAGCCCGAGAAAGGGTAAAGATAGATAGCATCCACCAAACCCAATCAAGGAAAAAGAAAAACCAACCCATAAGGGTAGGAAAGCTAGCCAGAGATAGAAAGATACAAAGCCTAGTAAGATACAAAATAAGCCAACCAATAAAAATAGCTGCAATAAAGCCACCCAACCTAGCTACCAGCAGCCAAAGCCTAAAATAAAGCCAATTAGCCATTTGAGAATAATACCCAAACCCAAAGCCACAGTAGTACATGAGGAGGTCCAACCCATAACCAAAAGAATAAAAATAGAAATAACGAATCCTAGCACTAAACCCTAGTCATCAAAACGTGCCAACCACCTCCACCATGCCTAAATCAAGCCATAGATAAACCACCAAAAATAGCTAACCAACCAACACAACCAACCAACCCAGCTAGCCAACAAAGCCACACTGTCAGCCACCATAGTAGCAGATTTAATAGGTTTGGAAGTATGCTAGAAAAGAGGCAAAACTCATACAGAAAGAAAAGCCTACAACAGCCGAAGCTGCAACCCAGAAGGAGGAAATAAGAAACAGCCAAGGGAAAATTTTGGTAAAAGCCCAACCACACAGTCAGAAACCACCAAGCTGAAAAAACCAAAAAACCCCAGGCTATAGTAACAAAAACCACTAGGGAGCAACAACAAGGCCAAAATAAAAAGCATGAGTTGAAAAACATAGACTAAAGAGGGAAAATTAGTAGATCACCATAACCCAAAGATGGTTTCAATAGGAAAACAAAAAAATAAGGGATCAAAAACCAATAATAAAAAAACCAAGCTAAGGAATTATAATGAGATAAGGCAATCCAGTTTTATCCAAATTAACCAAACCTGTTCATAATTTAGGCAAAGTTTAGTTGTCAAATAAAGTGAAATTAGTTAACTTGGCACAAAAATTAACTAAATAATCCTCACAACCATTAGCTTCATGAAGGATGTGGGAAATTTTAAAAAAAACATGAGAAAGTAGAATTTTAGTATGATTAAGAAAAAATAATTCAGCATTCCCAATTTTATTGGAATTAAGGATGTCAAGAAACAAGAGAGCATCAACTTCAATCTAGATGTTGAAGAAACCTTTATTCAAATAGATTTCAATTGCTTTATTAATATCCATAAGGTCAGTAAATAGAGCAAAATAGGCTTTGAGAGGATAAGCGAATGCACAAATGACTACCTTTAGAATCCCTAAGGATACCACCACAACCATATTTATTGAAAGAAATAGAACCATCAATATTAACTTTAATCAGATTGTCTTTAGGTTTGATCCAACGGATAATCCTAGCACCTTTATGAGAGTCTAGCAAATGATACCCAATTTTTTAGTTGCAAATTTGTAACCTCTAAAATGAATGTTACTAATAAGATTGGCATTAAAACGAGCATGAATTGTTTATGTAGTTCTAGCCAAGATCCTTTTATGGTTCATAGGAATACCACGACATTTAGCATCATTTCTATCCATCCAGATGAACCAGATAATAGTAACAATAGCACTTTGAAGGTAAATAAAACTCTTAGTCCAAAGCAAAGAGCCACAAGAATGTAGTTATTCAAAATCCTCCAAGCTAAAACCAAATTGGAAATGGGAATGATAATGTTCCAAAGTTTAATAAAACATTAGAAGGGTGATGTTTATCTCTAATAAAGGTCCAAATCTCTTTAAGAACAAAATCACCATTATGAGAAAGTTTAAAATAATTTGGTCAGTTTGTTAGAAGAAATGGGAATATTTCTAAAGTTGTCAATATAAGAAATAGGGATATAGTTCTCAAGTTTGTTTTCATTCCAATTGTTATTAAGCTAAAAATAATTATCTTTGATAGCAGTAGTAGAGTGCGTAGATAAATGGGTGCTAATAGAATTGATGCCCATCCAATTGTCTTGCTAGAAAAAGGAAAAAATGGACTAGATACCCCACGATATTAACAATTCAGCAACCCATTTAATGGAACAAAGCCTTTCCAAACTGAGGAGTCACCAACTTTATAAGCATAGTTAAGAGGGTGTTTACTTTGGCAATATTTTTTCATCATAAAATTAGCCCAAAGGTTATCATTCTAATTTCCACCGAGTTTATGAGAAAATGCGTGATAGCTTCACTAATAGGTTTGCAACCAAGTGCACACCTTCATCTAAAGGACCACAACATTTATTCCAAGATGTCCAATCCATTCTTTTGGTAGAATTATTAGAGCCCCAAAAAAATTTGTTAAGCAAATGATCAATTGATAAGTGTAGCATTACTAGGAATAATAGTTTGAATCAAATTAAGAGGCATAGAGTTGAGAGTGTTTTAAGGATAGTGAGCCTACCACCAAATGATAGTAAATGGAATTCCCAAATTGATATTTTATTTTAAATTTTTTGAATTAACTCATCAAAGACATGGGAACATTTTGGGCCTTTAAAGAGTGGACCACCCAACTACTTTGAGGTAATTGTTGATGTTTAAAATTAGTGATATGAAGGATTTGATTGAGTTTAGTATTGGAGATGCTAGAGGAAGTGATAAAATATCTTTTGTTATCATTTATCAAAAGACATCTTTTTGTACCAAATTTATTTAAACAATTCTTAAGACGCTTGATGTGATGAATAGAAGCACTGCAAAAAATAATAAAATAATTAACAAAACTTAGATGGAAAATAGGGAGACATCCAAGAGTTTTGTAGTACATACTAGAATTATTTAAGAATAAATCATTGATGCTCCTAGATAAGTACTCAACAACAATAATAAATAAAGCTAGAGATAAGGGATCCCCTTATCTTAAGCCTTGGGAAGAGGGAAAGAAACCCAGGGCTTCCCCATTAAGGAAAATAAAAAACTAGGCATTATTAATATAATTTTTGATAAGAAAAATAAATTTTTTAGAAAACCCAAATAAATTCAAAATCTGGAAAAGGATGTCGCAAGAGATGTTATCAAAGGCTTTGGTAATATCTAATTTAAAAAGAATGTTGCCCCCTCTAGTCTTGGCATCAAGATCGTGAATTAGTTCTTTAGCAAGTAAAATATTGTTAGAAATAGATTTACCTCTAACAAAACCAGTTAGGTTGAGGGAGATAATTTTATTAAGTAGGACTAAGCCTATTGGTAAGGATTTTAAAAATCAGATTATTGAAGAAGGTGCAAAGACTAATAGGTCTAAAATCAAATAATCCAGTTATCATTTTTTTTGGTATGAGAATAATAAAAGTAATAGAAAAATATCCGGAAAAGGATTACCATTAAAAAAATAATCATAGCCTCAATCAAATCTTTTAATGATAAACCAACATTTAAAAAAAATTGAGTAGTGAAACCCTCCTGGATTAGCAATAGAATCAATGTTCATGCTATTTAGAACTTTAAAAATTTATCTTCATTAGGAACAATGGTAAGAAAAATCATTATCATCATTATTAATAATGGAAAGAATCAGTGATTTAAAAATAGCTTTCATAAGAGCAATTATTGTTAAGCATATTTATAAAGTAATTAATAATCAAATCCATAATCATTTTTTTCCATAATCCAATCTTTGTAGTTATTTTTAATTTTTTGAATATTATTCAAAGCTCTCTTTTTCTTAACCAAAGCATGGAAATACCTAGTATTCTTATCACCATTTGTAATATCTTTACTATCATCTTTTTGATGCGAGTAAGTCTCTTCCATATTTTAAAAATTGATAAGTTTATATTTCACTTCAGTCAATTATGTAAGCATAGAAGGATTAGACATAACAGAGACTTCAAAAACATAAACCAAAATTTTCATGTCTTTATTATTAGTAAAAAGGTTTTTGAAACAATGCTTGTTCCACCAACCCAAATTTAGTTTAAGTGTTTTATGTTTAAACCAAAGTCTATTCATCTCCATAATCAAATTATCATGATGTAAAGGGGCTTTCAAATTCTTAGCTACAACATCAAGTAAATTAATATGTTGAATCCACATGTTCTGAAATCTAAAAGGAGAGGAGTTTTTTTAATTAATTAGAATTATGCTTAACAGAAACCAAAAGTAGAGCATGATTAGACAAGGTTCTGCTTAAATGATCAACATAAGTAATAAGCCATTGAGTAATCCAATGAGTATTAAAAAGAATCTTGTCCAACCTTTGCCAAAGTCTAAAGTTTTTCAAAGTGTAATAAAAACCCTTAAAGCCAATAACAACTAAATTATAACCAAGGATCATATTGGAAAATTCTTCTATAGAATAAACATTAGGAGAGCAACCACCACTCTATTTCTAAAGAAAATAAAATAGTGTTGAAATCACCATCCACAAACTAAGGTTTGTTGACCGAGGTTGCAAAATTTCTCAAATTATCCCAAAGGAGGTTTCGACGAGATCCATAACAAGAAGCATAAACAAAAGAGCTCAAAACATAATATTCACCATAAGAGATTTGAGCATTAACAACTTGTTCAAAATCATCAATAATAAAAACCTCAATGAAATTATTCCAAAAACACTAGATCTTATTACTAACATTGGAGTAAAATTTGTTGTAGCCAATCATTCTAGCCACATGATTAATTTTATTAGCATGAATAACAGGTTGTAAAATAATGAGAAAAGAAATATTATGAATGCGACAAGGATTTCTAATATGATTATGAATATAGAGGGTACCAATCCCTCTAACATTGCTAATAAGAAAATTGAACATAACGAAGTAAAAAGGGGGAAAGAAAAGGATAATTAAGAGAAGAGTGAGAGGTTATAGTAGATCTAGTGTTTTTAGATAGTTTATGAGGCTAATTTTTAATACTTTTTTTTCTTTTTGGCATGATAAGTTTGAAAACCATTCCTTCCACTAAAGTCATCATCCGAGTAAGATTTAATAACATTGGTCACCAATTTAAGAGATTTCTCCAAGTGTTTATAGAGGAGTTTGCCCTTCCAAATCCAAATTAAGTTGAAAAGTAGGATTAACATGAATATCAAGATTAGAAATGAGAGCGTGATGATTTAGAACCATTAAAAGCATAGCAAAAATTAGAAATATATTTAGCCTGGTTGACATCATTTTAATCCTCATTGAAAACTCAATATTCATTGATCAAAGTCGACATAGAAGCAAGGATAGAATCAAAGGGAACAAAATCATCATCCAGCCAAAGCCATAGCAACAGTAGGATCCAAAACTAGTTCAATAGAAATGACCCTGATATTCAAGGAATCAACCTCAATAGCAGCCTTCATACCATTCTTAGAATCTGAGGCTGATTTTTGAATATATGTAGCGAACGGCTTATGACCAGGAGTAATATTTTATTTAGGAGGATTTATCTTGTAACCACATATTTTGGAAACAAAAATTTAATGACATTATTATTATGAACAACATCCTTAATAGAAACCAAAAGAGGAGCATCATCTGAGAGAGTTCTACTACGATGCTCCATCGAAGTCAAAGGATAACAATTTAACAAATAATTATTAAATAACGCATGATCAAACCGTCACCAATATCTATGATTATTCCAAGTAAATTGAGAACCAATAAAACCAACATCATAAAGATTACAATCTAAAATCATATTTGCAAAATATTCTATTTAATGTAAATTCAAAAAAGAACCCCCTTTCCTTTTAAAAAAAGGACCATATTGAAATCCTCACTAACAATCTAAGAATTATTAACAGTAGAAGTAAAATTTGATAATTGATCTCAAGAAATTCTCCTCCCTAACTTGTTACAATCATCATAAACAAAAGAGCCAAAAGCATGATAATAAGCAAATGAAATATTTGCATTAATAACTTGATGAAAATAATTAATAACATTAGTAGAAAAAGAGATATTCCAAAATAACCAAACGTTATTATTGCTATTGAAATAAAAATTGCTAAAACCAGTCATCTTGGCCGCATGCATTATTTTAGAAAAAAAATAAGAGGTTCAAGAATAACCAAGAAACCAACATTATAAATTCTACAAAGATTCTAATTCTATTTCTAAGAAGAGTACCAATGCCCCTCACATTCCAAATAAGAAAGTCGACATTAATTTTATTTAGTAAAGAAGATAAAAAAGATGAGTAGATCTAGAAACTTTAGAGTATAATTTTAAACTATTTTTTCCCAAAAATAGTTTGAAAATTGATCTCATTTTCCATGGATTGATCATCAAAAAAATTTTGTCATCATTATTAACAATAGATTTAGGAGAAGATCCCATTTGACAATAAGATAAATCCTTATTCTCCATTAAATGGGAATTATCAAGAAAATACCATCTAGAATAAGTTAATGAAAGGGTAGAAATAGATTTATTAACCAAACAAAACTGCACATTATCAATAAGCTCAATACCATCATTCTTGCCCAAATTCAAAGAAGATAAAATAAGATTTTCGTTAAAATTTTTTTGGCAAAATAAGAGAAACATTTTCTATAAGATTTTCAGCAACTTTCTCTACAAATCTCCTTAGAATTAGAAATTAAAATAGGAAAATCATCTACTTGCAAATTTTTAGGAATATCATAAATAATAGCAAAGATTACTCCAAAATAGTTACATAAGAATTTTTAACAAGCTTATCACTACCACTTACATTGCAACAACATTAGAAACATTAGGAACATCAACAATTTCATTCACAAAGACCGTTATCCTTTCATTTAAAGAATTTCATTTATCACTTTTTAAATGTCCAATTTTGCCAACAACCTTAAGATCTTTAACCACATTCTTTCGAAGATGTTGATGAGGAACAAAACATTCTGATACATCATGCCCATGAGTTTTGCAATGATTGTAGAAAGCAGGGAAGTTTTCAAACTCAACCTGCTAGAAATATTTATATTTCTTTAATCCAATCCACACCTCCTTAGAAAATTTCTTTATTACATCAATTTTAACATGGATCTGAGCGATCGATGGCTTGGATTTGGCTGTGGTTGCCTGATCAATTTGCAAGGTTCTACCAAAATAGAACTCACAACATGCAAGAATTGATAATTAATAAAGTGAACCCGAGAGCATTTGGTTTTCCTAAGTATTTATAGAACAGATGCATGGAAAATGGTGCCACTTAAGAACCAAACAAGGATCTTTAGAAGATCCAAAGCCAAACTAGGAGAAATTTCTAGAAAACTAGACAAAACATCACATGAGAAGAGGAAAGCGATTCAAGAATCACTAGAGCTTGAAATGAGAAGAGCAGGATGGGTTTAGGTTTTATTTTAATTTTGGTTTATTATAGGTTTAGAGGTTTTTAGTTATTGGTTTATTAGTTAGTTTTTTTTAGGTTTATGGATTTAGGTTTTTTTTACATTTGTTTTAGGGTTTAGGTTTTAGTTATTTATTTATTTAAATTTTATTTTTTAGTTTAGTTTAGTTATTAGGTTATTATTACATTATTAATTGGGCTTAGGTTTAGTTTTAAGGTTTTTTTATTAGATTAGTTTTATTTAGGGTTTTATTATTTTGTTTATTTTTTAGTTTATTTTTTTTCATTTTATTATTGGTTTGGTTTTATTAGTTCTTTGGTTTAGGTTTTAAGGTTTAGGTTTCATTAATTTATTAGGGTTTTAGTTTTAGTTTATAATTTATTAGTTTGTTTTATTATTTTAGATTTTAGTTTTGTTAGTTTAGGGGTTACAAAAGAGAGGAGGGAATTTAGTTTAGTTTACTAGTTTAAGTTTTAGTTTTTTAGGGTTGGGTTTAGGATGTAGGTTTAGGGTTTGTTAGTTTAGGTTTAGGTTTTAGGGTTTAGGATTTGGTTGGGATCAGGGTTAGGGTGGGGTTTATTTAATTAATAAACCATTAGGTTTAGGTTTATTTAGTATATATTTTTTATTTAATATCTTATTTTTTATAGTTTAGTTTATTTAGTTTTATTTATGTTTTATTTTAGTTTATTTTTAGGTAGTTTAGGTTTATGCTTATTTTTAGTTTAGTTTTATTTATTTTATTATTTAAGTTTAGGCTTTACTTGGTAGGTTTATTTAGGTTTAGGTTTAGGTTTTATTTATCTATATATTTAGGTTTATTTTAGATTTTATTTATTTTATTTATATTTTAGATTTTATTATATTTAGTTTAGGAAGTTTTAAGTAGTGATTTATTTATTTAGTTTAGTTTATTTTAGTTTAGGTTTAGGTTTATTTATTTTTAGTTTAGTTTAAGTTTTATTTAGTTTAGTTTGTTTTGTTATTAATTTATTTTATCAGCTTAGATGTTTTAGTTTAGGTATTTTATTTTATTTTGTTACTTTATTTAGGTTTTATTTTAGGTTTAGGTTTTAAATTTAGGGTTTATGGAGGGTTTAGGATTTAGGGTGGATATGGTTTTAGGGTCAGATGGATTAGGGTTTGGTTTAGTGGGGATTTAGGGTGTTTGGGCTTTGTGGTAAAGTTTGGGTTTTATGGGTTTATGTTAGTCTTAGGGTTTAGGATAAGGTTAGGGTATTTATTTAATGTTTTAAATTTTTTTAATTTTAATTAAAAGTGGTAGGTTTATTATTTAGTTTATTTTTTTTTTATTATTTATTTTACTTTATTTTATTTTAACTTTATTTTTTATTTATTTAGTTTAGTTTATTTATTTTAGATTTATTTATTTTATTTAGGTTTTATTTTAGTTATTTTAAGGTTTAGGTTTAGGTTTAGTTTAGGTTTATTTTAGTTAAGTTTATTTTATTTTATTTATTAGTTTAAGTTTTATTTTTCTTAGGTTTAGGTTTATTCCTTTATTTTATTTTTAGGTTTAGGTTTTAGGTTTTATTTTGTTTTATTTTTAGGTTTTATTTTTAAATTTAAATTTAGGTTTCTTTAGTTGATTTTATTTTATCTTGATTTAGGTTTTATTTATTTTTAGTTTAGTTTATTTTAGTTTAGGTTTAGATTTATTTTATTTTTATTTTAGGTTTAAGTTATATTATTTTATTTTTAGGTTTATTTTTTTAGGTTTAGGTTTTAATTTAATTTTTATTTTATGTTTAGTTTTTATTTTATTTAGGTTTGTTTAGTTTAGTTTAGGTTTTTATTTATTTTATTTTACTTTAAATTTTATTTATTATTTTATTTTTTTTAGGTTTAGGTTTAGGTCCAGGTTTTAGTGTATTTTATTTTAGTTAAGTTTTTATTTATTTTATTTTAGGTTTTATTTAGTTTAGGTTTAGGTTTTAGCTTCTAATTTTAGTGTCTTTAGGTTTAGTTTGGTGGGGTTTAGGGTTTAAGTAGGTTTAGGGTTTACATTTTAGGGTTTATGGATTAGGGTTTAGGGTTTAGTGTTTAGGGTATAGGGTTTAGGTTTAGGATTTAGGTGGGTTTAGTTTTAGGTTTAGGGTTTAGGTTTATGTTTTAGGTTTTAGTTTAGTGTTTAGGGTTTTTTGTTTTTTTAATAGAGAACAAATTTAGATTCAATATTTCTTCTTTTCAATTTCATCAACCAAGTAACACACTAAGTTTTTTAAGACACAAGTGACGATATATATTAAAAATGTGCATGCATAGTGAAATTCAAAAACCCTAGATAACTAAAACTATCTCTACTGTAAAAACACAGTTCTAAAAGCAGCAGATCAAATCGATCATTCTTCAATTTCTCTAGTTCTCATCAACCACCTGGCCTCTCAGTAGCAAGATCCACCATTATATCCTGTTCTCTCCTCCCACCACTATGGTCAGAACTTCCATCGTTCTTCCCTCCATAACTACTACTTGACAACTACCTCATATCCATCAACACCTTGATCCACCGAATGTATAATCACCGCCTCCACCTTCACCTCCACCATAGATCTAGAGCCCAGTTGATAGTGATGTTTTATGCCCATTCTTGGGTTTAAGTTTATAACATTTTAGGCTTTAGGTTTTTTTTTTAATTTATTTAGTTACTTTAGGTTTAGGTTTATGATTTAGGGTTATGGTTTAGGGTTTAGGGTTTAGTGTTTATTTGAGTTTAGGGTTTAGGGTTTTTAGGGTTTAGGTTTAGAGTTTAGGGTTTAGGGTTTAGGGTTTTGGTTTAGGGTTTAGCATTTAGGGTTTAGGGTTCAAGTTTAGGGTTTTAGGATTTAGGGTTTATGGTTTCTTTTAAAGTTATGTAAACGGTAGTTTAGGTTTACTTAGTTTATCTTTTATTTATCTTAGTTTATTTTATTTTATTTTAGTTAGGTTTATTTTATTTTATTAAGTTTACTATATTTATTTTAGGTTTATTTATTTTAGTTTTTTTTTTGTTTTAGGTTTAGGTTAAGGTTTACTTTAGTTGTGTTTTATATTTTATTTTTTTAGGTTTATTTTTTTTTTTGGTTTAGGTAAGTTTATATTTTTTAAGTTTAGGTTTTAGGTTTATTTTAGGTTATATTTTAGTTTAGGTTTGGTTTGATTTTAGTTTATTTTATTTTATTTTATATTAGGTTTATGTAAGTTTAGTTTATTTTAGGTTTATTTAGGTTTTACTTATTTTAGTTTATTTTAGTTTAGGTTTAGGTTTATTTTATTTTATTTTATTTTTTTATTTTAAGTTTAGGTTTTTCATTTAGTTTAAGTTTTATTTTTATTTATTTTAAGTTTATTTTTAAGTTTAGGTTTTATTTAGTTTTGTTTCTTCTTTTGGTTTTTTTTATTGAATGTTTAGTTGTTTATTTTAAGTTTTATATTATTATTTATTTTTTAGTTTATTTTAGGTTTTATTTAATATATTTAGTTTACTTTCATTTTCTTAATTTTATTTTATTTAGGTTTAGGTTTAAGTTTAGTTTAGTTATTATTATTTATTTTATTTTATTTAGGCTTTGGTTTTAATTTTTATTTAGTTAAGATGTAAGTACAGGATTTAGGGTGGGAAGTTAGGGTATGATAGGGAGGATTTAGGGTTTAGGTGAATTAGTATGGTTTGGAGGTGGGTTAGTCAGTTAGGTTGGATTTTAGTAGTTTAAAATTTAGGTTTAGGGTGGTAGTTTAGGGTTGGGAGGTGGGTAGTTTAAGGTTAGTGGTCAGAGTTGGGTAGGAGGATTTAGGGAGGATTTGGATTTAGGTTTAGGTTTAGGGTTTAGTGTAGGTTTATTTAGGGTTTAGTTTAGGGTAGGTTTAGGGTGGGGGTTTGGTATAGTTAGTGCAGTAAACCAGGTTTAGGTTTATTTAGCTTATTTATTTATTTTTTTATGTTTTATTTATTTTTTGGTTTATTTATTTTATTTTTTATTTAGTTTAGTTTATTTATTTAAGGTTTATTTATGTTTAGGTTTTATTTTAGTTTATTTTTAAGTTTAGGTTTAAATTTATGTTTATTTTAGTTTAGTTTTATTTTTTATTTTTAAGTTTGGTCTTTTTCTAAGTTTAGGTTTAGGTTTAGATTTTTATTTTATTTTCTTAGTTTAGGTTTTCATTTTTATTTTAGGTTTATTTTTAGGTTTTATTATTTAGTTTAAGTTTAGGTTTGTTTTTAGTTTATTTTATTATATTTAGTTTAAAGTTTAGGTTTAGTATATTTTGGGGTTAGGTTTAGGTTTTGTTTATTTTTGTATAGTTTATTTTAGTTTAGTTTATTATAGTTTAGGTTTAGGTTTATTTTATTTTACTTATTTTAAGTTATTTTATTTTAGTTTAGGGTTTAGGTTTTACTTTTTAAATATATTTTTAGGTTTATTTTTTTGGTTCAAGTTTTTATTTTATTTTATTCTAGGTTTAGTTTTTTTTATTTTACATTTAGGTTTTATTTTGTTTAGGTTTTATCTTTTAGGTTTATTTTATTTTTTAGTTTAGTTTATGTTTTTCTTTATTTTATTTTATCTTGGTTTTCATTTTTTATTTTATTTTATATTTAGATTAGATTTAGGTTTTAAATTAGGTTTTTAATTTATTTTATTTAGTTTAGTTTTTGTTATTTATTTTATTTTTAAGTTTTGTTTAATTTAGGTTTAGGATTTTAGGTTCTTAGGGTTTATGGTTTTTTAGCAATGTAACCGAACGAAGCAATGTGGTTTAGGGTTTGTGTCTTGGGTTTAGGCAGTTTGGGTTTAGGTTTTGGGTAGTGGTAGGGTTTGGTCAGGTAGTTTATTAGTTTTTGGTAGGTTTAGGGTTTTATTTTATTTTAGGGTTTAGGTTTGAGGTTTAGGGAAGGTTTAGGGGTTTAGGATTTAGGATTTTGGGCAGGGAGATTTGGGTTCAGTTTTCTTTTAAATTAAAGTGAGTTTAGGTTTATTTAAATTTAGATTTATTTTAGTTTATTTGATTTTAGGTTTATTTTATTTTATTTAATTATTTATTTAGTTGGGTAGTTTAGGGTGGGTAGGTTTAGGGTTTGGGTTTGGGTTTTGGATTTAGGGTTTAAGGCCAGTTTAGGTTTAGGTTTTTTTTTGAAAAAAAAAGTAAAGACGCTTAGGTTTATTTAATTTATTTTATTTATTTTACTTTCTCTATGTTTTATTTATTTTGGTCTATTTTTTTATTTTTATTTAGTTAAGTTTATTTATTTAGTGTTTACTTATTTTAGTTTAGGTTTTATTTTAGTTTATTCTTTAAGTTTAGGTTTAAATTTATGTTTATTTTTAGTTTAGTTTTATTTGTTTATTTTTTATGTTTTGGTCTTTTTTTTTAATTTTAGGTTTAGCTTTAGATTTTTATTTTATTTTCTTAGTTTAGGTTTTTCATTTTTATTTTAGTTTTATTTTTAGGTTTTAATATTTAGTTTAAGTTTAGGTTTACTTATAGTTTATTTTTTTATATTTAGTTTAGGGTTTAGGTTTAAGTTTTGTTTATTTTTGTTTAGTTTATTTTAGTTTAGTTTATTGTAGTTTAGGTTTAGGTTTATTTTATTTTTCTTATTTTAAGTTATTTTTTTTTTAGTTTTTAGGTTTTACTTTTAAATATATTTTTTTTTTTTAGGTTTTATTTTATTTTATTCTAGGTTTAGTTTTTTTTATTTACCTTTTTTATTTTATTTAGGTTTTATCTTTTAGGTTCATTTTAATTTTAGTTTAGTTTTGTTTATTTATTTTATTTTAGTTTCATTTTTATTTTATTTTATTTTTTAGATTTAGATTTAGGTTTTAAATTAGGTTTTTAATTTATTTTATTTAGGTTTAGGTTATCTTATTTATTTTATTTTTAAGTTTTATTTAGTTTAGGTTTAGGATTTTAAGTTTTTAGGGTTTATGGTTTTGTTTAGGGTTGGTGTAGGGTTTAAGGGGGTGGTTTAGGGTTTAGGTTTAAGGTGGTAGGGTTAGGGTTCTGTTTATGGTAAGACTTAGGGTTTAGGGTTTAGGGTTTAGAGTTAGTTGTAGGTTTTAGGGTTAAGGATTTTTTTAATTTTTTTATTTTTTAGGGTTTAGGGTTATAGATTTGGGCTATAGGTTTAGGGTTTTTTGGGTTTAAGGGTTTAGGGATTATGGTTTAGGTTTTAGGTTAGGGTTTAGGTTATTCTTTAAATTAAGTAAACCAATAGGTTTAAGTTTATCTAATTTATTTAGTTTATTTATTTTATTTGAATTTTTAAGGTTTATTTTTTATTTTATTTAGTTTGGTTTATTTATTTTGTTCAAGTTTTAATTTAGTTTATTTTTTTACGTTAAGGTTTAGGTTTTTGTTTATTTTTTAGTTTACTTTTATTTTTATTTTTTTATTTGTTTAGGTTTTATTTTATATTTTTAAGTTTAGGTTTAGGTTTTTATTTTTTATTTTTTAGTTTAGGTTTTAGGTTTTCATTTTAGGTTTATTTTTAGGTTTTATTTTTTTAGTTTAGGTTTACATTTATTTTTACTCTATTATTTTATTTAATTTAGGTTTTTGTTTAGGTTTAGTTTATTTAAGGTTTAGATTTAGATTTTATTTATTTTAGTTTAGTTTATATTTATTTAGGTTTAGGTTTATTTTATTTTGTTTATTTATCTTAGGTTTAGGATTATTTTAGTTTATGGTTTAAGTTTTATTATATTTTATTTTAGGTTTAGATTTTATTTTATTTAGGTTTTTCATGTGTAGGTTTATTTTATTTTTTAGTTTAATTTAGGTTTCTATTTCTTTTATTTTTGTTTATTTTTTATTTTTATTTTATTTTATTATATTTTTAAGATTAAGTTTAGGTTTAGGTTTTAGTTTATTTTAGTTTAGTTTTAGGTTTATTTTATTTTGTTAATTTTATTTTTTTATTTAAAGTTTTGATTTTTTTTAATTGTTTAGGGCTTAGGTTTTATTTTTCTGGTTTATTTTTTAGGTTTAGGTTTTTTTAGTATTTATTTTATATTACTTTAGGTTTATTTAGGTTATTTATTTTTAGTTTAGTTTAGGTTTTTATTTATTTTAGTTTAATTTATTTTTCTTTTTTATTTTATTTTTGTTTTAGGTTTTGGTTTAATTTTTGGTTTTAGTTTATGTTTTTATTTTATTTTATTTTTGTTTAGGTTTTCTTATTTATTTTATTTTAGGATCTAGTTTAAGTTTAAGGTTTTAAGTTTAGGATTTAGGGTTTAGGATTAGTGAGGATTAGTTGAGGATTTAGGGTTTGGGTTTGGGGTTTGGGGGTTTAGGTTTAGGGTTTATGGTTTAGGGTTTAGGGTTTAGGTTTTGGGGGTTTAGTGTTTAGATTTAGGGTTTATGATTTTTTTGGGTTTAGGGTTTAGGGTTGAGGTTTAGGTTTTCCGTGGTCGAGTTATAGTTTATGGATAAGGGTATTTTTTTAACATAAAATAAATTCAGATTCAACATTTCTTCATTTTGATTTGATCAACCAACACCAAGTTTTCCAAGACATAAGCAACGACATAAATAAAATGATCGCTGTAGCAAAACCAAAGACATACATAAGCAGACGGATCGGATTCTTTATTCTCCGTTCTCATCGAATGACCTCGACCTCTCGGTAGTGGGATCCACCATCATATCCTCATCTCTCCTCCGCCATCACCATATATAACCACCGCTTTTCCAACCTCCGTAACCACCACTGCTCTGACCACCACCTTCATATCCACCAGCACCTCTATATCCCTCACCACCACTCTGATAACTGCTGCCTTTGCCTTCGCCTTCACTACCAGATCTAGACTAAGCTTAGTTTACGGTGATGTTCTTGCCATCAAGGTTTTGCCCATTCTTAGTGTTTAGGTTTAGGTTTAGGTTATTTGGTTTTATGGTTTAATTTTATTTTTTTAATTTATTTAGTTACTTTAGGTTTAGGTTTATGGTTTAGGGTTTCAAGTATAGGGTTTAGGGTTAGGGTTTAGGGCTTAGGGTTCTAGGTTTAAGGTTTTAGGGTTTTAGGGTTTATGCTTTTAGGGTTTAGGGTTTAGGGTTAGGGTTTAAGATTTAGTGTTTAGGGTTTAGGGTTTTTTAGGGTTCAGGGTTTAGGGTTGAGGGTTGTAGGTGTAGGGTTTGGGGTTTAGGGTTAGTTTTAAGGTTTAGGGTTTAGGGTTTTTTAAAAAAAAATTAAGTAAAAAGCTTCATTTTAGTTTAATTTTTTATCTTTAGTTTTATTTTTTTATTTTTATTTTATTTTATTATATTTTATCTATTTTATTTAGCTCTTTTATTTATTTTTGTTTAGGTTTTTTATTTTAGTTTATTTTTTAGGTTTAAGTTTAGGTTTTTATTTTATTTTTTTAAGTTTAGGTTTTAGGTTTTTATTTTGTTTATTTTTTATTTTAGGTTTAGTTTTTTTTTTAACTTAGGTTTTAGGTTTTATTTTTTGTTTATTTTTAAGTTTTATTTTTAGGATTATTTTTTAGGTTTAGTTTTTTATTTAGTTTTTCTTTTATTTTCTTTTAGGTTTATTTTATTTTTATTTTACGTTTATTTTTTATTTTATTAATTCATTTTATTCTTAGGTTTATTTTATTTTTTTTAGTTTAGCTTAGATTTTACATTCTTTTATTTTAGTTTATTTATATTTATTATTATATTTTAAGGTTTAAGTTTAGGTTTTAATTTAGGTTTTTATTTTATTTTATTTCTTATTTTATTTAGGTTCAAGTTTTTTTATTTATTTTATTTTTAGGTTTTATTTAGTTTTGATTTAGGTTTTTAGGTTTTTATGGTTTAGGGTTTAGGATTTAGGGTTTTAGTGTTAGGGTTTAGGGTTTTAGAATTTAGGGTTTAGGGTTTTAGGGTTTAGGGTTTAGGGTTTAGTGTTTAAGCTTTATAATTTAAGGTTTTTGGGATTTAGGATTTAGGGTTTATGGTTTATGGTTTAGTGCTTAGGGTTTAGGGCTAGTTTAATGTTTAGGATTTAGGGTTTTTGGTTTAGGGTTTTAAGGTTTTGTGTTTAGGGTTTACGGTTTAAGCTTTTAAAGTTTAGGGTTTAGAGTTCGGGGTTTAAGGTTTAGGGTTAAGGTTTTTTTTTTTATTTTTCTTTAAATTAAATAAATTGGTAGGTTTAGGTTAATTTATTTATTTTTTGTTTTTACTTAGGTTATTATTTATATTTAGTTTAGTCTATTTATTTTGGGTTTATTTATTTTAGTTTATTATTTAGGTTTAGGTTTAGGTTTAGTTTTAACTTTAGTTTATTTTTTAGGTTTAGCCTTTATTTTTTATGTTGAGGTTTAGGTTTAGGTTTCTATTATATTTTTTTAGGTTTAGGTTTTAGGTTTTTATTTTAGGTTTTTTAGGTACTATTCTTTAGTCTAAGTTCAGGTTCATTTTTTAGTTTATTATATTATATTTAGTTTAGGTTTAGTTTATTTTAGGTTTATGTTTTATTTTTTTAGTTTAGTTTATTTTAGTTTATGTTAAGGTTATTTAATTTTTATTTTAGGTTTAGTTTTTTTTAGTTTAGAGTTTAGGTTTTATTTTTTATTTATTTTTAGTTTTATTTTTAGGTTTAGCTTTTTATTTAGTTTTTATTTTATTTTATTTTAGGTTTATTTTATCTTTAGTTTAGGTTTAGATTTTATTTTATTTAGGTTTTCATTTTATAGTTTAGTTTAAGTTTTTATTTATTTTATTTTAATTTAGTTTTAAATTTTATTTTATTTTCTTTTAGGTTTAGGTTTAGGTTTAGGTTTTAGTTTAGGTTTATGTCTTTTTATTTATTTTATTTTTAGGTTTTATTTAGTTTAGCTTTAGGTTTCTAGGTTTTTAGGGTTTAGAGTTTGGGGTTTAGCCTTTAAGGTTTAAGGGTTAGGGTTTAGGGTTTTGGTTTTGGGGTTTAAGTTTAAGGTTTAGGGTTTTAAGGTTTAGGGTTTAGGGTTTAGGATTTAGGGTTTAAGGTTTTAGGGCTGTAGGTTTAGGATTTAGGGTTGTAGTTTTAGGGTTTAGGGTTTAAGGTTTTAGGGTTGTAGGTTTAGGATTTATGGTTGTAGTTGTAGGGTTTACGAATTTTTTTATTTTTTATTTTATTTTTTTATCTTCTTAATTTTTTTTAAATTAAGTAAACTGGTAGGTTTTGGTTTATTTAGTCTATTTTTTATTATTTTAGATTATTTTATTATTATTATTTTATTTAGGTTTATTTTTATTTTTATTTAGTTTAGTTTATTTATTTTAGGTTTATTTATTTTAATTTTTTTTAGGTTTAGGTTTAGGTTTAGATTTATTTTTTAGTTAAGTTTTATTTTTATTTTATTTTTTAGATTAAGTTTTATTTTTTATTTTTTAGTTTAGGTTTAGGTTTTTAATTTATTTTTTTAGGTTTAGGTTTTAGGTTTTAGGATTTTATTTATTTTATTTTAGTTTAGTTAATATTTTTTTTAATTTTTTTTAAGGTTTTGGTTTTGGTTTTGGTTTTAGTTTATGTTTTTATTTTATTTTATTTATTTATTTTATTTTAGTTTAAGTTTTTTATTTATTTTATTTTTATGTTTCATTTAGTTTAAGTTTAGGTTTTTTAGCTTTTTAGGGTTTAGGGTTTTGGGTTTATGTTTTAAGTTTTTATTTTAGGTTTAATTTTTGGTTTTACTTTTTAGTTTACGTTTAGGTTTATTTTTTGTTTATTTTATTTTATTTTGGGTTTATGCTTAGTTTATTTTTGGTTTAAGTTTAGGTTTTATTTATTTTAGTTTAGTTTATCTTAGTTTAGGTTTAGGTTTATTTTATTTTGTTTATTTTATTTTTATTTTAGGTTAAGTTTTTATTTTTAGTTTAGGGTTTGGGTTTTATTTTTTATTTATTTTTAGGTTTATTTTTTAGGTTTAGGATTTTATTTAGTTTTTATTTTAATTTATTTTAGGTTTATTTTTTTATTTTACATTTAGTTGTTATTATATTTAGGTTTTCTATTCTTAGCTTTATTTTAGTTTAGTTTAGGTTTTATTTATTTATTTTATTTATTTTGTTTTATTTATTATATTTTTAGGTATAGGTTTCATTTCAGTGTTGATTTTATTTTATTTTATTTTATTTAGGTTTAGGTTTTTTTATTTATTATATTTTTATGTTTATTTACTTAAGGTTTTAAATATTTAGGGTTTAGGGCTTTAAAGGCTTAGGATTTAGGGTTTAGGGTTTAGGGTTGTAGGTTTAGGGTTGTACATTTAGGATTTAGGGTTTAGGGTTTAGGGTTGGTTTTACGGTTTAGGGTTTAGGATTTAGAGTTTAGGGTTTAGAGTTTAGGATTTTTTTTTAAAGTTAAGTAAACTCGTAGGTTTAGGTTTATTTAGTTTATTTTTTATGTATTTTAGTTTATTTTATTTTTTATTTTTATTTATGCTTATTTTTTTATTTAGTTTAGTTTATTTATTAGAATTGAGATTAGGTTTATGTTTATTTTCTAGTTTAGTTTAGTATTTTTTTTGTATGTTTAGCTTTTTTTTCTTAGGTTTAGGTTTAGGTTTTTATTTTATTTTTTTAAGTTTAGGTTTTAGGTTTTTATTTTAGGTTTATTTTTAGGTTTTAGTTTTTAGTTTAGGTTTAGGTTTATTTTTGTTTATTTTATTTTATTTAGTTTAGGTTTTAGGTTTAGTTTATTTTAAGTTTAGATTTATGTTTTATTTATTTTAGTTTAGCTTATTTTAGTTTAGGTTTAGGTTTATTTGAATTTATTTATTTTAGGTTTTGGTTTTTCTTTTTAGTTTAGGGCTTAGGTTTTATTTTTTATTTATTTTTGGGTTTTTTTAGGTTTAGGTGTTTATTTAGTTTTTATTTTCCCCCAACCAAACTGGCTTCGTTAAAGGTAGAGCTATTTCGATAACATACTTCTCAAGAGTGATTCATAACATTGACGCTCCTATCGAGGTGGCAACATCCTTTTCAAACTGGACATCTCTAAAGCTTTTGACAACCTCTCTTAGGATTTCCTTTTTCAAATTCTTCATTTGCTTAAATTTTTTGATAATTTTATCCACCTCATCAAAAATTGTATTACTAATGATTGGTTCTCCGTTATCATGAATGGTGAGTCCCTTGGTTTTTTCCCTTCGATGCATGGCTTGAGACAAGGTGATCCCCTTTCACCCTCTCTTTTTATTATTATTGTTGAATATCTTTTGAGGAGCCTGAATGATCTTTTCTATAATAACCCTAACATGTTTTTTAGAACTCAAGGTGGTCTTCTGGTATCTCATCTTAGTTTTGCTGATGACTTTATAATCTTTTGCAATGCCTCTATTCTTCACATTAAAACTATTAAGAATCTTTTAAATAAATTTAGCAACAAAAGTGGTCTTTTTCTTAATGAAGGCAAACGTTGTTTCATTCCTTCCTCTAAAATTCTTAGTAATAGGATCAACCAAATCTTGAGAATTACTAATTTCCAACAACAACTTCCTATTAAATATCTTGGTGCTCCGCTTTTTAAAGGTCAGAAAAATCTCATCTTTTTGATGAGTTAATCCAAAAAATCTCTAATAAAATTTCTGCTTGGGAATTTCATTTACTCTCATTTGGTGGTAGGCTCACTTTGATTAAGAGCACTCTTAACTCCATGCCTTTATATCTCATTCAAACCATTGTCACTAATTCTACCACAATGTAATTGAGCATCTCCTTAACAAATTTATCTGGGGTTCTAACAATTCCTCTAAAAGAATGCACTAGACCTCTTGGTATAAAAGCGATGGCACTCTTGCTGAAGGTGGTCTTGGATGTAAGCCTATCAAGGAAGCTATCACCGCTTTTTCCTATAAACTTTGGTGGAATTTTAGTAGTAACAATAGTCTTTGGGCTAATTTCATGACTGCTAAATACTACCAGGGTAAGCACCCTCTCATTTTCCCCTATAAAGTGGGAGACTCTCCTATTTGGAAAAGACTTTTTTCCATCAAATGAGATGTCGAGTCATTAATTTCTAGGGCGATTAACTCTGGCACCTCTTTCTTTTGGCAAGATAACTGACCGAGGTGGGTCCATTGATGATTTACTTTCTACCCATTCCACTGCTGCTATTAAAGTGAACTCTTTCTGGCAAAATAATATGTGGAATAATAGTAAGCTTACTGATTATATTCCTTCCTCTCTTTTAAACAAGCTTACTACTATTCCTATCACACCTAACAATCATGATCAGATCCTTTTTAAGGTTTCTCAAAATGATGATTTCAACTTTAAAATGTTTGATTCATATTAAAGAAGCTCATGATTTTCCAATGTATTTTTCAAAATTTGGAATAACACTATTCCTACTACTTTCTCGTTTACTTGGCATATTTTGAAAAACTTCATCCCTATTGACTCCTTGATGTGGGGGAAAAGTTTTCACTTACCTTTAAAATGCCACTGCTACTTTCACATTGAGAATGTAAATCATGTTTTTGTTAACGGAGCCATTGCTTCCATACTTTGGATTTGTTATGATGATCTCTTTAACATTGTCAAATTCAATGGCTCCTTAACTTTATACCAATTTCTTGAAATTTATTTCAATAACACTACTAAAGGTCACATTAAAGTCATAACTGCTATCACTCTTATTTGGTTCATATGGATGGCAAAACATCATGGGATTCCTATGAACCACATGAGGATAATTGCTAGAATTAAAAAAATATATATGTGACTTATTCAATGCCAATTTAATTAACTACAAACAATTCAAAGGTTGTAAATGTCCAATAAATTTTTTAACTTGTGGATCAACCCAACTGTAAAGATGATAAGATTATTTATTGAGTAAAACCTCATGTTAATACTATTAAAATTAACACTGATGGCTCTGTCTCTCAAAATGCTTCTGGCTGTGGTGGCATTTTTAGAAACCCTAATGGTAAAGTCCTATGTGCTTTTGCATACCCCCTTAATACTTGCTCTGTTCCTTTTACTAAGCTAATGGCAGTGTACAAAGCTCTTGAGATTTGCCTTTAAAAAGGTTGGCTCAATATTTGGATTGAGGTGGATGCCCTGCTGCTGATTGATCTTTTGACTTCCACCAAAATGGGTAGTGCAGAATTGTACTATCTTCTCAAGTAGACTAGAGCTCTCCTTTCTCAACTCTATTTTAAAATCTCTCATGTATGGCATGAGGGTAATGCATGTGTTGATTACCTTGCCAATCTGGGTACTAGATTGGATGGTATAAAATTCTTTGATCAACTTACTCTTCCTAAACATTTACGTCGATTGGTGAATCTGGACAATACTAGACTCCCTTATCTCATAAATTAATCCAACCTATTGGAATGATCTGCTATATTACCTGATTAATTGCATGATTATTTTCTATTTAGTGTTGCTATTTCTTGGGAATTTGCTGATGCATCATCCTGTATCCCTTATTATTGGTTTAATTCCCTAGCTTTAATTGGGGCTTCGCTATTCATACTGTTAATGTGTTGATGTTCATTTGGAATTTGCTGCTGTATCCTGATACCCCTTGCTAGTTATTTGCTGATATTTTTGGCATCTGTTGTTGGTTTAACTCTCCCAACCTTAAATGGGGCCTTACTACTTCTACTGCTTCCACTTTTAATGGTAAGGTGTTTCATGTTTGCTGGAGGGAGATGTATTACTTTATGCTTTATTTTTTGCTTTATTTTTTGATCAACAGGGATATACCTCTTGACATCAATATTTTGATTATGGATCCTACTATCTCTATTTCTCATTTTATGATTAAAGCTGTGTTCTTCCTCTTTTCCTCTTTCTGGAATTATATTTTGGGGCACTTGTCTCAATGTTTAAATGTTATACTTCTGTATAACCTTATGGCTGGCCCTAAGTTATCTGTTATTCTTTTCCTTATTATGGTTTTAGCCCCTCCTATATTCCATAACCTTACCTCCACAACTGCATGAGAGAAATTGCTATATCTTTGCTATTATAACTTCTTCTCTGTAGATTGGAATTATTTCCTAATTTCCATCCACTGCTATTACGCGTGTGGGATTAGTCAGCCTGATATTATGTGTCTTGATGGATCTTAAAGATGGTTTTCCTTTGGACCACTTTATAACCGATGTTGTACCATTATTTTTAACTGGCTTTTCTTATGGTGGGTGCAATATCTATTTTGATGTTTTAATTCTTAGCTATTGGATTTCTGGGCCTTTTGTCCTTCATGCTGCTCTTGGGGTTAGTTTGCTAATTGTATTTGCTAACCTCATCTCCCTAACCTGTAAGGAGAGAAACTGCAATACCCTTGTTATTATTGTCTCTTTGTAGGATTGGACTTACTTAATGATTTCCTTTCAGTATATTTTTTTTAGGATGGTAGTTCAGCAGCTAACCTGCTCTCTTTTCTCTTGAAGGATCTCATTGATGGTTTACTTTTGAACCCTTTCTGTGGCTATGTTGCCCCACTGTTCTTTTTTGGCTTATCTTATGGTTGGTGTAATAATTGTAGTGATGTTTTATTTGTTGGCTGTTGGATTATCGGGTCCATTATCCAGCAGGTTGCCTTTGTGGATGGTGGCTATTTGTTGCTTGTTGTTTTTCTAATTGTTTCTGCAAGTTTGGAGTTACTTCCTGTTTGTTGCCCCACTATTTTTGCTATTTGCAACTAGGCTGCAGCTGATCACCTGATGTTTGAAGTCTACTTAATATGCTGCTATTTTTTCCTTATTGGTTCTGTTAGAATTGTGCAGATCTTTGTGATTATGATATTGCCTAATTGGATATTAACCTATGCACTTACTGAATGGGTGGATTTTGTCCGTTGGTAGTTATTATCTTGGTTGTTGGTAACCGGATTAATGCTCAACAAGTCGCTCGGTTTTGGGATCTTATCACCAGCCTCTTTTGAGGTTTTGGCGCATGGTTTTTTTTCTTTTTGCTTATTATTGTTGTTTGCAATAGGCTACTTGATCATCATCACATGTTTGAGGCCTATGTAAACTGCTGCTATTTTTTCCATCTTAGTTCAGCTAGACTTGGCCATTCCACTTCATTATCTACCTGGAATTTTTCTTATGCATTGTCTATTTTGAATGGGTGGTTTTATGGCCAACTTGTTGTTTTTTCCTATCTTGGTTGTTGGTTGAACTAGATCATTGGGTTTTATGCCCAGCAAGCTGCTACTGGGCCTATCTATCATGCTCGGTAGTGTGCTTTTGGAGTTATTTTGCTGATTGATTTTGTGAACCCCATCTTCCCAACCTGTCAGGCGAGAAACTGCAATTTTTTGGTTATTTTTATTATCACTTTACAAGATTAGTCTTACTTTATGGTTTCTTTCCAGTTTGCTTTTCCTGAGGATTTTGATTTAGCTGCAAGCCTGCTCATCTTTACCTTGAAGGATTTCTATGTTGACTATCTTTTGAACCCATTTTGTTTCTTTTTTGCATCTCTGCTTTTCACTGGCTTATCATATGGTGGGTGCAATAATTGTATTGTTGTTTTTATTGTTGGCTATTAGATTTTTGGGTCCTATGTCCAGCAAGTTATCTTTGTGGTTGTTGGCTGTTTGTTGCCTATTGCTTTTCTGAATGTTTTTGCTGATTGCAACTAGGCTGCTGCTGATCACCTGATGTTTGAGATCTACTTAACCTGCTGTTGTTATCTTCCTCTTGGTTCTATTATATTTGTGTAGATCACTGAGATTATGCTTTTGCCTAATTTGATTTTAACCTATGCATTGTTTACTCTGAATGGGTGGATTTATGGCCGCCTTGTCCTATTATTGTCTTGGTTGTGAACTAGACATCGAGTTTTCCTCACCAAGTCGATTGGGATTGTCTCTAATTCTCTTTACTTGGAGTTGTTTATGGTGGGGAGCAGCTTATTACCTGTGCCTTATGGTTCATCTAGTCTACTGTTGCATTCCCATCTCCTCTCTGATAAACTTCTACAATTCCTGTGGTAATTTGGGCTTGGGATATGCTATCTTGCCTTACACTTGTCGGTTACTAACTTCGTCACCTGAGGTTGTTAACTTCGTGATTGCTTTCTTTCATTACACTTCTTTTCTAGTGTATATCCCTAGGTCGCTTTACTTGGTTGTTACCGTGACTATTTGTTTAATATTTATCTCATATGATTGGGATGGGTTAATTCCATGCTATTTTATTTGCCTTGCTGGATTTCAGTAGGTCTTTCTATTGGTCTTTTATGCTTCTTACCTCTGCCTAGCCTTTTCTGCTATTTTCTTGTGGTGGGTCTTCATGCTGATCTAATTAAACCCTTGGACCTAATTAAAAATATGGTAGACCTGACAATGATGGTTCACTTTCATTTGTGTTGGGATTCTCATGACATAGTGTCTAATATGATGACATTTACTCTACATGGGATCCCCTTACCCATTCTGCTCTTTTCTGCTTTCTTTTCTATTCAGTATAGGGCTTTGCTTTGGTTTGCAGGTACTAAGGCTCAAAAGACTTTCAACAAATGGTTGCTATATAGGTTTGTTGGCTATCATGGCTGTGATGATTTCACTCCTTTTTGGTTTGGTAGTAGCTCTTGTGATGTAACCCTTCAATAAGTATGGATGCTCATATTTGCATCTATCCCAACCTTGTGTGACTAAGCAGCCTTCTATCACACTTCCTTATTATCTTTTTAGTTTATGTCGCTTTCATTTTTCACTGTCAGATACCTTAACCGCTTCTAATTTCTTTTTTTTTCCTACAATTTTGTGCAATTCTCTTGTTCTCTTGTAGGTTTGCTCCATAGTGTCATGCATTCTCTCATCCTGAAGAGCTTTGGCCTTAATCTTCCATTGGTTTATCTTGTTAATCAATTTGTATCTATTGCTTTCCTTACTCTTTTATTTTGCTTTTGGTTGTATTTAAATAGGATTTACTCTCTAGGCTGATTGTAGCTCTTTGAGCAATAGTTGTGGAGTTTATCCCTTTTAAGGACCTTGTAACCCTTTTTTGTGGCAGTAAAATTCCCCCTATATAGGGTTTCCCACAAAAAAAATCCTAAATCCTAAACCTTAAACCCTAAACCCTAAAACTAACCCTAATCCCTAAACCCTAAACCTACAACCTTAAACCCTAAACCCTAAAACCCTAAACCCTAAAACCCTAAACCCTAAGCTATCCCTAAACCTACAACCCTAAACCCTAAAAACTAAAAACCCTTAGCCCTAAAACCTAAAACACTAAACCTTAAAACCCTAAACCCTAAAAATTCAAACCTAAATAAATAAAACCTAGAAATAAAATAAATAAAAAACTTAAACCTAAATAAAATATAAAAATAAAATAAAATAAAAACCTAAACTAAAACTTAAACCTAAACCTAAAAAATAAAATCAAATAAACTAGAATAAAATAATTAATAACCTAAACTAAACTAAAGAAATAAAATAAACCTTAGAATAAAAAACCTAAAGAAAATATGAACTAAATGTAAAATACAAATAAAATAAACCTAAAAAAATAAAATAAAAACTAAATAAAAACCTAAAACTAAAAAACCTAAAAATAAATAAAAAATAAAACATAAACCCCAAAGAAAAAAAACCCTAAACCTAAAATAAAAATAAAATAAACCTAAACCTAAACTAAAATAAATAAAACCTAAGCCTAAACCTAAAAAAAACTAAACCTAAACCTGAACCTAAACTAAATATATTAAAATAAACTAAAAAAACCTAATCCTAAACTAAAAAATAAAATATAAAAATAAACCTAAAATAAAAACCTAAACTCTAAAGATAAAATAATAAAATAAAAACCTAAACATAAACCTAAAATAAAAGGTAAAATCTAAACCTAAAAAATAAAATAAAAATAAATCTCAACTAAAAAATAAACCTAAACCTAAACCTAAACTTAAAAAAATAAACTAAAACAATAATCCTAAACTAAAATAAATAAACCTATAATAAATAAATTAAACTAATTAAAAATAAAAAATTAACATAAATAAAACTTAAAAATAAAAGAAACTAAAATAAATAAAAAATAAACTAAATAATATAAATAACCTTAAACCTACCGGTTTACTTAATTTAAAAAAAAAACTAAACCCTAAGCTAACCCTAAACCCTAAACCATAAAGTAAAATAAAAAAAAATTAAACCTACATGATTACTTAATTTAAAAATAAATTTAAACTAAAACTTGAACCTTAAATCAAAAATCTATACCCTAAACCCTAAGCTAACCCTAAACCTGCAACCGTAAACCCTAAAAACTAAAAACCCTAAGCCCTAAACCCTATAACCGTAAACCCTAATACCCTGAACCCTAAACCCTAAACCCTAAACTGTAAACCATAAAAACCTAAACCTAAACTAAATAAAACCTAAATATAAAATAAATAAATAAAACCTAAACCTAAATAAAATAAAAACCTAAATTAAAACCTAAACGTAAACCTAAAAATAAAATTAAATAAACTAAAATAAAATAATTAATAACCTAAACTAATCTAAAAAACAAAATAAACCTAAGAATAAAAAACCTAAAGAAAATAAAAACTGAATGTAAAATAAAAATAAATATACCTAAAAAAATAAAGTAAAAATAAAATAAAACCTAAAACCTAAGAAAACCTAAAAATAAATAAAAAATAAAACCTAAACCCTAAAGAAAAAAAAACCTAAACCAAAAATAAAAATGAAATAAGACAAATAAAATAAACCTAAACCTAAACTAAAATAAACTAAACTAAAATAAATAAATCTAAAGCCTAAACCTAAAATAAACCAAACCTAAACCTAAACCTAAACTAAATAAAATATAATAAACCAAAAATAAACTTAATCCTAAACTAAAAAATAAAATCTAAAAATAATCCTAAATAAAAACCTAAAATATAAAGATAAAAAACAAAATAAAATCCTAATCCGAAACCTAAAAATAAAAAATAAAATCTAAACCTAAAAAGTAAAATAAAATAAATCTCAACTAGAAAATAAACTTAAACCCAAACCTAAACCTAAAAAAAATAAACTAAAATAAAAAGCCTAAATTAAAATAAATAGACCTAAAATTAATAAATTATGCTAAATAAAAATAAAAAATAAACATAAATAAAAATTTAAAATTAAATAAACTAAAATAAATAAAAACTGAACTAAATAACCCTAAACCTACTAGTTTACTTTGTTTTTTGAAAAAAACCAAACCCTAAGCTAACCCTAAACCTTAAAAGTAAACTAAAAAAACTTAAACCTAGAGGTTTACTTAATTTAAAAATAAACCTAAGCTAAAACTTGAACCCTAAATCGAAAACCGATGCACTAAACCCTAAACCCTAAGCTAACCCTAAACCCATAAGCCTAAACCCTAAAAACTAAAACCCTAAGCCCTAAACCCTAAAACCCTAAACCCTAAAACCCTAAACCCAAAATCGTAAACCGTAAAACCTAAACGCTAAAAACCTAAACATAAATTAAATAAAACATAAAAAATAAATACAAAAACCTAAAATAAAATAAAATAAAATAAAATAAAAACCTAAACTAAAACTTAAACCTAAACATAAAAATAAAATAAAATAAACTAAAATAAAATAATTAATAACCTAAACTAAACTAAAAAAGTAAAATAAACTGAAGAATAAAAACCTAAAAAAATAAAAACTAAATGTAAAATAAAAATAAAATAAACCTAAAAAATTAAAATAAAAACTAAATAAAAACTTAAACCTAAAAAAACTTTAAAAAAAAACTTAAACCCTAAAGAAAAAAAAACCTAAACCTAAAATAAAAATAAAATAAACAAAATAAAATAAACCTGAACCTAAACTAAAATAAACTAAACTAAAATAGATAAAACCTAACCCTAAACCTAAAATTAACCTAAAATAAACCTAATCTTAAACTTAAACTAAATAAAATAAAATAAACTAAACTAAACCTAATCATAAACTAAAAAAATAAAATCTAAAAATAAACCTAAAATCTAAACATAAAAAAATAAAATAAAAACATAAACCTAAACCTAAATATAAAAAACAAAACCTAAACCTAAAAAATAAAATAAAAATAAATCTCAACTAAAAAATAAACCTAAACCTAAACCTAAATCTAAAAAAATAAACTAAAATAAAAAACCTAAACTAAAATTCATAAACCCAAAATAAATAAATTAAACTAAATAAAAATAAAAATAAACTTAAATAAAAATAATAAATTAAATAAACTAAAATAAATAAAAAATAAACTAAATAAACTAAATAACCCTAAACCTATCGGTTGACTTAATTTTAAAAAAAAAACCTAAACCCCAAGCTAACCCTAAACCTTAAAAGTAAACTAGAAAAAACTTAAACCTATAGGTTTACGTAATTTAAAAATAAACCTAAACTAAAACCTGAACCTTAAATCAAAAACTTATACCCTAAACCCTATGCCCGAGATCCTAAAAAAATAAAAAAATAATAAAATAGATAAATAAAAAAATAAATAACTAACCCCTAACCCTAAACCCTAAGCTTAAAACCATAAATCCTAAATGCTAAACCCTAAAACCGTAAATCCTAAATCAAAAACCCTAAACCCTAAACCTTAAATCATAAAAACTCTAAACCCTAAAGCCCAAAAATTAAACCCTAAACCCTAAATCCTAAACCCTAACCGTAAAACCTAAACCCTCAAACCTACAACCCTAAACCCTAAACCCTAAACCTTAAACTTATAACCTTAAACCATAAACACTAAAAACCTAAAACCTAAACCTAAACTAAATAAAACTTTATAATAAAATAAACTAAAATACCTATGGAACTGATGGAGGTTACTATCATGGTGGTGGCCGAGGGAGAGATCAGGGATATGATGGTGGATCCCACTGCTCGAGAGGCGAGGTGATTTTGATGGGAAATGGAGAAATTGAAGAATGGCCAACTGACCGCTATGGAACGGTCTTTATAATGAAATGATTCTAGTTATCTAGGGTTTTGATTTGCTTTATGCATGCTCATTTTTTATTTATGTCATGGCTTGTGTCTTAGAGAACTTTGTGTGTTACTTAGTTGACAAAATTGAAAAGAAGAAATGTTGAATCTGAATTTGTTCTTTGTTAAAAAAAGTAAAAACCCTAAACCCTAAACTAAAACCTAAACCCTATACCTGAAACCTAAAACCTAAACCCTAAACCCTAAACCCTAAACCTTAAAAATAAAAAAATAATCAAAAGGAAAAAAACCATAACCTTAAATCAGAAACCTTAAACCTTAAACTAAAACCCTAAACCCCAAACCTAAACCCAAACCTAAACCCTACTAAACCCTAAACCAAAAAAAAAATGCTAAACCTTAAAGCTTAAACCTTAAATCCTAAACCCTAAACCTTAACCCTAAACCCTAAACCCTAAAACCATAAACACTAAAACCCTAAACCCTGAACCCCAAACCCTAAACCCTGAAAACCTAAAAACCTAAACCTAAACTAAATAAAACCTAATAATAAAATAAATAAAAAAACTTAAAACTAAAAATAATAAAATAAAGAAAATAAACTAAAAACCTAAAATAAAACCAAAACCTAAATCTAAAAATAAAATAAAATAAAATAAATACCAAAACTAAAATAAAATTAAATAAATAAAACATAAACTAAACTAAAAAAAATATAATAAACCTTAGAATAAGAAACCTAAATAAATATAAACTAAACATAAAATAAAAATAAAATAAACCTTAAATAAAAGCTTATACCTAAAAAATAAATCTAAAAATATATAAAAAATAAAAAATAAACCCTAAACTAAAAAAGAAAACTAAACTTAAAATAAAAATAAAAATAAACAAAATAAAACAAACCAAAACCTAAACTAAAATAAATTAAACCTAAACCTAAACCTAAACTAAATAAAATAAAATAAACTAAAAATAAACCTAAACCTAAACTAGAAAGTAAAACCTTAAAATAAACCTAAAATAAAAACCTAAAAAAAACCTAAAATAAAAAAATAAAAGTATAACCTAAACCTAAAAGATTAAATAAAATAAAACTCAAAAAAAATAAACCTAAACCTAAACTTAAAAGATAAAGTGAAATAAAACCCTAAACTAGAAATAAATAAAAATAAATAAATAAAATAAACTAAATATAAAAATAAACTTAAATAAAAATAAAAAAAATAAAATAAATTAAAATAAATGAAAAATAAACTATATAAACATAAACCTACCGCTTACTTAATTTTAAAAAAAAAACCTAAACCCTAAATCTTAAACCCTAAACCCTAAACCGTAGACATACAACGCTAAACCTACAATCCTAAACCTTAAATCCTAAACCCTAAATATCGCTAAACTCTACACCCTAAACCTTAAATCCTAATCCCAAACCCTAAACCCTAAACCCTAAACCCTAAACCCAAAACATAAAACCTAAAAGCATAAACCCTAAAAGCCTAAAACCTAAACCCTAAAGTGATTGAGCTGATTTTTATGAGAGGTGACTTTAAAGAGGTCAGTGAAGAGGTTGCAAAATATGAAGTTGGTGTTCCTGCCCATGTTGGTCTTGTTGCACTTATTGGATTTATGGTTCCTCCAGGTAGCACTAGTTTGGATCCTTCACAGACTTCTTTCTTCCAAGTTTTATTGAAATTATCACCCCGATTGAGATGATTAGAAAAGTCGATAAGGTGGGATCCTCAGAGGCTTCTCTCCTCGCTAAGCTAGGGACTAGGCAAATCTCTTATGGCGTTATTATCTAGTCTGTGTATGATGATCGATTAGTGTTCAGTCCTGAGGTGCTTGACCTCACTAAAGATGAACTCATCGAGAAGTTTTCCAAGCCCTTTTAATGATCACTTCTCTCTCACTAGCCCTCTATTATCCCACCCTTGCTACAGCATCCCATATGTTCATCAACGTCTACAAGAAGGTCCTAACTATCACGATCTCCACTAATTACACATACACTCAGGCTGAGATGGTTTGGGAGTATTTGAAGGATCCTAGTAAATTTGATGTGTGCTATGCATGATGCTTCTACTACTACTCAGCTAGTTTAGTCAGTCAGAGTGGAAGAGAAGAAGGAAGAGCCCCATGAGTAACTGATGATGATATGGGTTTCAACTTGTTTGACAAAGCTTGGTTGGCCTTCTATAAAATCAATTTTTATTTTCTCTGGGATTTAAATCATTTTGTGAAATACTATTTTTTGTCAATTTTCAATTGCATTTTATTTTATCTTATTTTATTAGTCATTAAATGATAATGTTTTATTTTATTTGGTAATTTCTTATTTATTATGGAATCATTTGAGTTAAAAAAAACCATAAACCCCAAGGCCTAAATCCTAAACTTTAAACCTAAACCTTAAACCCTAAACCCTAAACCCTAAACCCCAAACCCTAAACCTAAACCTAAAGTAACTAAATATAATAAAAAATAAACCTAAACTATAAAACCTAATAAACCTAAACCCAAACCTAAACCTAAACCCTAAGAATGGGCATAACCTTGATGACAGGAACATCATTATCAACTAGGTTCATTCTATATTTCATGGTGGAGGTAAAGGCAGAGGCGCAGCT
The DNA here is from genome assembly GCA_021442155.1 of Cymbidium sinense. Lineage (NCBI taxonomy): Eukaryota > Viridiplantae > Streptophyta > Magnoliopsida > Asparagales > Orchidaceae > Cymbidium > Cymbidium sinense. Next base: position 7,522,428 of record CM038214.1, on the reverse strand, counting down.
ATCGCAAAGGTGGGGGGATCTGAGGTGCCGGGTGGATATGGAGGTGGTGATCGAAGCAGTGGTAGTTATGGAGTTGTGAGGAGCAACGGAGGTTACAGGCATGATGGTGGCAAAGGGAGAGATCGGGGATATGATGGTGGATCCTGCTACTCGAGAGGCCGAGATGGTTTTGATGGAAATTGAGAAACCAAGAATGGATGATGCTTATGGAACCGTGTCTTTACAGTAGAGATTCTAGTTATCTTGAGTTTTTGATTTGCTCTATGTGTGCTCATTTTTTATTTATGTCATCCCTAATGTCTTAGAAAACTTGGTGTGTTACTTGGTTGATCAAATCAAAAAGAAGAAATGTTGAATCTAAATTTGTTCTCTATTAAAACCAAAACCTAAACCCTAAAATAAAACCTAAACCCTAAACCTAAATCCTAAACTATAAACCCTAAACCCCAGAAATAAAAAAAATATAAAAAAATTAAAATAAAACCCTAACCCTAAACCCTAAACCCTAAAACTAACCCTAAACCCTAAACCTATAGCCCTAAAACCTAAACCCTAAACCTACAACCCTAAATCCTAAACCCTAAAGCCTAAAATCCTAAACACCAAACCCAAAACTGTAAACCTAAAACCCAAAACCAATGCTAAACCCTAAACCTAAAACCCTAAACCTTAAAGTTTAAACACTAAACCCCAAACCCCAAGCATAATTAATTAAATCATGGTAGATCTTTGGTGTTTAATAACCCAAAAGGAGTTTAATGAAATTAAGGTTAGTCTACATGTGTGGGAAAACTATAAGAGTGATTAAAAGTCCCTTAATCTAATAACTATTAATCAAGAGCCAATTGAATTGCCCCTTTATTTCCTGGTTTAGGGTTTAGGGTTTACTGCTGTGGGTTTTAGGTTTAGGTTTAAGGTTTGAGTTTGAGGGATTGGGTGCAGGGTTTGTGGGTTTGGGTTTGTGGGTTTGTGGTTTTAGGGTTTAGGGTTTAGTTTAGAGTTTAGGATTTACAGTTTAAGGTTTTAGTGTTTAGGGTTTTTGAGTTTAAGGTTTAGGGTTTAGGATATAGGGTTTAGGATTTTGGTTAGTTTAGGGTTTAGGGTTTAGGTTAGTTTATGGTTTAGGGTTTGCAGATTAGGATTTTAGTTTAGAGTTTTAGGGTTTTTAGGGTTTTTAGGGTTTAAGGTTTTAATTTAGGGTTTAGAGTTTAAGGTTTAAGGTGTTTTTAATAGAGAATAAATTTAGAATCAACATTTCTTTTTTTTTATTTCATCAACCAAGTAGCAGACCAAGTTTTCTAAGATACAAGCAATGACATAGATAAAAAATGAGTGTGCATAAAGCAAATCAAAAACCCTAGATAACTAGAACTATCTCTACTATAAAGACACAGTTCCCTAAGTAGCAGATTGGATCAATCATTTTTTAGTTTCTTTAGTTCCCATTAGAACCACCCTTACCTCTCAAGTAGGGGATCTACCATCATATTTTGATCTATCCTTCCACCACCATAATGGATGTAACCTTTGTCTCTTCTCTCATCTCCGTAACCACCACCTGCATATCTACCAACACCTCCTGATCCATTAGCACCTCCAATACAATTAGGGTTTACAGTTTTTTGGTTAGGGTTTAGGATTTAGGCTTTAGGGTTTAGGATTTTTAGGGTTTAGGGTTTGGGATTTTTATGATTTGTGGAGTATATGTTTTAGGTTTTAGGTTTAGGGTTTAGGGTTTAGGGTTTAAGGTTTTTGGGTTTAAGGTTAAGGGTTTAATGTTTAGGGTTTAGGTTTAGGGTTTTTGGTTTAGGTTTTGGTTTGGGGTTGTTTAGGGTTTAGGGTTTAGGGTTTAAGATTTAGGGTCTGGGGTTTAGGGTTTAGGGTTTAGGATTTAGGATTTGGGGTTTGGGTTTAGGGTTTTCTTTATTAATTTTAAAATGTTTTAAATTAAGTAAACGAGCAGGTTTAGGTTTATTTTATTTATTTAGTACATTTTAAATTTATTTTAGTTTATTTTACTTTTATTTTTTATTTAGGTTTATTTTAATTTAGTTTAGTTTATTTATCTTAGTTTTATATCAATCATCTTAGTTTCTCCAGGTTAAGTTAGTCATTTAGCCTAGTCTTACCATTACTAGGCTAGGATCATCTTTTAATCTTAGGTTAGGCCTCATCTTAGCCTCATGTTTAGGTTTTATCTAGGTCAGGGTAGTCAGCTCAGCCTACTTTGGGCCAGGTCAGCCCAGGTCAAGGCTCAGGTCAGGGTTTAGGTTGGCCTAGGGCTCAGCCCAGGCCCAGGGCCTGGTCTGGGTTTAGTGGGGTTTAGTGGCCCAGTTTAGCCTTGTGGCCTAGGGCCTGGCCCAGGTCACGCGCCCAGGGGATTAGGGTTTAGTCATTATAGGAATGGCTTTGGAGGGTAGGGTTTAGAATTTTATTTTGATTTAGGGTTTTGGGTCTTTATGATGGGTTTAGGGTTTAGGGTTTAGGGTTTTAGGGTTTAGGGTTTAGGTTTAAGGTTTAGGGTTTATTGTTTAGGGTTTTAGGCTTTAGGGTTCAAGGTTTAGGCTTTAGGGCTTAGTGTTTAGGGTTTTTCATTTTTTGAGTTTAGGGTTTAGGGTTTAGGTTTTAGGTTTAGGGTTTATGTTCTAATTTAGGGTGTTATTTTTTAAGAGAGAAAAAATTCATATTCAATATTTCTTCTTTTCGATTTAACCAACCAAGTAGCGCACCAAGTTTTCTAAGACACAAGTGAAGATATAGATAAAATATGAGCATGCATATAGCAAATCAAAAACCCATAGATAATAAGAATTATCTCTATCAGAAGACACAGCCCACAAGAAGCATCGATCCGATCATCAATTTCTCCAGTTCCCATCAGAACCCTCACCACCTCTCGAGTAGGAGGATCTGCCATCAAATACCCTATTTATCCCTCTACGACAAACACTCCTCCTGCCTCCATAACCACCACCGCTCTTACCACCACCTCCATATCCACTAGCACCTCCAGATCCCCCACCACCACTGTGAAAATTGTCGCCTCCACCTTCGCCTCCACCCTTAGATCTAGATTGAGCTTAGTTGATGGTGATGTTCCTATCGTTAAGGTTCTTCCTATTATTAGGTTTTAAGTTTAGGTTTAGGTTTAGGTTTATTAATCTTTAGGGTTTAGGATTATTTTTATATTTATTTAATTTGTTTAGGTTTAAGTTTTAGGATTTAAAGTTTAGGGTTTGTGGCTTGGTTAGCTGTGGGTTAAGGTTTGTTTGGGTTTAGGGTTTTTTAGGTTTAGGGTTTACATTTTGTGGTTTGTGGTTTTGGGGTTTTGTGGTTTAGGGTCAGGGTGGAGGTTAGGTTAGAGGGTTTGTTTGGGTTTTGGGGTTTTGTAGGTTTAGTAGTTTAAGGTTGTTTTAGGGTTTGAGTTTGGGCTCAGGGTTTAGGTTTCAGCTGGGTTTAGGGTCAGTTAGTTTGTGGGTTTGTGTGGTTAGTGATTTGTGGTTTGTAGGGTTTGGGTTTTGGGTTTTGTGGTTTGGGTAGGGTTGGGGTCTGTGGGTAGGGTTTAGAATTTAGGGTCTGTGGTTTAGGGTTTTATTTATTTATTATTATTTTTTTAATTTAAGTAAACCAGTAGGTTTAGGTTTCTTTAGTTTATTAAGTTTATTTTTTATTTATATTAGTTTATTTTATTTTATATTTATATTTAGGTGAAATTTATTTTTATTTATTTTAGTTTATTTATTCTTGGTATATTTATTTTAGCTTAGATTTTTTATTTAGTTTATTTTTTAGGTTTAGGTTAATTTTATAGTTTAGTTTTATTTTTATTTTATTTCTTAGGTTTAGGATCTATTTTTTATTTTTAGGTTTAAATTAACATTTTTTTTAAAAGTTATGGTTTTTCATTTTTATTTTAGGTTTATTTTTTATTTTTATTTTTTACTTTAGGTTTAGTATTATTTTTAGTTTATTTTATTTTTTTTAATTTAGGTTTAGATTTAGGTTTAGTTCATTTTAGGTTTAGGTTTTATTTATTTTAATTTAAGTTTAGGTTTATTTTATTTTATTTTAGGTTAATATTTGTTTAGTTTAGTTTAGGTTTAAGTTTTTATTAATTTTATGTTTTATTTTAAGGTTTATTTTTTAGGTTTAAGTGTTTATTTAGTTTTTATTTTATGTTATTTTAAGTTTATTTTGTTTTTATTTTAGGTATAGTTTTTATTTTATTTAGGTTTTCTTTTGTTTAGTTTAGGTTTTATTTATTTTATTGTAATTATTTTATTTTTTTATTTTTTTATTTTTTTAAGTTTAGTTTAGGTTTTAGTTTTTTTTATTTTATTTTATTTTTTATTTTATTATTTTATTTTTTTTTTATTTATTTTATTTCTAGTTTTATTTTTTGTTTTGGATTAGTTTTAGCTTTAGTGTTTAGGTTTGGTCATTAATTTAGGGTTTAGGGTTTATGGTTTAGGGTTTTAGGGTTTAGGGTTTAGCATTTAGGGTTTAGGGTTTAGTGGCTTTCAAGGGTTTAGGGTTTAGGGTTTAGGTTTAGGTTTAGGTTTAGGTTTTAGGTTTAGGGTTCGTTTTAGCTCGTGGTTTAGGGTTTTGGTCTTTTTTTAAAAAAAGAAAATAAATTCAATATTCTTCTTTTGTATTTCATTGACCAAGTAACACGCCAAGTTTTCTACGACATAAGCGAAAACATAGATAAAAAATGAGCATACATAGAGCATACCAAAAACCTTAGATAACTAGAACTGTCTCTACTGTAAGGACACAATTCAATAAGCAATAGATCGGATCCATCATTCTTTAGTTTCTCAAATTCCCATCAATACCACTGCAGCCTTTCAATTTGTGGGATCTACCATCATATCCCCGATCTCGCCCTCTGCCACCACCACGACTATTAACTCCGTCGCTCCTCCTGTCTCCATAACCACCACTAGTCTGACCACCACCTCCAGATCCCCCACCACCACTTGTATAACCACGCCCACGCATCACCTCCACCTGCAGATCACCGAGCTTGGTTGAAGGTGATGTTCCTACCTCAAGGTTCTGCCATTCTAGGTTTAGGTTTAGGATTAGGTTTATTAGGTTTAGGGTTATTTTTAATTTATTTAGTTACTTGTAGTTTAGGGTTTAGTGGTAGGTTTTAGGTTTAGGGTTTAAGTGCTGGTTTATTAGAATTTAGGGTTTAGGCAGGGTTTATGGTAGGCTCAGTAGTGTGGTTAGGTTTGTTTTAGGTTTAGGTTATTTAGGGTTTAGAGTCAGTGGTAGGGTCAGGCCCAGGTTGGTGTGGCTATACCAGGGTCATGGCTTTTTAGGATAGGGTTTAGAGTTTATGGCTTAGGGTTATGGTTAAAGTTTTTTTTTGTATTTATTTTGGGGTAGGGTTTAGGATTAGTAGGTTTGTGGTTTGGGTTTAGGGTTTAGGATTTACGGTTTAGGACTTTTGGGGTTTAAGGTTTAGAGTTTAGTGTTTAGGGTTTTTTATTTAAAAAAATTAGTAATGTAGTATGTTTATGTTTATTTAGTTTATTTAGTTTATTTTTATTTATTTTAGTTTATTTTGTTATTTATTTTTATTTAGGATTATTTTAATTTTTATTTATTTTGGTTTATTTATATTACATTTATTCATTTTAGTTTAGTTTTTTTGTTTTAGTTTATTATTTAGGTTTAGATTTTTTTGTAGTTTATTTTTATTTTTATTTTATCTTTTATGTTTAGGTTTAATTTTTTATTTTTTTAGGTTGTTATTTTAGGTTTTTTGAGGTTTTATTTATTACTTTAGGCTTAAGTTTATTTTAGTTTATGTTATTTTATTTAGTTTAGGTTTAGGTTCAAGTTTAGTTTATTTTAGGTTTAGGTTTAGGTTTTATTTATTTTAGTTTAAATTTTATTTTAGTTACGCTTAGGTTTATTTTATTTATATTTTAGGTTTAACTTTTTAGTTTATGGTTTAGTGTTATTATTTATTTATTTTGTTTTTATTTTAGGTTAAGGTTTTATTTAGTTTTATTTTATTTTATCACAAATTTATTTATTTATTTATTTTATGTTTAGTTTTATTTTATATAAGTTTTATTTTTTAGGTTATGTTTGTTTAGTTTAATTTTTCTTTCTTTTATTTTAGTTTAGTTTTATTTCATTTTATTTATTTTAGCTCATGAGGCTTTAGGTTTAGTAGGTTTTAATTTTATTTTATCTTAATTTCTTATCAGCTCAGGTCTGGGGTGGTTTAGGGTTTTTCAAAACAAAGTAGGGTTTAGGCTCAGTGGCTCAGCTGGGCCTTTATGGCTCAGTGGTAGGTTTAATCTGGTCAGTTTGTGGTAGGGCTCAGGGTCACCTTGGGCTCAGGGTCAGCTCAGGCCTGTGGCCTAGGGTCTGGGGTTTTGGGGGCCTGAGGGTTTGAGGTTTTAGGGTTTAGGTTGTGGCTCAGGGCCTAGTGTGGGTTTGGGTTTGGTTTTGTGGTTTAGGGCCTGGGTCTGGGTTTAGGTAGGGTTTAGAATTCCTGATCGTTTTAGGTTTTATTTATTTATTTTATTTTTTTCAAAATTAAGTAAACCAAGAGGTTTAGGTTTCTTTAGTTTATTAAGTTTATTTTTATTTTGTTAGTTTATTTTATTTTATATTTATATTTAGGTGAAATTTATTTTATTTAGTTTAGTTTATTTATTTTGGTCTATTTATTTTAGTTTAGATTTTTATTTAATTTATTTTTTAGGTTTGGTTTATTTTATAGTTTAGTTTTATTTTTATTTTATTTCAGTTTAGGATCTATTTTTATTTTAGGTTTAGTATTATGTTTTTATTTTTATTTTGTAAGTTGAGGTTTTCATTTTATTTTAGGTTTATTTTTATTTTTATTTTAGTTTAGTTTATTTTTTTCTTTATTTTATTTTTTTTAGTTTAGTTTAGTTTAGGTTTAGTTTATTTTAGGTTTAGGTTTATTTATTTTAGTTTAGGTTTATTTTATTTTATTTTAAGTTAATATTTTTTTAGTTTATGGTTTAGGTTTAAGTTTTTATTAATTATTATGTTTTATTTTAGGTTTATTTTTTAGGTTTAGGTGTTTATTTTATTTTTATTTTATTTTATTTTAAGTTTATTTTATTTTTAATTTAGGTATAGTTTTTATTTTATTTAGGTTTTTTCTTATTTTGTTTTTAGTTTTATTTTTTTTTTATTGTAATTATGATTTTATTTTTATTTATTCTATTTTTAAGTTTAGGTTTAGGTTTTAGTTTAGGTTTTTATTTTATTTTACTTATTTTATTTTATTATTATAGGTTTTTTATTTATTTTATTTCTAATATTTATTTGTTTTGTTTTGTTTAGCTCTTTAGGGTTTAGGTTTATGGTTAATTTAGGGTTTAGGGTTTATGGTTTAGGGTTTTAGGGTTTAGGGTTTAGCATTGAGGGTGTAGAACCTCAAGGGTTTAGGGTTTAGGGTTTAGGTTTTAGGTTTAGGGTTCAAGTTTTAGTTTAGGGTTTAGGGTTTTTGGTTTATTTTTTTAAAAATGAAAACAAATTCAGATTCAACATTCTTATTTTTGATTTCATTAACCAAACACACCAAGTTTTCTACGGCATAAGCCAAAACATAGATAAAAAATGAGCATGCATAAACCATACTAAAAACTTTAGATAACTAAAACCATCTCTATTGTAAAGACACAGTTCGATAAGCAATAGGTCGGATACATCGTTCTTCAGTTTCTCAAGTTCCCATCAGTACCACCTTGGCCTCTCGATTTGCAGGATCTACCATCATATCCTCTCCTCCGCCACTACCAGGGAAATAATCTCCGTTGCTCCTCCTGCCTCCATAACCACCACAAGTCTGACCACCACCTTGAGATCCCACACCACCACTAGGATAATCGTCACCTACACGTTCACCTCCACTGCCAGATCTAGACTGAGCCTGGTTAACAGTGATGTTCCTACTGTCAAGGTTCTGCCCATTTTTAGGGTTTAGGTTTAGTATTAGGTTTATTAGATTTTAGGGTTTAGGTTTCTTTTTTAATTTATTCAGTTGCTTTAGGTTTAAGTTTAGGGTTTAAGGTTTAATGTTAAGGTTTAGGGTTTAGGATTTAGGTTTTATGATTTAGGGTTTTAAGTTTTAGGGTTTAGGGTTTTAAGTTTGTTGGGGTTTGTGGCCAGGATTTAGGGTTTGGTCTAGTTGGGTTTAAGTAGGATTTAGGGTTTTAGGTTTGTGGATAGGTATGTGGGTTATTTAGGGTTTAGAGTTTGTGGCTAGGGTTTGTGGGTTTAGTGGCTGGGTCAACAAGGTTAGGTGGTGCTTGGGTTTATGATTTTAGTTTTAGTGGTTTGAATTTAGGGTTTTAGGGTTTAGTGGTTTAATGTTTGAGTTTTAGGGTTTAGGTCAGAGCTCGGGGCCTTTAGGATTTAGGGTTTAGGACTTTTAGGGTTTAAGGTTTAGAGTTTAGTGTTTAAGGTTTTTTTATTTAAAAAAAATAGTAATGTAATATGTTTATGTTTATTTAGTTTATTTTTATTTATTTTAGTTTATTTTATTATTTATTTATATTTAGGATTATTTTTATTTTTATTTAGTTTGGCTTATTTATATTACGTTTATTCATTTTAGTTAAGGTTTTTTTATTTTAATTTATTTTTTAGGTTTAAGTTTTTTTGTAGTTTATTTTTAATTTTATTTTCTATTTTAAGTTTAGGTTTAATTTTTTATTTTTTTAGGTTGTTATTTTAGGTTTTTTTAGGTTTTATTTCATAATTTAGGCTTAGGTTTATTTTTAGTTTATGTTATTATATTTATAGGTTTAGGTCCAAGTTTAGTTTATTTTAGGTTTAGGTTTAGGTTTTATTTATTTTAGTTTAGCTTATTTTAGTATAAGTTTAGGTTATTTTATTTTTATTTTAGGTTTAAGTTTTTGTTTAGTTTAGGGTTTATGTGTTATTATTTATTTATTTTTTGTTTTTATTTTTAGGTTAAGGTTTTTATCTAGTTTTTATTTTATTTTATTTCATCACGGGTTTATTTTATTTTTATTTTATTTAGGTTTTTTATTTTTCGGTTATGTTTTGTTTAGTTTAGGTTTTTCTTTCTTTTATTTTAGTTTAGTTTTTATTTTCTATTTTATTTTATTTTAAGGTTTAGGTTTAGTTTCTCATTTTATTTTATTATATTTTCATTTTAGGCTTTAGTTTTAGGGTTTGTGGTTTGTGTTTTCAGTGTCTCATGATCAGTGGTTTTGTTTAGGGCTCAGGTTTAGGGTTTAGGTTTTCTAGGGTTTAGGGTTTTGCCTGGTTTTGTTTCAAAACAAAAGTTTGGTGCCTAAGGTTTAGGGTAGGGTTGTGGTTTAGAGCCTAGTTTGGGTTTGTGGTTTTAAAGCTCACTCATGGTAGGGTCTTAGGGTTTAGGATTTTTGGTTTTGGGTTTAACGCTTATGGTTTAGGTTAGAGTTTTTCTTTAATATTTTATTGTTTTAATTTTAATTTGTTTAAATTCAGCAAAATGGTAAGTTTAGATTTATTTAGTTTATTTTTTATTTATTTTAGTTTTTTAGTATCTATTTTTTTAGGTTTATATTTATTTTTATTTAGTTTAGTTTATTTGTTTTAGTTTACATTTTTTATTTTAGTTTATTTTTTTATGTTTAGCTTTAGTTTAGGTTTAATTTTTAGTTTAGTTTTATTTTTATTTTATTTTTTAGGTTTAGGTTTTATTTTTTATTTTTAGTTTGAGGTTTAGATTTATATTTTATTTTTTTAGGTTTAGGTTTAGATTTTATTTTAGGTTCTTTTAGGTTTTATTTTAGTTTAGGTTTTGGTTTTTTTATTTTATTTTATTTAGTTTACATTTTTAGTTTATTTTAGGTTTAGGTTTAGGTTTTATTTATTTTAGTTTAGGTTTAGGTTTATTATAATTTTCTTTAGGTTTGTTTTCCTTATAGGATTTAGGTTTTATATTTATTTATTAAGTTTTATTTTTACATTTATTTTATTAGGTTTAGGTTTTTATTTTATTTTATCTTAGGTTTATTTTATTTTTATTTTAGGTTTAGTTTTTATTTTATCTAGGTTTTATATTTTTTAGTTTAGTTTATGTTTTTATTTATTTTATTTTAGTTTAGTTTTTATTTTTATTTTATTTTCTGTTTAAGTTTAGGTTTATGTTTTAGTTTATGTTTTTATTTTATTTTATTTTATTTTGGATTAGGTTTTTTTATTTATTTTATTTTTAGGTTTTATTTAGTTTAGGTTTAGGTTTTTAGCTTTTTATGGTTTAGAGTTTAAGATTTAGTGTTTTTAGGGTTTAAGGTTTAGGGTTTTAGTTTTAGGTTTAGGGCTCATGTTTTAGTGTAGGGTTTAGGGTTTTTGATTTTTCTTTTAACTGAGAACAAATTTAGATTCAACATTTCTTCTTTTTGAATTCATCAACCAAGTAACACACCAAGTTTTCTTACACATAAGCGATGACATGGATAGAAAATGAGCATGCATAGAGTAAATCAAAAACCCTAGATAACTAGAACTGTCTATACTGTAAAGACACAATTTCATAAGCAGTAGATCGAATTGGTGATTTTCTAGTTTCTCCAGTTCCCATCAAAACCACTCCATACTCGAAAATGGATCCACAATCATATCCCCAATCTCTCGCCTCGCCACCACTACGGGTCAGAAGCCTCCGCTCCTTCCGCCATATAACCACTACCACCACCTCCATATCCACCACCACATCCCCACCACCACTATGATAACCACCACCTCCTTCACCTCCATGCTAGATCTAGGCGAGCTGGTTGGTGATGTTACTATCAGGTTACGCCCATTCTTAGGTTTTTTTAGAAAAAAAATTAAAAGTGGGAGAATTTTATTGCCAAAATGAAAGAGATAATAGGTCTTTATAGGGGATAAATCTCTAAACTACTGCTCAAAGAGCTATAATTAGCCTAAAGAGGTAAATCCCTATTCAAGAAAATGAAAAGCAAGCAGATGAAAAGACAAAAATTAAGAAAGAAATAGCACAAAATTCCAAGAAAGGCAGCAAAATCTATATCTCAAAATCTTTTTAGAGAGATGCACAACCACAAAACTTGACACAAACTTGCAAAGAACTTAAGATAGAGACAAGCATCTAAAATAAGGATAAGCTAAGTACACAAAGGAACAAAATGATAAAAATCTTAGATAAGGCTTAGGCTCAACCACATTCATCTCAAGGGAAATAGGATATGTGAGCATCCAAACTTTAGAAGAAGGGTTACAATCACATGCTACTACCAAGCGGATAATTGGGGAAACATCCTCCATCATAACCAACTTACCTCGATAAAACCAACATGAGAGCTAGCCAAGTTCCATATCTATCATCATGATTAAATAGACAACTAACCAGCAAAACATCCAGTAAACCAGTATAGAAACCAACCAAACAAGGCAAAAACCAAAAAATAGCCACCATCAAAGCCACCCAAAATAAACAAAGACTAAAGGTAAAGAACCTAAAATTTTGTAGATCCACCAATTGACATAGCTGACCGATATCAAGGCCACCCAACCATAGTAGAGGAATTAGCAAAATAATAGCAAGCTAAGACAAAAAACCACATAGGTTCATCCATAGTAGAAAGAAACAACAAGCACATGGGCCATCCAAATGCAAACACCACAAAAACTTCAAAAAACCACTAGAAAGGGGAATTAAAACTAGATGGTACTGACTCAGGAGAAAGTAACTCGACCTAGGAAGGAACAAAGCCACCTGGTTGGCTCAACCAATAATCATAATGCGGATAGCCAAAGCGAAAGCAAAAAAAACTAAAAATACCACGATCAAGCAATAACCGACCAATAAACCCTCACATCAAAAGAAAAGGAAAATTAGCAAAGCTTTGAAGCTTGCCAATCACCAGGCCATCCTAAAACCAATGCAGCAGGAGACCAACAAAAGGAGAGCCACCAAAACTAGAGAGCAACCAAAGCTCATCAGTACCAACCAGAAATAATTCTCACCTCCATCAGAAGGGGATACCATTCTTAAGGTTCAAGTTTAGCTTTAGGTTTATTAGGTTTTATTGTTTAGGTTTATTTTTTAATTTATTTAGTTACATTAGGATTAGGTTTAGGGTTTGGGATTAAGGGTTTAGGATTTAGGGTTTAGGATTTAGGGTTAGGGTTTAGGGTTTAGAGTTTAGGGTTTAGGGTATAGGGTTTAGGGTTTATGCTTTTAGGGTTTAGGGTTTTTTAAGGTATAGGTTTTAGGGTTTAGGGTTGTAGGTTTAGGCTTTAGGGTTTATGGTTTATGGTTGAGGGTTTAGGATTTAGGGTTTATGTTTTTTTAAAAAAAACTTAAGTAAATTGGTAGGTTTAGGTTTATTTAGTTTATTTTTTATTTATTTCAATTTATTTTATTTTATTTTATTTTTATTTAGGTTTATTTTTTTATTTAACTTAGTTTATTTAATTTAGGTTACTTTTAAGTTTAGGTTTAGGTTTAGGTTTAGTTTTTAGTTGAGTTTTTTTTTATTTTATTTAGGTTTAATTTATTTTATTTTTAGGTTTAGGTTTAGGTTTATTTTATTTTTTAAGTTTTAGGTTTAGGTTTATTTTTTTAGGTTTTATTTTTTAGTTTAGGTAGGTTTATTTTTAGTTTATTTTATTTTATTTAGTTTAGGTTTAGATTTAGGTTTTATTTATTTTACTTTTATTTTGGGTTTAGGTTTTTTTTTAGTTTAGGGTTTAGATTTTATTTTGAGGTTTATATTTTAGGTATAGGTTTTTATTTTATTTTATTTTAGTTTTTTTTATTTTACATTATTTTTTATTTTATATAGGTTTTTTATTCTTAGGTTTATTTTTTTTTAGTTTTCTTTAGGTTTTAATTTTATTTTAGTTTATTATTAATTTATTTTATTTCATTTTAGGTTTAGGTTCTAGTTTAGGTTTTATTTTATTTAATTTTTTAATTATATTTAAGTTTAGGTTTTATTTATTTATTTTATTTTTAGGTTTTATTTAGTTTACGTTTAGTTTTAGGTTTTTTATGGTTTAGGGTTTAGGGTTTAGGGTTTAGGGTTTAGGATTGTAGGTTTTAGGGTTTATGGTTTAGGGTAGGGTTAGGGTAGGGTTAGGGTTTAGGGTTTAGGGTTTAGGATTTAGGGTTTTAGGGTTTAGTGTTTACGGTTGTAGGTTGTAGGTTTATTTAGGGTTCAAGTTTTAGTTTATGGTTGAGGTTTTGGTTTTAATAGAGAACAAATTTAGATTCAACATTTCTTCTTTTTGATTTCATCGAGTAACACCATGTTTTCTAAGACGCGACATAGATAAAAAATGAGCATAAAGAAAATCAAAATCCTAGATAACTAGAACCATCTTGACTATAAAGACATTGTTCCATAAGTAGCGGTTTTTCTTGGTTCTAGTTCCCATTAGAACCACCGGCCTCTCAGTAGCGGGGATCCACCATCATTATCCCCAATCTCTCCTCCTGCCACCAGCGTTGTAACCTCCATCACTCCTCCCACCTCCACCTGCCTCCATATCCACCACCACCTCCCATCCCCACCACCACCACGATAATCACGCCTCACCCTTACCTCCACCGACCTAGAGAGAGCACGGTTGGTGATGTTTCTACCATCAGGTTCACCATTCTTTTAGGGTTTTGGTTTAGGTTTAGGTTTATTAAGTTTTGGAGTTTAGATTTATTTTTTAATTTATTTAGTTACTTTAGGTTTAGGTTTAAGTTTAGGGTTGGGGATTAGGGTTTATGTTTAGGGTTAGGATTTAGAGTTTAGGGTTTAGGGTTTAGGGTTTAGGGTTTAGGGTTTAGATTTTAGGATTTAGGGTTTAGGGTTAGTTTAGGGTTTAAGGTTTAGGGTTTTATGGTTTAGAGTTTGAGGTTTAGCATTTAGGGTTTAGGGTTTAGGGTTTAGGGTTTAGGTTTAGGGTTTAGTGTTTTAGGATTTTAGGGTTTTAGGGTTTAGGGTTGTTTAGGGTTTAGGGTTTAGGGTTTAGAGTTTAGAGTTTTTTTTTGGGAAAGTTAGAATTTTATGGTAAAAGGGGTAAAGTTCTAAAATTTTATTGCTTTCAGAGCTACAAGAAACCTACAGAGCTAAACCCCCATCTAAGTATATTAGAAAAAGAAAAGAAAACAAAAGAGCAAATACATCACCTAAAAAGCATAAGAGAAAAAGACATAGAAGACTAAAACAAGTCCTAAGAATAGTAAAAGGATGAGTCAGCAGCAGTTCATGATTCCTTTGAGAAAGTAAGATAAGTAGGCTCCAAAGTAATGGCACTTGGGTTGACTGAGCAACGACCATTCCCTGTATAAAGTTCCAACCTATAAAAGAAATTTGCAAAACACTACAATGACAAAAGTCTTAGCTAAAAATGATAAAGATAACGAGAAGAAAAGGAGAGCTCAGAAAGAGAAAGCTCAAGCTCAATTAGGATCATCTCAAGGGGCAATAATACATATGTGCATCCAAACTTCATAATGAAGGGTTACAATCATATGTAATGCTACCAAATAGAGAGAAGAGGTGAGTAACATCAAAGCCATCTTAGCCAGCATACTTGATACAAGCAAACATCTAAGGCCAGGAGTCCATAGAGTTCCAGATCCAGCAACATAAAATAGAGAGAAACCAGGAAGTAACTAGCTAGTTGCCAAACTACGAAACAAAAACCACAATAGACTAATCACAATAACCCAAAGAGAGGCTAGAACAAAGTTAGAACATCAACAACAACCATTAACCAAATACCCATCCAAGCTCCAAACTAGGGAAAATCAAAACCAACCATCTGCAGGCACCAGACCAATGCCAATTAATAGAGAAATAGCAAATAAAACCAAGATAGGAGCCCTCAAGCCAAAGTCCCAGCAACAAGCACTTACCAAGCTAAACAAGGGTGAGCAACAACAAATGACTAAACTGCTCAGAAATGAAACCATCAACTGAAGGAATAATAAGTTGCACCTAGTGCAAATCATTAGAAGACAAAACAACCACACAAAAGGGTGCCAAAGGCAACCACCAACCACCAGAAACCAAAAAGTCCAATCCAAAAGAATCAACAAAGGTTCAGCCAACATAGTAAAAGGCACTAGCAAATTGTCAAGTTCAGGTTTTAGTTTATAGTTTAGAGTTTAAGGTTTTTTTTTAACAGAGTAAATTCAGATTCAACATTTCTTCTTTTTAATTTCCTCAACCATGTAACACACTAAGTTCTCTAAGACACAAGTGGTTGTTGACTTAATGAGCCTTATGTTCAATCCAATCAATTTTGATGATAATAAATGAATGCTTGGATATTATAATGTATGTTTTATGTGCTTCAAATATATTAATTGCTAATTACATATCCAATACATCTCATAATATATCTGAGGAAATTGTAAGAATAGAAGAATGAAAGATAGATCAAAATGGATAATGTGAAGCTCAAGATACATATTTTAGGTTATATGAATTTATAACTATCTTAGAAATTCATATGAGTTCATTAGCATGAATCAATTTTCTCACAACTTAACATATTATATTTATTTATTTTAAATAATGATAATGAGGTTAATTTATATAAATCTTTATCTAATTAACATTGAATTATATGTTTCATACATAACATTCGAATTGTCAAAATAATAAATGATAATAAATTATGACTATTAAGTGTAATTAGTTTATATACTTAATATAATT